>JALIGW010000048.1:4205147-4357647 GCA_023053685.1 Diadophis punctatus similis
TTCCCTCCCGTTTCATTGTCCTCCCTCTTTCCTCACTCCCTTTCTTTTCCTTCCTTCCTCTCTCCCTCTCTCTCTATTCCCTTCTTTCCTTTCTTCCCTCCCTCCCTCCATTTCCTTCCTTCCATCCATTTCATTGCCCTCCCTCCCTTCCTGTTTCCCACCCACCCACCTTCCCTCCCTTCCTTTTTTCTTCTTCCTCCTTGCCCTTCCTTCCTTCCCTCCCTCTATTCCCTTCCTCCCTTCCCTCCTTTTCCTTCCTTCCTTCCATCCATTTCATTGCCCTCCCTCCCTCCCTTCCTGCCTCCCACCTCCCTTCCATCTCTTCCTTTTTCTTCTTTCCTTTTCTCCTTGCCCTTCCTTCCTTCCTTTCCTTCCTTCCCTCATTCCCTTCCATCCATTTCATTGCCCTCCCTCCCTTCCTGTCTCCCACCCACCCATCCACCTTCCATCCCTTCCTTTCTTCTTCTTCCTCCTTGCCCTTCCTTCCTTCCTTCCTTCCCTCCCTCTATTCCCTCCCTCCCCTCCCTTCCCCCACTAGCTCCTTCTCCTCAGCCTGCCCTCCCGCCCCAAATACGCAATCCAGATTGATTTGGGCGGAGGCACGCAGAGTCCTGCCAAGCCCCCCTCCCCCAAACCACCTGGGAGCCAAGGCAAGAGATCTGTGCGCACCTGTACACGTAAGGCCCCCTCTGGCTGACGACCGGCTTGGCGCCTAGCAGGATGTCCTTGGAATTCATCACCTCCATGAAGTAGAAGGAGATGAAGAAGGGCACCGGGAGGTCTTTCCAGAGGGTGAACATGGCACTGCTGGGATCGATCCTGGTATTCTGCAATTGTAAGGAAGACAGGTCAGAATTGACAGCTGGTCATTACCAGTTGATTCAAAGTCAAAACCAGTGAGCAAATACAAGTTTACACAATACATTAATTCCCTCCTTTTCACTGGGAAAACAGGCGTATCTGATTTAGATTTTAGATTTATTATTAGAGTTGGAAGGGACCATGTAGGTCATCTAGTCCAACCCCCTGCTCAAGCAGGAGTTCCTACACCATTTGAGACAGATGGCAGTCCAGTCTCCCCTTGAAGGTCGCAAGTGTTGGGGCTCTCACAACCTCCACTGGCAAGCTGTTCCACTGGTTGATCGCTCTCACCGTCAGAAAGTTTCTCCTCGCTTCCAGGTTGAATCTCTCCTTGGTCAGCTTCCATCCGTTATTCCTTGTTTGGCTTTCTGGTGCCATAGAGAACAGCCTGCCCCTCCTCCTCTCTGTGGCATCCCCTCAAGTATTGGAACACTGCTATCATGTCACCCCTGGTCCTTCTCTTCGCCAGACTGGCCAAGCTCAGTTCCTGCAACCGCTCTTCGTATGTTTTAGTTTCCAGATCTCTCGGGTTATTCTCCTTTCTTCCTCAGCCTACATTGCTCCCTGGTTAATATTCGGACTACAGGTAGTCCTCGACTTACGAGCACACATCGAGCCAGAATTTATTTATTTTTTTATTTATTAGTGACATTTATATACCGCCTCCCAGTGCAAGCACTCTCTAAGCAGTTTACACCAGTAAGCAATGTATATATTTATATTGCCCCCAACAATTTGGGTCCTCATTTTACCGACCTCGGAAGGATGGAAGGCTGAGTCAACCTTGAGCCGGTGAGATTTGAATCGCTGACCTGCGGATCAGAGTCGGCTAAAGTGGCCTGCAGTACTGCACTCTAACCGCTGCGCCACCTCGGCTCTTTTTAATTTCCAAGCAAGGCGCTTGTTAAGCGAGTCGCGCCCGGTTTCACCACCTTTTTTTTCTTTTTGCCAAGGTTGTCAAGCAAAACACTGCAGTTGTTAAGTGAATCATGTCATTAAGCGAATCCCATGGACTCCGCTTGTCGGAAGCCAGCTGGGCAGGTCACAAATGGTGATCATGTGACCCCAGGATGCTACTACTATTGTAATTGGTTGCCAAGCACCCGACTTTTGGCGATGTTCACCATGGTCATAAGAGGACCTGCTGTGAGTCACTTCCCCCCCCCTCGGTGCTGTTGTAAATTTGAACAGTCGCTAAAGAAATGGCTGTAAGTCAAGGACTACCCATATTTACATTTTTAAAAAGCCAACACGTGGGAAAAAAAACAGAATTAAGCTCCAGAGATGTCCGGTGTCACCGGCTTATCACCCATTGCTGCACAAATTTTGGCTCCCTTTTTTGTTTTTGTTTTGTGCTTCTGGCTGTTAAATCATTGTGATTCACACGGCCCGGAGGGGATTGTAAATTGTCTAAGTGTTTTAATTATTAGTTAAGGCTTCTAACACTGGAGGGATTCCCCTTTTTGGCTGAAACAGGAGGCTCTCCAACCACTTTTACAACCTGCCCCGAGGGCACGCTTGGTTTTGAACCGCAATTTAGGGGAAAAGGCACCCTTTACCGGGTTCACGCCCATGTGAAAAAGCCAATTATGGCACATTGTCACAAATAGAATAGAATAGAATAGAATAGAATAGAATAGAATAGAATAGAATAGAATAGAATAGAATAGAATAGAATAGAATAGAGAAGAGAAGAGAAGAGAAGAGATGAGAAGAGAAGAGAAGAGAAGAGAAGAGATGAGAAGAGAAGAGAAGAGAAGAGAAGAGAGAGAAGAGAAGGGAAGAAAAGAGAGGAAGGGAAGGGAAGGGAATAGAAGAGAATAGAAGAAAAGAGAATAGAGGAGAGAAGAGGAGAAGATCCCCCATGTATGTTTGTGTGATATAGATGTTATTAATTGTTTTTTAATTGTTTTTTAATGATTTGGTTGGTTGTTTTATTAAAATGTTGTACGCCGCCCTGAGTCCTCAGGGAGTAGGGCGGCATAGAAGAACCTCCAAATAAAATAAATAAATAAATAAGAGAAGAGAAGAGAGAAAATAGAAGAGAGAAGAGAGAAGAGAGGAATGGAATGGAATGGAATGGAATGGAATAGAATAGAATAGAATAGAATAGAATAGAATAGAATAGAATAGAATAGAATAGAATAGAATAGAATAGAATGGAATAGAATAGAATAGAGGAGAGGAGAGGAGAGGAGAGGAGAGGAGAGGAGAGGAGAGAAGAGAAAAATAGAAGAGAGAAGAGAAGAGAAGAAAAGAGAAGAAGGGAATGGAATGGAATGGAATGGAATGGAATAGAATAGAATAGAATAGAATAGAATAGAATAGAATGGAATGGAATGGAATGGAATGGAATGGAATAGAATAGAATAGAATAGAATAGAATGGAATGGAATGGAATGGAATGGAATGGAATGGAATGGAATATGGAATATGGAATATGGAATATGGAATGGAATATGGAAAACGGAATAGAATAGAATAGAATAGAATAGAATAGAATAGAATAGAATAGAATAGAATAGAATAGAATAGGAGAATGGAATGGAATGGAATGGAATATGGAATGGAATGGAATGGAATGGAATATGGAATGGAGTGGAATGGAATGGAATGGAATAGAATAGAATAGAATAGAATAGAATAGAATAGAATAGAATAGAATAGAATAGAATAGAATAGAATAGAATAGAATAGAATAGAATAGAATAGAATAACGGAAGGGACCTTGGAGGTCTTCTAGTCCAACCCCCTGCTCAGGCAGGAAACCCTACACCACTTCAGACAAATGGTTATCCAATCTCTTCTTAAAAACTTCCAGCATTCACAACTTCTGGAGACAAGTTCTTCCACTGATTAATTGTTCTCACTGTCAGGAAATTTCTCCTTAGTTCTAAGTTGCTTCTCTCCTTGATTAGTTTCCACCCATTGCTTCTTGTTCTACCCTCAGGTGCTTTGGAGAAATGATTCACTTCGCTCGCACTGCGGTGCCAAAAGCCACCAAACCACTTCATAGACGCTTACCGGTGCCGTGTTAGAATGGATGCAAATAAATCTTGGAAGGGGGTTTGAAAAATTCCACATTTTCTTGTCTATGGAGATTCTGTGTCCTCCAGGTCACGGTTGTCCCAAAGGTGCTTTTTTTTCCAAGAGGCAACTGGACTTTCTTGGTTTTTCTTTTGAAGGTGTTTGGCTTCTCATGAAGCGAACTGAAGAAGCTTCTCGGATGAGAAGGGAAACGTCTTCAAAGAAGTGAAACGTCTTCTTCGGCAAGAGCTGAAGAAGCTTCTCGGATGACAAGCAAAACGTCTTCCAAAAAAAAAACTCACCAGAAGGTCCAGTTGCCTCTTGAGAAAAGCACCTTGGGTCCACATTTTCTTGTTTTGGGGAAACAAAAAGCAACTTAGGAATTCTAGACCACAGTTTCTTCAAAACTGTGTCTTGTGGGATCCTACAGTTCTGTAAGAACTTGATGGGTTGTTGTTGTTTTACCCAAGGAGGAAAAAAAAAGAGAAACGTCAGTTGAGTAAAGTCTACTTCCTATCATCTCTGGATCAAGGATTTCACAAATTGGTTTTAACAGGATCCACAATCTGGGGGAAAAAAATCCCTTTTCTGGAGACCACAGATGCTACTAACCAAGCCATCTGCAGAAGCTCATCTTCTGCTCAAACCATTGTGCAGTTACAGGTAGTCCTTGACTCTCAACCACATTGGAGCCCTGCTGCTAAATGGTTGTTATGTGAATTTTACCCCATTTCACGGTTGTTAAGTGAATCACTGCAGTTAAGCTAGTAACAGGGTTGTTAATTGAATCCCGCTTCCCCTTTGCTCTGCTATAGATATATGTACTCCTAGACTTATGACAATTGAATCCAAAATCTCTGTTGCTAAGTGAAACAGTTGTTAAATGAGTTTTGCCTTATTTTTACGACCTGTCTTGCCACCGTTGTTCAGTGGATCGCTGCAGTTATAACATTAGTCACAAGGTCGTTAAGCGAATCTAGCGTCTCCATTGACTTTGCTCATCAGAAAGCCGCAAGATACTGCAGCCATCATAAATTGAGCCATGGTGGTGCAGTGGTTAGAGTGCAGAATTGCAGGCTACTTCTGTGGACTACCGGCTGCCTGCAATTTGGCAGTTCAAATCTCACCAGGCTCAAAGTTGACTCAGCCTTCCATCCTTCCGAGGTGGGTAAAATGAGGACCCAGATTGTTGAGGGCAAGAGGCTGACTCTGTAAACCGCTTAGAGAGGGCTGTAAAGCACTGTGAAGTGGCATATAAGTCTAAATGCTATTGCTATTGCTATAAATATGAGTCACTTATCAAGCGCCTGAATTTTGATCACGTGACCACGGGAGGCTGCAACAGTCACAAGTGTGAAAAATGATTATAAATCACTTTTTTCAGTGCCGGTGTCACTTCAAATGGTCCTAAAACAAATAGTTGTGAATTTATTTATTTATTTATTTAATTTTGTCAAACACGTATTAGAATCAGGGGTCTCCAACCTTGGCCACTTTAAGACTTGTGGACTTCAATTTCCAGAATTCCTTAGCCAGCTTTGCTGGCTGAGGAATTCTGGGAATTGAAGTCCACAAGTCTTAAAGTGGCCAAGGTTGGAGACCCCTGTATAGTACATATGAGTGTAAACATGATTTGAATACATGAAATGAATACGAATAAAAATAAAAGGGGACATTACGACAGGGACGGTAGGCACGCTGGTGCGCTTATGCACGCCCCTTACAGACCTCTTAGGAATGGGGGGAGGTCAACAGTAGATAGTCTAAGGTTAGAATTTATGGATGTTTGTGCAGTGGTGGGTTGCTGCTGGTTCGGACCGGTTCTCCTGAACCGGTGGCGGAAATTTGCCCCCGCTCACCGAACCGGCAACGACGG
This sequence comes from Diadophis punctatus similis, assembly GCA_023053685.1. Classification (NCBI taxonomy): domain Eukaryota; kingdom Metazoa; phylum Chordata; class Lepidosauria; order Squamata; family Dipsadidae; genus Diadophis; species Diadophis punctatus. The sequence goes on from JALIGW010000048.1 coordinate 4,210,912, forward strand.
CCTCCGGTTGCCGCTCCTCGAAAGCGGCTGGCAAAGAACCCTCTGCACATTGCACAAAAGCTTATGCACATGCGCAGAGGGTCATTTCCACAACGTGATGCACTTCCGACGCGATGCAAACCGTAGGGAAGGTAATAATGAAAAGAAGGACCAGGGGAGACTTGATAGCAGTGTTCCAATATCTCAGGGGTTGCCACAAAGAAGAGGGAGTCAAGCTATTCTCCAAAGCACCTGAAGGCAGGACAAGAAGCAATGGGTGGAAACTAATCAAGGAGAGAAACAACTTAGAACTAAGGAGAAATTTCCTGACAGTTAGAACAATTAATCAGTGGAACAGCTTACCTCCAGAAGTTGTGAATGCTCCAACACTGGACGTTTTTAAGAAGATGTTGGATAACCATTTGTCTGAAGTAGTGTAGGGTTTCTTGCCTAAGCAGGGGGTTGGACTAGAAGACCTCCAAGGTCCCTTCCAACACTGTTGTTGTTGTTGTTGTTGTTGTTGTTGTTGTAAGTGGGTTTGTGGATGAAACCACAGAGTCGGGTAGTGTATTCCAGGCATTGACAGGCAGTTGAGATCTTCCTGGACTGATGTTTATGATTTCTCCAGCTACAATACTCTGTTTGTGTGGATAAAACACATCGAGTCAACTTATTTACACATCATGTTTACCTTTGCCCAACAGAGAGGAAATCTGCCGCTGGTCACGGAATGCTCTGAGTTGTCCAAAAAGCAGAGTTTGTCCCCAAACATGATGCTAAAATAAGCCAGGCTGGGTTTGCGGTTTGTGGTTTGGTGTGCGCTACAGACACAGGCCGGGAAAGTTAGCTCAGCAATCTGTGATTCAAGGCAAGGAGGAACTGGGATCGGCAAACAAATAAGCCGGACTTCCTTATTTATCGATTTGTGGGGGGGTCACAGACTGTGAAAATGTTACAACAGCAGCAGTACAAAGCAAGTATGGCAAGTCCTTGACTTGCAACCATTCATTTAGGGACCGTTCCATGTTGTAACGGCACGGGGGGGGGGAGGAGGCACTTAGGGTTCTTTTTTCACACTTAGGACTTCGATTGCAGCATCCTCATGGTCACGTGATCACATTTTTGTGGATGCTTGGCAACGGGTTGCAGAGTCCCGGGGTCATGAGATCCCCTCTTGCAACCTTGGAACCAACGAGAAAGCCAGGGTTCACTTAACCAACCTCGTTATACTATTTTAACAACCGTTTAAGCGCTCCGAATAACCACGGTGGCAAGAAAGATCGTCCAATGGGGCCAAAGCTCCCTTAACAACTGTCTCGCTTAGCCACAAAGAGGTTGGGTTCGATTGTGGTCGCATTAGTCGAGGGCTACCTGTACGAGCAACAAATGCAGGAAGTCCTGGATTTACGACAGTCACTGAACCCGAAATGACGGTCGTAAGTGGAAAGCGTGAGAAAGCGACTCAACCACTTGATGTCACTTGATGTTTTATTTGACAGAAGATGGGATAGACAGAAGCTGAACAAGGCTACACGATCATGTCACTCTCTCTTAATCTTTAGCATCGCCGAGAATCCTTGCCCTGCCTGTTCTTCCCTTCTGGCCTATCTAGACAGGCACTTATCTCTGAGTTGGCTGAACATATTCTCCACTCATATTAAGATTTATTTATTTATTTATTTGAGGTTCTTCTATGCTGCCCTTCTCCCTCAGGACTCAGGGCGGCATACAACATTTTAGGGAACATCAAACAAATCATTAAAAACGATTTAAAACAGTTTAAAAAACGTAAAACACCATACACACATGGGGGAGACGTCAGATGCAAAGTCGTCTCAAAATCCCCCCGCCTGCAGGAAGAGCCATGTCTTAATGGCTTTTCGGAAGACCAGCAAGGTGGGGATGATTCGGATCTCTGGGGGAAGTTGGTTCCAGAGAGCAGGGGCCCCTACAGAGAAGGCTCTCCCCCTAGGCCCCGCCAGCTGGCACTGTTTGGCTGACGGGACCTGGAGGAGACCCACTCTGTGGGACCTGACCGGTCGAAGAGAAGTATAAGGTAGGATGCGGTCCCGGAGATAGCCTGGTCCTAAGCCATGTAGGGCTTTAAAGATGATGATCAATACCTTGAATTGTACCCGGAGACCAATGGGCAGCCAATGCAGCTGGCGGAGTATAGGTGTTATGTGATTGCGGGAACCACATTATGAAGAAGTTCTGGATTATCCAATATCAGTTAGAGTTCCTTGGCATCAAGCAGGTTGTAACTTGAATTCTGCCAGTGAGACATTGTGTTCTCAACCACCTTGCCCCATATATCCATTTCCTAAGACGTTACAGGTACTCCGCAACTTACAACACTGAGAGACCGTTCCAAGTTTCAACAGCACTGAAAAAAGTGCTACACGTGCGGATTAGATTAGATTATAGCTTTATTGATTAGCCTATAGACCCGTGATGGCGAAGCAGAGGTGGCACGCAGAGCCCTCTCTGCCGGCACCCCAGGTCAGATCTCCGTGGCGTTTCTTTCGCGAGCTTCTGTTTTCCTGCAAACGACGGAACAGAAGCTCAAGAAAGAAAAAAGATCTTACCTCTTGTCACGTTGCCGGTGTTGGGATGCCCCGCTTCCCACCGGCCAGCTGGTCTTCGGGTCTCTGCTGTGCATGCGCATGCGCATGTCCGTGCATGCGCATGTCGGTACATCTGTGCGCACACCTTTCAGTTTGGGCCTGCGTGCGTGCGTGCACAGTTTGGGCACTCAGTGTCTAAAAGGTTCGCCATCACTGCTAGAGGCATATCAAAGCACAAGGTTCAAACACATGCGCGTGTTTCCCCGAAAATAAGACCCTGTCTTATATTTTTTTTGAACCCTGAAATAAGCTCTTGGCCTTATTGCCATGCACTCAAAAGCCCGATTGGGCTTATTATCAGGGGATGTCTTATTTTGGAGGAAACAGGGTATCACCAATAAAATCCTATACAAACGATTTAAAATAAGAGTAGGGCAAAATACAATATTTATAGGATAAGATACAATATAATTTAATGCATAAATATATAAAATAGAAGGACAAAATTATATTTCGGTGTCACCCTTACACTCTACCCCAATCAGTCCTACGTATGCAGATCTCAACCAAACCATTTTGTTTAAGTACTGTGCTGTTAAATGTTATTTTCAGGTTCTGGCCGCACATAAGGTGAGTTGTTTTGATATGGGGATCCCAATGGGTCATTCGTTTGGTATATAGACCAAGGTATCTGTCTCTCACTCCCTTATACAAGCAACGATCAAATAGGATGTGAACCAGGTCTTCTACCTCTGCCGCTCCGCAAATGCAGAGACCCTCATTGTAGGATCTAGAATGGAATCTCCCATATCTGACCATTGTGTCGAGCTGTTCGAAATCTTGCTCGTGTAAATATCTCCCTAAGATGTTTAGAATAGAATAGAATAGAATAGAATAGAATAGAATAGAATAGAATAGAATAGAATAGAATAGAATAGAATAGAATAGAATAGAATTCTTTATTGGCCAAGTGTGATTGGACACACAAGGAATTTGTCTTTGGTGCATATGCTCTCAGTGTACATAAAAGAAAAGATAAGTTCGTCAAGAATCATAAGGTACAACACTTAATGATAGTCCGGGTACAAATAAGCAATCAAATCAGATTAGGAAACACATCAATATAAATCGTAAGGATACAAGCAACAAAGTTACAGTCATATAATCATTAGTGGGAGGAGATGGATGATGGGAACGATGAGAAGATTAATAGTAGTGCAGACTTAGTAAATTAGTGTTTACAGACTTAGTGTTGAGGGAATTATTTGTTTAGCAGAGTGATGGCATTTGGGAAAAAACTGTTCTTGTGTCTAGTAGTTCTGGTGTGCAGTGCTCTATCTATAGCGTCGTTTTGAGGGTAGGATGTTTTGGCAGTTGTAACTTCAAATGGCTGTCGACTTGAAAAGTACGTTTGTATTTGCTCAGCCATTTCAAGTTACCCACCTTACTAAGGATTACATGCTGTTTATAATCACATTTGATACCAGAAAGGCAAGAAATGTTTTAGACGCAGCACCCAAAGGAAATATACTTTGGGTATATACTTTGGGTATATTAATACCACTTTATAATGCCTTGGTAAGGCCACACTTGGAATACTGCATTCAGTTTTGGTCGCCACGATGTAAAAAGGATGTTGAGACTCTAGAAAGAGTGCAGAGAAGAGCAACCAAGAGGATTAGGGGACTGGAGGCTAAAACATATGAAGAAAGGTTGCAGGAACTGGGTATGTCTAGTTTGATGAAAAGAAGGACCAGGGGAGACATGATAGCAGTCTTCCAATATTTGAGGGGCTGCCACAGAGAGGAAGGGGTCAAGCTATTTTCCAAAGGCCAGATAAGGAATAATGGATGGAAACTAAACAAGGAGAGAAGCAACTTAGAACTAAGGAGAAATTTCCTGACAGTTAGAACAATTAATCCGTGGAACAGTTTGCCTCCTGAAGTTGTGAATGCTCCAACACTGGAAGTTTTAAAGAAGATGTTGGATAACCATTTGTCTGAAGTAGTGTAGGGTTTCCTGTCTAGGCAGGGGGTTGGACTAGAAGACCTCCAAGGTCCCTTCCAACTCTGTTAATATTATTATTATTATTATTATTATTATTATTATTATTATTATTATTATTATTATTATTATTATTATTATTATTATTATTATACGTTACATATTTTTTTCCTGTTATAAGTAAGGCAAACCATCAATTTGACAAACCGCTCAAAATCGGCTTTTGATCTTTAAAAGATGGGGAATAAAACAAGAATACTCAGGATTGTACGCTGCAGCTAGGGCCAAAATCAGATATTTCCTGTACAAGTATTCCTTGACGTAACGACAGTTCATTTAGTGACTGTTCGAAGTTACAGCGGCACTGAAAAATGCGACTTGTGGCCGTTTTTCACTCTTACAACCTTTGCAGCCTTCCCAATTCCCCATGGTCATGCGATCAAAATTCAGAAGCTTGGTAACTGGATCACATTTATGACAATTACAGTCTTCCTGGGATCATGCGATCCACTTTTGCGACCTTCGGACACGCAAAGTCAATGGGGAATCCAGATTCACTTAATGCCCGTGTTAAGTAATTTAACAAATCCAATCGTTCACTTCACAACCGCGGCAAGAAAAGTCACAAAGAGGGGGAAACTCACTTAACAATTGTTTCACTTAGCGACATAAATGTTGGGCTCAATTGTGGTCGTAACTCGAGGACTACCTGTCTTGTCATAAATTGTCAGCCCGACCAGGAAGCCCAAGACAGGAAACACAATCAGAAAAACTTCCGGTAAATTCTACTTTTATTGCAAAGCTACATTAACAGAATGTCAGAAGTAGCAGTAACAGAGTTGGAAGGGACCTTGGAGGTCATCTAGTCCAACCCCCTGCTTACGCAGGAGACCTATACTAGGGATTCGAACCACCAAATTGCCGACCTTTCTGATCGACAAGCTCAGTGTCTTAGCCACTGAGCTGTCTAGTCACCTAGTCTGAAAGCACAATTCTCCCAACTGTCACTTTTACGGCTTGAGAAACTTGGGAAGGTTTCTTTTGTTGCCCAGTCCATTATCCATCTGTGGGCTAAGCAGTCTCTTATCTGATTTATCCCTAGGCGGCATCTCTTGGCCTTTCCTCCCAGGTTTTTACCACATATACCATTACATAAATAGAAATTGAGACATGTTTGTAGTGAGAAAAATTACGCTCTCGTTATGGTTGCTCTAATTATTTTCCGTCATGAAACTTAAAACATCTGATTAGGGGACTAAAGCACACGATGAACGGTTGCTGGAATTGGGTATGTCTAGTTTAATGAAAAGAAGGACTAGGGGAGACATGATAGCAGTCTTCCAATATTTGAGGGGCTGCCATAAGTCCTGCGGGAGTAGGGCGGCATAGAAAAGCTACCAAATAAATAAATAAATAAAGAAGAGGGGGTCAACCTATTTTCCAAAGCACCAGAAGGCAGGACAAGAAACAATGGATGTAAACTAATCAAGGAGAGATCCAACCAGTGGTGGCTTGCTGCCGGTTTGGACCGGTTCGCCCGAACTGGTGGCGGAAATTTGCCCCTGCTCGCCGAACTGACAGCAATGGGCGGCTGGCCCAACGCCCGAACCGGTCCTCCGATCACCGCTCCTCGAAAGTAGTAGGTAAGTAGAACCCACCCCTGGATCCAACCTAGAATTAAGGAGGAATTTCCTGACAGTGAGGACAATTAACCAGTGGAACAACTTGCCTCCAGAAGTTGTGGGTGCTCCAACACTGGAGGTTTTTAAGAAGACACTGGACAGCCACTTATCTGAAATAGTATAGGTTCTCCTGCTTGGATTAGAAGACCTCTAAGGTCCTTCCAGCTCTGTTATTCTATTCTGTAATTGCAGAATTCTAGAACCCCAGAATTTCCATGCAAGCTTTTGGATAAAATACCGCCAGAATGTGTTGGCAGAGTTCTTGAGGACTAGAGCCTTAATTAAACCGGTGTTTTTTGAAACTTGGCCACTTGAAGATGTATGGATTTCAACTCCCAGAATCCCCACCCACCCCCCAGCTAGTAATGGCTGGAGAATACAGCAAGTTAGTCCCCACATCTTCAAGTTGCCAAATTTTAAAAACACTGCTTTAAATTCTTAGGTAATCTTGTCCTGGACCTAATCGTCTTGGGTAACCCTAATTAGCACACAGGATAATCCATAGGTGTGATTCCTCTTCATTAGCTGATTAACCATGTTCTACACATGCGGTTTATAATCTCTTTTGCTACCAGAAAGTCCAGAGAGGTCTTAGACGCAGCCCCCAAATCAAATATACGTTATATTTTTTTGCCCCGTAAAGGCAAACCATCAATTTGACAAACCGCTCAAGATCGGCTTTTGATCTTTAAAAAGATGGGGAATAAAACAAGAATCTTCAGGATTGTACGCTGCAGCCAGGGCCAAAATCAGATATTTCCCTGTACAAGTAGTCCTTGATGACAACTCATTTAGTGACAGTTCAAACGGCACTGAAATAAGTGACTTTTGGCCGTTTTTCACACAACTGTTGCAGCATGGTGACGTGATCAAAATTCAGAAGCTTGGTAACTGGATCACATTTAGGACAATTGCGATCTCTTGGGATCATGCGATCCCCTTTTTGCGGCCTTCTGGCTAGCAAAGTCCACGGGGAATCCAGATTCGCTGAACGCCCATGTTAAGTAACTTAAAACTAACTTAACTTAGTGCAGCGATTCACTTAACAACTGCGGCAAGAAAAGTCGTAAAATGGGGCAAAGCTCAACAAATGTCTCCCCTTAGCAACAGAAATCTTGGGCTCAATTGTGGTCATAAATCAAGGACTGCCTGTATTTCATCTCTGAATGGTCACCATCAAGCCGGGACATTCAGAAGGTCAGCCAAGACATGCAAAGGACCAATTATTTTGGAAGGGGGAAAAAAAAAACCACTTTGCACAATCTGGCTTTTCGGGGGTTAACTCCATCCTGGTTCAGCAAACTGACCCAGATGCTTAGCTGTGTCCAACAGAGCTAACCATAATACGATGTGACAAGCGAGATCCGAAGGCAGGAGGCGAAAAAGAGGCTCTCTTTTGTTTGCAGTGAAGTGTGCTGTACAAACAGAGGCAAGTGGAAAGAAAGAAAGAAACAAAAACCCCACCATACAATCTCATAATATTCATATTCTTAAAGCTATTCCCGTCCTTGTAATTTTTTTGCTCAAATATGTACGCCCACTTGGAGTGCCAGCTTTAGGAGCCACTGAAGACTGGCAGCTTTGTTTCCTACTGCGAGTTATTTAAGGCTGATTTTTGAATACGCCTTTCTTTCTTTCTTTCTTTCTTTCTTTCTTTCTTTCTTTCTTTCTTTCTTTCTTTCTTTCTTTCCATTCTTTCTCTTTCTTTCTTTCTTTCTTTCTTTCTTTCTTTCTTTCTTTCTTTCTTTCTTTCTTTCTTTCTTTCTTCTCCCCCCTCCTCTTTCTCTCTCTCTTCTCATTCTCCCTCTCTCTTCTCTCTTCTCCCTCCCTGTCTCTCTCTCTCATCTCTCTCTCTCTTCTCTATCTCTCTCCTCCCTCCTTCTCTCTCGCTCTCTTTCGCATCTCTCTCTTCTCCCTCTCTCCTACCTCTTTTTCTCTTCTCTCTCTCCTCTCTTTTCTCTCCTCTCTCTCTGTTTCTTTCTCTTCTCTCTTTCTCTTCTGTCTCTCCTCTCTTATCTTCTCCTCTCCCTCCCCCTCTCTCTCTGGCAGAGAGGCGTGCAAATTGCAGGATGACACACCAGCCCGTTTTAATCCCTTGCTTTAGATTTAATCTCTAACCGGATTCCTCTGACAGTTCCCAACCACTTAATTACCAATCTCCTTTTCACTTCCAAACTAGAATTCAAAGTGGCTCCTTTGGCTTTTTGAGAGTTGGACAAGCAGAGGTGAAACTCGAAATTCAGGCATTTTAGGTCATGCAAGTTTTCTAAGTCTCTTTCAAAAATTCATGCTTCTACCTTCTTAATAAGATTCGGGGGATCAGCAAAACATTTTACCTTTCCTCTGTTCCTTTTATTAGGGTTTGAGAAGTTCCTTATTCTGGGGCAAAACACCACACACACAGACACACACACAGACACACACACAAATTGGAAATCGTAAACAAGAGTCCTTGCCCAAAAATCAGATTTATGGCACCAGGGAAACAGCGACTCATTCTCAGACATTAAACATTGCCATATTGCTAGTATTTCCTGAGCTATGAAATTAAAATTATTCAGTACTGTCCCCTTTCCGGTACAAGGTTTCTGTTTTTGGGGGATACCACTAAATACCTCAATTCTGACATTGTCACTCACTGAAACATCTCTCCTCAGTCGGATGCTTTCTTGAGTTGCAAATCAACTGGTCACTCTGGATTTGAGACCAGAAAATTATCATCCTTTGGCCTTGGAAGAAAGTGAGTGCCAACGCTTGGCTGCCGAACAGAGAGTTCCTGAAAACTGACAACAGTTGCGTCAATTTGCGTCAAAAGTTGCACTCTTAAGTGAATCCGTTCTGGATTCACAAGGCCACCCTCTATTTTGGAAAAAAAAACCAACAACCCACCCTTGCCGTAGATTAGGGTGATTCTTAATTTTGAGGGCCCTGCTAACTAATTAGGGGTAGTTTAAGTCAACAAGTCTTAAAGTTGCCAAGGTTGGAGACCGCTGCTTTAAGTAGTCTCAAATTCCTCAACCAGCTTAAGACTTGTAGACTTCAACTCCCAGAATTCCTCAACCAGCTTAAGACTTGTAGACTTCAACTCCCAGAATTCCTCAACCAGCTTAACACTTGTGGACTTCAACTCCCAGAATTCCTCAACCAGCCTAAGACTTGTGGACTTCAACTCCCAGAATTCCTCAACCAGCTTAAGACTTGTAGACTTCAACTCCCAGAATTCCTCAACCAGCTTAAGACTTGTAGACTTCAACTCCCAGAATTCCTCAACCAGCTTAAGACTTGTGGACTTCAACTCCCAGAATTCCTCAACCAGCCTAAGACTTGTGGACTTCAACTCCCAGAATTCCTCAACCAGCCTAAGACTTGTGGACTTCAACTCCCAGAATTCCTCAACCAGCCTAAGACTTGTGGACTTCAACTCCCAGAATTCCTCAACCAGCCTAAGACTTGTGGACTTCAACTCCCAGAATTCCTCAACCAGGAATTCTGGGTGTTGAAATCCACAAGTCTTAAAGTTGCCAAGGTTGGAGACCCCTGCTTTAAGTAGTCTCAAATCACAACTGTGGTTCTTTCCAGTGGAAGAATAATTTAGGAATTGTTTTGCTCCAAGTTTGGGCTGTAAGACCCTTGCAGAATAGAAGTCTTTAAAAATATATATCTTGCAATTGATTTTGGGGTTAAGCCGAAAGCTTAGAAAACTCTGGAAGAGCCAGTAAAATTAAGTCTGCAGGAAAACTGATAGAATTGAATGGGTTCCTCACTCCCCCCCCATTTAAATTTTTTTTTTTACAAATTCTGCTCATTTTTGGCAAGTTCGCTCCACATTTTTTTTCCACTCTGGCAGCCTGTTTGCTTGGACCAACTCTTTCTAATTTACATCACGTGGGTTCAAGGCTGACAATCTGCATCTTGTTCTGTTCACATTGCTTCAAACTCCCCTTTCCAAATAAGAATCCGACTCTCAATCCTTTCACCTGGCCAATTCAGATTAAAGGGGACGGATGGGAAACCGGAGCCCACACATTTTGGGGGAAGAAAAACAAAAATCCCCATTCCTGCCCCATCCAAGTATCTGGAATTGCCCCATTGCCAAAGAGAGGGTGGCAGAATCAACTACGGTGCTTTGAAGGGAAAGAGTTAATTTCCTAATCACCTAGGGAACTGATCCCACCTAGACAATACCCCAGAACTCAGGCAAAGGAGGCCGAAGGATGGAGACCTCGAGAAAAAAAAATTCAACCGTTGCTAGATAAACCCCAGCTTAGGAAGGATGGGTGAGGAAGAAACCCAAGGCTGATCTTCTTTGGCATCTTCTTTAGCGAGCAGCGGGAAATCCTGGCCGCTTTTTAAGATTCTGTTGTTATAACCTGCAACAAGAGTTCCAGGTAATCCTTGTGGTGACTTTTCCATAATCTGGCTTGCCTCGAAGGGGTGATATCACGTGCCACTAAGCTGCTGTGGCCACCAAGGTCAACCTGCTCCTGCTATTTGTACAGATGTGTTGCTTTCGGACAAATAAGCACCGGACAAAGTCTGTGCAACAGAGTCTAGCTTTGTTGACAAAGGAGAAGAGCAATAAAGACCTTGAACTGCTCTTTAAAAACCCAGAGTCCAAAGTTAAACAATAACTTTTCCAACCACAGGGAGAAAAAAGCTCAATCAATCAATCAAACCAATCAATGGAATGGCTTGCCTTCTGACGTTGTGGGAGCTTCATCACTGGAAGCTTTCAAGGCAGGATGGATAAAAATCGTTCATTTTTTAAAAAAATAATCAGATTTTTTTAAAATTTAAATCGGATTTGTTTGATTTAAACCGGGTTTTTTAAAATCAAATTTATTTTTAATAAAATGCTTTTGGAGTAAAAATCTATCTAAATATAGTTTTCTATTTAAGATACATTAATAATTTAGTTTATTCAGCATGGCATGGAGCTTAGTGATGTAGCATGAGGCTGTATATTCTGCAATATTTACATTTTTGGTAAACTCCTTCAATGAATCCAAGCTCTGCAAGCTGAGATAACATTGCACTGCACTGACGCATTCACACAATTTCACAGTAACAATGAGATAAATCATAAAACAAATTTCAGGAATATTCCATTATGCCATTGTTTTGCAAATCTGTGTATACTACAAACTCTATGATTGTTTGAAGAGAAATGCATCTGTACCGCCAGGCTCTTAAATGTGAGGAGGAAGGGCAAGCAGTAAAAATGAAAGTGAAACCTTCTAAGCAGCTTATAAAAATAATATTAAAGGGCACCTGTCATTTCAGATCCATCATGGCAGCACCTGTTAGCAGGCATCCACTCACCTGCCCGCCACGTCCTTCACCTTCTTGAGTCACTGCCGCATCACCAGCCGTCCCATTAAAGCAGAGGTCTTAAAAATTGGCAACTTTAAGACTTGTGGAATTCTCCAGCTGGCTGGCTGGAGAATTCTGGGAGTTGAAGTCCACAAGTCTTAAAGTTGCCAAGTTTGGGGACCCCTGCATTAAAGTGAATGGGACTGTCGGTGAGTCAACAGCGGCTCAGAGGAGGAGCCCCTGCGGGACAGAGATAACAGTTGCTCTTTAGAAATTATGATTGAAATCGAGTTGATTTAAATCAAGCCTTTTTACTAGTGATTTAAATCACGATTTAAATCGTGATTTGAATCGACCTGATTTAAATCAAATCCACCGTTTCAGGGAGAGACTGGACTGCCATCTGTCAGAAATGGCATGGGGGGGGGGCGGGGTTAAGCAGGGGGTTGGACTAGATGACCTACAAAGTCCCTTCCAACTCTGTTATTATCCTAACTATAGCTCTCTCAAAATGCCTTAAAACCAGGCTGCAGAGGAGCAAGGGAAAAGCTGGATTTGTTCCGAAAGCTTCTTGGGAATGTGTTTTAATGTTTGCAAATCATTCAATCACCGCAGGTAGCATATATGTGAATGGCTGCAGGGGTTAAGAATGATAGCAACTAGCTGAGAGAGGAACAGGGGATCAAAGGAGGAGAAGGGTGGGGTCTGAAGTGCCTTAATTAAACTGTCTTTTGTTACCCATTGTGCATTGCCAACTGGGACACTTCAGGTTTTCCAAATTTAAGAGGAAGGTTGCATTGCCTGGTGAGGAAGGATTGCTTAATAAAATATTAAAGCACAGAAGCCTCATGAATGGGTTTGACCCAGCTGCTGTGGCCTAGAGGTGGATCTCTTGCCTCACAATCAGGAGGTTGTGAGTTCTATCCTAGGTAGAGGCAGATGTAGGGTCTCCTGCTTGGGCAGGGGGTTGGACTAGAAGATGACCTGCAAGGTCCCTTCCAACTCTGTTAATATGTTATGTTAAGATAGGATTTTCTCCTATCAGAGGTGATGTTGGATCTTGTTCCCTTGAAGTCATTCGCATTAGAAAATAAAACCGAGATTCAAATCTAATTAACAAAATATTTATTTCAGTACAAAAAGTAATAAAAGAGCCCTTAATAAGCTACATCTTTTCAGCTAATGAAGGCACGTCTGCCTTCGGCAGAAATGGAGAAGAGAAGGAAGGAATGGGAGTTGACAAAAACTCCTGGAATGCAGGCATGCGTAGAGAAACATATCACATGTCTGCTTGATCATAAATACAGGAAACCTTAGGAAACATAGAGGTGCACAAACTGGCAATATTCACATTGTGACAGGGTTTGTCCTCCTGCCTTGATCTATTCAATCTGCTCTATGCCTCAGACTAAATCTGGTGCGTGTTAAATCTTTCTGTAATCTACAAAATCCAACAGAGAGAAGAGACCAAAAAATTAATTAATTAATTAATTAATAATTTAATTTAATTTAGTTTAATTAAACGTTCTTATAGGCCGCCCAATCCCGTAGGACTCGGGGCGGTGTACAGCATGAATAAGAGCAGTACAGTAAATAAAAACAGTTTAAAATCATGACATAGTTTTTTTTAAAAAAAAAAGCAACAAAAACCATTCATACATGGGGGAGTCCGATCTTCTTCACCCCGCCTGCCGGAAGAGCCATGTCTTTACGGCTTTGCGGAAGGCCAGTAGAGTGGGGATAGTCCGGATCTCTGGTAGGAGTTGGTTCCAGAGGGATGGGGCTCCCACAGAGAAGGCTCTCCCCCGTGGTCCCACCAACCGGCATTGTTTGGCTGATGGGACCCGGAGGAGGCCAACTCTGTGGGACCTAACCGGTCGTAGGGAGGTATGTGGTAGGATGCGGTCCCGAAGGTAACCCGGCCCTGAGCCATGTAGGGCTTTAAAGATCAAAACCAACACCTTAAATTGCATCCGTAGACTAATGGGCAACCAATGCAGCTGGCGGAGAATAGGTGTTACGTGGGTGTATCTCAAAACACCCACCACAGCTCGCACAGCTGCACTTTGCACCAATTGTAGTCTCCAATTTATTATTTAATAATAAATCCTCTTAGTTTAGAAGCCCTCGGAACGCCGGAGCGAGATTTCCTTCCTGTGCGTTGAAGTCAGAATGTGCTTTTTAGTTGCACCAGCAAAAACAACAAACAAGAAAAGACTGTAACAAGCACAGATATTGTGTGTTTCCAACATGGATGACAAGAAGCAGGGAGGAAGAAGGGGGGTGGGTGGGGGGGAGAGAGAAATTGGATTTCAAGAGAGCTGGATGCGGTTTGGAAATCTGTTTGCGAAACTAAGTCCACCTTTTGCCAGGAAAAAACTAACAACAAAACTTAGACAAAGTTGCTATTTCATGCATGCAATTCCATGGGTTAAACCATAATTCTGATGGGGGAGGCTAATCCTGAACTTACGAGCGTTGGTTTGGCAACCACTTAAGTTACAGCGGCGCTGAAACAAGTGACTTATGACCAGTCCTTGCATTTATGACTGTTGCGGCATGCCGCAGTCGCACGATCAAAATTCAGGGGCTTGGCATGGATTTACAATGGTTACAGCATCCCGGGATTGCCAATTGCAACCTTCCCAGCCAGTTTCTGACAAGCAAAGTCCACGGGGGAAGCCAGATTCGCTTAACAACTGTGTGATTCACTTAACAACTTCAGTAATTTATCGAACAACTGTGGCAAAAAGGATGTAAATTTGGGTGCGACGCAATTGCAAAGATTTTTTTTCTTTGTCCACCTGCAGACCTTATAATAAAATAATTGGGTATGACCAGTCTAGAGAAAAGAAGAACTAGGGGGGACATGGTAGCAGTATTCCAGTATTTGAGGGGCTGCCACAAAGAAGAGGGGGTCAAATTATTCTCCAAAGCACCAGAAGGCAAGACAAGAAACAATGGATGGAAATTAATCAAGGAGAGAAGCAACCTGGAATTAAGGAGAAACTTCCTAACAGTAAGAACAATTAACCAGTGGAACAGCTTGCCACCAGATGTTGTGAGTGCTCCATCACAAGAGATTGGACAGTCACTTGTCTGAGATGGTATAGGTCAGTGATGGCGAACCTTTTTTTCCTCGGGTGCCGAAATAGTGCGTGCACACGCTATCGCATGCTGTGCGTGCCCACACCCATAATTCAAAGCTCCCCACTCGCCCCACCCCCCTGCGCATGCGTGCTCGACCCTCCCCCACTCCCCCATTTCCCAACTTCCAGTGGGCCCGGTAGGCCCGTCTTTTGCCCTCCCCAGGCTCCAGACACTTTCTTGGAGCTTGGGGAGGGTGAAAACACTCCCCCCGCCACCCCGGAGGCCCTCCGGAGGCTGAAATCGCCCTCCCAGAGCCTCCAAGTGAGCCAAAAATCAGCTGGCGGGCACGCACATGCACGCTGGAGCTGAGCTAGGGCAACGGCTCGTGTGCCAGCAGATATGGCTCTGCGTGCCACCTGTGGCACCTGTGCCATAGGTTCGCCATCACTGGTATAGGTTCTCCTGCTTGAGCAGGGGGTTGGACTAGAAGACCTCCAAAGCCCCTTCCAGCTCTATTCTGATTTGTCTTTGTTATGCAACCTCTCAGGCATGCCCAACCACGAGAAAACACAACAAAGGCCCAGATAAGAGATTAAAAAGGCACAATTGCATAAAATAATATTTTCACCATCTTAGAACCTCAAGTTCTAAGTGGAGAAAAGGGTTGGGGAGCGTCTGATATTTATGGTGTTTATGGGTGTCTTGCCTCTCTTTGAAGCCTCCAGACTCTGAACTGACCTGTTTTTTTAAAAAAGAAATCCCTGAATTTGAGAAAAGAGGAGACCGAAAGACAGAAAGAAAGAAGCTTTACCCATCTTTGCAAAGACAGGAAAACAAACATTTAGCCAAGGATAAATCAAACTCAGATTGCGAAGGAGTCTTCCTAGCTTAAGCTACCAGGAGTGGCGGGAAGAGAACCTGGAGGAAAAGACCAGGAGAGAGAGAAAGAGAGACAGACAGAGAGAGAGAGAAAGAAAGAAAGAGAGAAAGAGACAGAGAGAGAAAGAAAGACAGAAAGAGAGAGAGAGAGGAGAGAGAGAGAGAAAGAGAGAGAGAGACAGAAAGAAAAAAGAGAGAAAGAGAGAGAGAGAAAGAAAGAGAGAGAGAAAAGAGACAGAGAAAGAAAAAAGAGAAAGAGAGACAGAGAGAGAAAAAAGAGAGAAAGAGAGACAGAGAGAAAGAAAAGAGAAAGAGACAGAGAGAGAAAGAAAGAGAGAGAGAGAGAGAAAAGAGAGAAAGAGAGAGAAAGAAAAGAGGGAGAGAGACAGAGAGAGAGAAAGAGAGAGAGAGAGAGAGAGAGAGAGAGAGAGAGAGAGAGAGAGAGAGAGAGAGAGAGAGAAAACGAACCGGGCCGGAAGGGAAGAAAAAGTTTGCAGCTCTTAAATCACAATTAAGTTGTTTTTTTTTTAAAGTAAACCTTTGTTTGTTATGTTTTAGCATTTGCAATGGTAGGAAGCCCCGCTCTCAGTCCGACGGGAGAAGCGAGCCCAGCTGCAGGCGGGGTAGAGCCTCCCCCCCTCCCCGGGGCAGTCTATCTGATGGGGTGGGTGGGAGAGACCCTCCGCCCCCTTACCTTGACCACCTGCTGCCGCAAGAGGCCCGGCACGGTCTGCAGCAGGACCAGCCCGAAGCCCAGGCAGAGCAAGCCCAGCACGGCCAGCACGGCCACCGTCCCGCAGCGCTGCCCGCAGCCGCCCTTGGTGCTCTCGCCCCTCGCCATGGCCGGCCTGCCAGCCCCGACGCTGCCGCGCCATGCCCGTCGCGGGGGCTCTTGACTGGCGCCGCTGCCCGCCCCGACCGCCCAGGCAGCCAACGGCGGCCGGCAACGCCTCCAGAGGGAGGCGCCCGGCTGGGCTGAGCGGGCCTTGGCGTCGCCCCCGCGGCCGGGCTGAAGGCAGGGACGGCGGGCTCTGGGAGCGGGTCGGCGCGAGGGAGGCTCCGGCCGGCCGGCCCTGCTGCCACGTCTCGCCTGGCACCTCGGAGGCTGCAGCGGGGAGGGGGGCTCTGCCCGGTGGTCTCGCGCTGGGAGGGAGGGAGGAAAGAGGGTGAATGTGGAAGGAAAGAGAAGGAATGAGTTGAGGATGAGAGGAAAGAATTGGGGATGGAAGGGAAGGAGGAAAGGTGAATGAGGAATGAGTTTGGGATGAGAGGAAGGGAAGGAGTTGGGGAGGGGAGGGAGGAAAGAGGGTGAATGTGGAAGGGAGGAAGGAAAGAAGGAATCAATTGGGGATGGAAGGGAAGGAGGAAAGGTGAATGGGGAAGGAATGAGGAAGGGAAGGAGTTGGGGATGGAAGGGAGGGAGGAGTTGTGGATGAGAGGAAGATAGGAAAGGAATGAATTGGGGAAGGAGGAAAGGTGAATGGGGAGGAAAGAAGGAACAAGTTGGGCATGAGGAAGGAAAGAGTTGGGAATGGATGGAAGGCAAATGAGGGGAGGAAAGAAGGAATGAGGAAGGAAAGGAGGTAAGAGTGCCTTTTCAGGCTCAGCCATGAAGAGCCCCATCCCTTTCCCACTCCATCTGGCACTTCCAGGCACGGTGCAGGTTTGCTCCAGGGGCCATCTCCCACCTTGGGAGAACTCTCCATCGGAGATGTAGTTCTGTCCAGCAGTGATTGAGGTTCCTCTCCAAGGAATCGGTCTGCACAATTCCTTGTATCATCCAATAAAAGAATTAGGTAATGTGGCCAGGGGCAGCGGCAAATGTGAACCTTTAAACTAGTTGCAACAGAATACAGATCAGCGTTGAACTTGGTTTTCTTGCAAATGTTTTGTGACCAAACTAGGGAACGTCATCAGTGAGAGAAGGAAATGGGATGTACAGGGATTGTGCACTTAGTGCCGAGCTTTGTTTTCTTGCAGATGTTTCATTACCCAACTAGATGGCATCAGTGTTGCAAGGGTGTGGAGTTTGTGGAGAGGCGGCCTGTGGGAACCTGGGTGCTCTCCTATCCTTTTTGCAATATGCTAGAAAATGTATGGGGCTGAATGTCACGATGTGAATATTGCCAGTTTGTGCATCTCTTATGTTTTCTGTTTCTTGTATCTATGGTCAAGCAGACGTAGGATATATTCTACTACGCATGTCTGCATTCCAGAGGTTTCCTCCTTCCTTTCTCTACGCCATTTCTACCAAGGTAGAAGTGATTTATTTTCCTTAGCCGATCAAGATGTAGTTTACCAAGAATTCTTTATTACTTTTCTACTGAAATAAATATTTTGTTAGATTTGAATCTCGGGTTTTATTTTTATAAGTAAATATGTTTTTTAAAAGGAAAGCAACGATCCATCGACCTCCGGAGGATTTATTTCTCCGCCAACACTGAAAGCAAAGGCTTCAGGCCTTGTTATTTTAATCGCAATTTCTGAGCCATGATTTACTTGCTTAGCACACTAAAATCCTTTGTTAAGCTTTGACAAAGTATCTTAAATCTAACCATCTTCCACTTAAGTGTTTGCCCCATTTTGTAAATGAGCATTTTCATTCCACCCTCGTGGCTCTACATTGTTATTATAATTATTATTTATACTTTGTACATAATTCCAAATAATTTGCAAACACAATTGGGAATCCCAACAGCTTTATTGAAACAAAGTGCAGTGAAGTTTACTTCAACAGTTGTAAGCAAGCAGAAAGTTTAAAAACCACCCCTCAGACGCAGGACAAGATGGAGGGTGGACTCCTTCTGGATGTTGTAGTCGGAGAGGGTGCGGCCATCCTCCAGCTGCTTGCCGGCAAAGATCAACCTCTGTTGGTCGGGAGGAATGCCTTCCTTGTCCTGGATTTTGGCCTTTACATTCTCAATGGTGTCACTGGGCTCCACCTCCAGGGTGATGGTTTTCCCAGTGAGGGTCTTGACAAAGATCTGCATCCCACCCCTCAGACGCAGGACAAGGTGGAGGGTGGATTCCTTCTGGATGTTGTAGTCGGAGAGGGTGCGGCCATCCTCCAGCTGCTTGCCGGCAAAGATCAACCTCTGTTGGTCGGGAGGAATGCCTTCCTTGTCCTGGATCTTGGCCTTGACATTCTCGATGGTGTCACTGGGCTCCACCTCCAGGGTGATGGTTTTCCCAGTCAGGGTCTTGACAAAGATCTGCATCCCACCCCTCAGACGCAGGACAAGATGGAGGGTGGACTCCTTCTGGATGTTGTAGTCGGAGAGGGTGCGCCCATCTTCCAACTGCTTGCCGGCAAAGATCAACCTCTGTTGGTCGGGAGGAATGCCTTCCTTGTCCTGGATTTTGGCCTTTACATTCTCGATGGTGTCACTGGGCTCCACCTCCAGGGTGATGGTTTTCCCAGTCAGGGTCTTGACAAAGATCTGCATCCCACCCCTCAGACGCAGGACAAGGTGGAGGGTGGACTCCTTCTGGATGTTGTAGTCGGAGAGGGTGCGCCCATCTTCCAACTGCTTGCCGGCAAAGATCAACCTCTGTTGGTCGGGAGGAATGCCTTCCTTGTCCTGGATCTTAGCCTTGACATTCTCGATGGTGTCACTGGGCTCCACCTCCAGGGTGATGGTTTTCCCAGTGAGGGTCTTGACAAAGATCTGCATCCCACCCCTCAGACGCAGGACAAGGTGGAGGGTGGATTCCTTCTGGATGTTGTAGTCGGAGAGGGTGCGGCCATCCTCCAGCTGCTTGCCGGCAAAGATCAACCTCTGTTGGTCGGGAGGAATGCCTTCCTTGTCCTGGATCTTGGCCTTGACATTCTCGATGGTGTCACTGGGCTCCACCTCCAGGGTGATGGTTTTCCCAGTCAGGGTCTTGACAAAGATCTGCATCCCACCCCTCAGACGCAGGACAAGGTGGAGGGTGGACTCCTTTTGGATGTTGTAGTCGGAGAGGGTGCGGCCATCTTCCAGCTGCTTCCCAGCAAAGATCAACCTCTGTTGGTCGGGAGGAATGCCTTCCTTGTCCTGGATCTTAGCCTTGACATTCTCGATGGTGTCACTGGGCTCCACCTCCAGGGTGATGGTTTTCCCAGTCAAGGTCTTCACAAAGATCTGCATTTTCTCTGCAACAGGGAAGGAGGGAAACAGGGATAGGAAACCACATCAATTCAGTTAGCAACTCTATCAATTGTGCTTAAAGAGCTCCTTTTTCAATGTCAATGTGCAACTGCTTTACGCTTGATTTAAACCAGGCATCTTCCAAACTTGGCAACTGGACCACCCCCATTAAACCAATAAATTTACCCAGCAGGAATGCTGTGTCTATGCAGGCTACATGTTCTTTCGTGAGAGGTCCTGAAAACTAACCTCCACCTTCCAAGAATGGTCTCCTGGCTTTTCCAGCAGGTCGCCGAGGCCACGACTAGATGACCTTCGCCGCCCCCCCTCCCACCCTTTTACGCCCAAGGGAGCCTTTTCCCGAGGTGCATTGGCTCCCATTCCCTATCAACCCCATCCCAAAATCTGGCAAGGAATGTGGGGAGAAGGGCTGCACGCCCCCCCTCGACCTCCTTCACCCACCTACGTCGCTTCTGGAGCAAAGACTCAAAAGAGCAGCGCTAAAGAGAAAGCGCGCTTGCGCACTGGATGCCTTTGGTTGGGGGCGGAGTTACGAGGGCGCGACGTAAGAATGGAGACGTCACAAGCGAGTGGGCGGGGACTCGCTGATTCTCCCTTCCCTATCCAGCTTCCGGGGCGGCCATTTTGGGTCGCGGTTTAATAAGAGCCCTTGGGGCCGTTCTCTCCGCTCCCTCCTCTCCGTTTTAATTAAAAATAACCTCCCCCCCCCCGCTCACAGCCAAAGCCGCCACGAAAGGGCAACCTGTGAAAATCCGCGCTTCCCGCCTACAAGGTTTCCGTCCCCCTCAGAAACGAGACTTCCCCCTCCCACTTTCCAAATAAGGCTTATTCAATGAAAGTTAACCCTCCCTCAGCCCGAATTTAACAGAAAAAATAGAAAAAATACCACTATAAAACAAATTAAACAATAAAGGCTTACGGCGGAGCTCGAGTGGGCCCTAGCAGACAGCAACAAATTCACACAAGCAAGAGGCGACTTGGTCTAACTGCGTACCCGGCCGCGGCGGCCTTTTATATAGGCGTCGCACATGGATCCCTCCGCCAACAGAAAGGGAGGGTTCATTTTTCGTTCGAGCGCACGCGGCCTCCCGTTAGCCAATAGGAATGCGGGAAGTCAAGAAGGGGCGCGCGCAGTGAGTCAGCCCCGCCTTTTGTGGAATGGAGCGGCGGAAGGATAAAAAGTTCGAAGCTCTGTGAATGTAACACATACCGTTGAATGGGAGAGGGAATCGGTTGGAACGAAAACCTGGCGTGGATTCTTTGGCTAAGACGGAATGGGCGCATAGAAGAAGAAAGAGGGAAATAAAGCCAATTGCGGGATTTCCCCATATAATAGCATTTTCTCAACCTTGGCCAATTGCTTAAGCGGGATGGACTTCAACTCCCAGAATTCCTCCAGCCAGGCTAGGGAATTCTGGGAATGGAAACATTTGCTGACTAGGGAATTCTGGGAATGGAAGCCTCTTAAAATGGGGGTTGGAGAAAGTGGCCTCAATTTGGGCAAAATTGCAACCTGCCCAACCGGCAAGGCCAGAGTTTCCGCATCAACCGAGTCTCCCTCCCTCCTCCCACAATTGCAATTTTTCTGCTTAAATCTTCCTCGTGGGTTTCTGCTGCTCATGAATTCATAGAAATAGATTTTTTAAAAAAGGCTGTGACGTTTCCTAACAGGATTTTTTTTGCAAAGGAAAAAGGCTTTTGCTTTAAAAAAATAAAAATAAAATAATAATAAAAAAAATTCAGGCCTCCCCGTCGGGGAATCGAACCCCGGTCTCCCGCGTGACAGGCGGGGATACTTACCACTATACTAACGAGGAGGAGCCCTGCCAGGAGCTTCCAGTCACCCTTCTTGGAGATAAGGCAGAGGCAACGTCTGAATCACCTTAAGGCTAAGCCACCAGACCTCTTTCACAAGATTCCTAGGCAAGAAATCTTGTTTTGTTGCAAGAGAAAAGAGACACAAGCAGACGCTCCGGATGAACCTTCCCGAGAGCAGCATCAGCAGCCCATGTAAATCCCAAAGTGTGATTTTTTCAGGAGGCAACTGGACTTTCTGGTTTTTCTTTGAAGACGTTTCGCTTCTCATCCAAGAAGATTCTTCAGCTCTGACCGGATGGTGGGGAATGGAAGGATTGATACTCCTTGCAGACAGCTGGTCATTTGCATCCTTTGAGAGGGTCGTTGAGGCCACTTGGAGGTTTATCTGTGTCCTCAGGGTCACCTGAGTGGTGCAAATGGTTCCTGTAGTCTAAGGTAAAGTGACCAGATATTTTTTTTTTAAGCGGGACATTGACGGGGGACGGGGCCGCCTGGACGCCGTCATTTGAGGTTTGCCCTCTGCGCATGCGCAGAATGCTGCGCATCCGCAGAGGGCAAAAGGATGCAAATGTCGGCATCCAGGTGGGTGGGGAGACGGGACGCGGGAGGCCTTTCCTCGCCTCCCGCCTCCCCGCTTCGGGAGCCGGCAGACGCTTGGGCTGGCTCCAGATCTCCTTTCTCCCCCTGTCACTCCAGCAGCCCAGCGCTGGCAGAGGGGGAGCAGGAGAGCGAACAAAAGTGATTCCGACCGCGGAGCAGAGACACCCAGTGAGCGGGGCGAGAGGCGCGGGGATGGCAGTGCCGCCACTGTACGTCCTACCTACCTGGGACTTTTCCCGGTAGCTCCAGTCGCGTTCCTTGCTAATAGCGTCCAGAGCAGAGCAGCCCCTCCCAGAAGATCGCGAGACGTTATCTTTTGGAAGAGGCTGCTCTGCTCTGGGCGCTAATTAGCAAGGAACGCGACTGGAGCTACCGGGAAAAGTCCCAGGTAGGACGCGCGCCCCGCCCGCCCAACCCCCAGCACAAGACGCGCGTCCTACCTGGGACTTTTCCTGGTAGCTCCAGTCGCGTTCCTTGCTAATTAGCGCCCAGAGCAGAGCAGCCTCTTCCAAAAGATAACGTCTCGCGATCTTCTGGGAGGGGCTGCTCTGCTCTGGACGCTATTAGCAAGGAACGCGACTGGAGCTACCGGGAAAAGTCCCAGGTAGGACGCGCGCCCCGCCCTGCCCCGCCCCTTTTGCCGCGGCACACTTAGCATGGCCTCATGGCACACCAGTGTGCCGCGGCACAACGGTTGGGGAGCACTGCTAAGGTGACCAGACGTCCCGCTGTTTCGGCATTCTTTTTTAAAAAAGCGGGACTTTTTGAAAAGAATGCGGGACACGGGACACACACTTCAAAAGCGTGTCTGTCCCGCCAAAAGCGGGACGTCTGGTCACCTTAAAAGGGGAAGCAAAAGAGAGGCACTGGAAGCAAGTCGGGCAAAGCGTAATTTCAGCGAGGCGGCTGCCTGCTGGGGAGAGGGGGAAGGGGGGCTGCTCCTCCTCTCCTTCCCCCGCCCCATCCCTAGCCCCGCCCTCGGAGGCGCCGCTGCTGTTGGGATGCGGGTGAAGGGGTGAGGGACGAGGAGCCGTCGCCGCTGCCGTCGTCGGTTTGAGCTCACGAGCGGCCCCTCCGGCGGCGCAAACAGCCCTTCCTTGTCCCCCCTCCCCTTCCTTCCCCCCCATCACCTTGCTGCCGCCGTTGCCCTGGGGCCGGGCGGGCGACCGGGAGACCGCGGGGCTTGGATGCCTGGAGCTCGCGACAGGTAAGCTGCCGGCTGCCTCCTTGGACCTTTCCCCGTCTCCCGCCTCCCGTTCGTCGCTTGCCAGCCCGGCCCCAGGGCAGCTCCCGAAGGGGAGGCGGGAGGCGAGGAAAGGCCTCCCGCCTCCCCCCCCCACCTGGACGCCGACATTTGCTGTTTTTTGCCCTCTGCGCATGCGCAGCGTTCTGCACATGCGCAGAGGGCAAAACTCAAATGGCGGCGCCCAGGCGGGCCCGCCCCCCTGTCCTGCTTAAAAAAAAAATCTGGTCACTTTACTATAGTCTGCAATTTTTCTGGAAATCCGTTCACACCCCTGTACCATTTGAAGGGTGTTCATTCCCAAGTGCATAGCTAAAAGTCTGTAGAGATCCTCAGTCCTCCAGGTCATGGTTGTCCCAAAGGTGCTTTTTCAGGAGGCAACTGGACTTTCTTGTTTTTTCTTTTGAAGACGTTTCGCTTCTCATCCAAGAAGCTTCTTCAGCTCTGACTTGGATGGTGGGGAATGGAAGGATTTATATTCCTTGCAGACAGCTGGTCATTTGCATCCTTTTTGAGGGTCATTGAAGCACTTGGAGGTTTATCTGTGTCCCATGTGCAAAAATTGCAGACTACAGGAACCATTTGCACCACTCAGGTGACCCTGAGGACACAGATAAACCTCCAAGTGGCCTCAACGACCCTCTGAAATGATGCAAATGACCAGCTGTCTGCAAGGAATATCAATCCTTCCATTCCCCACCATCCAAGTCAGAGCTGTAAGGTTTTTCACCGAATGCAGCTCAGAATCTGATAAATGCAATGACACTCTGAACACGAGGCTACTGATAAATCAGTTTTATTTTTCTGACCAGAATGCAAAACTTGGCAACTGTTTAATCTCCCCCGACCCCCCCCTTGAACAGCAGGCAGAGAGATGAAAACTGGCGCGCGCGCGAAACACTTTTTCCAAACTTCTTATAGCTCACACACCTCGCACAGAACGTCATTGTTATAGAAACATCATTTCATAGCATGAAAACTTCCCAGCGCTCTGAAAACAATAGACTTTAGAAAGGAGGAAAGAAATACATTTTCTGGCATGTAACTCAGAGCTTTGTTAGATTTGCTGAGAACACATTTTTTTTTAAGTTACAAGCAAGGCTACTTGGCAAACTCTGCATTCAAAAAGTTACTCAGCTAGGGTCTGCTAGGCTAAGCAGAAAATCGCCTAGATTTAATCTAGGTTTAATTTAATCTAGATTTAATCTAGATTTAATGCATGGTTTAATGCATAGGTTTAATCTAGGTTTAATTTAATCTAGATTTAATCTAGATTTAATGCATGGCTGGCTCAGGAATTCTGGGAGTTGAAGTCCACAGGTCCTCAAAGAACCATAGTTTGGCCACCCTTGGTAGAAGCTTTATCTATGCAGATAGCATGTTAGGTCACAATGGAGCTTCTGGCAGCAGCAATTCACAAAGGCTGAATTAGGTTTTGCTCTGTATATGCTCTGGGACTCTGACCACCAGAAAGCCAAACAAGGAATAACGGATGGAAGCTGACCAAGGAGAGATTCAACCTGGAAGTGAGGAGAAACTTTCTGATGGTGAGAGCGATCAACCAATGGAACAGCTTGCCAGCGGAGGTTGTGAGAGCCCCAACACTTGCGACCTTCAAGGGGAGACTGGACTGCCATCTGTCTCAAATGGTGTAGGAACTCCTGCTTGAGCAGGGGGTTGGACTAGATGACCTACAAGATCCCTTCCAACTCTAATAATAAATCTAAAAAATAAAGAGCTGAAGAAGCTTCTTGGATGAAAAGCGAAACGTCTTCAGAAGAAAAAAACAAGGAAGTCCAGTTACATCCTGGAAAAAAATAATAAGGACCTTTGGGACAAGCATGACCTGGAGGGCTGAGAATCTCTACAGACTTTCAGCCCATGTAATTTAGCATGCTTTGCAAATCACACACACACAAACACACAAACTCTCTCTCTCTCCCTCCCTCCCTCCCTCTCAGCCTCCTGCCCCCCCCCCTTTTTTGCTCCTTTTCAAGGTGCCGCCCAAAAAGAAGGGATTTTGCAACATAACGCACATCCCTGCCCCCACAAAGAAAAAAAAAATTCTGCCGAAACCCGGGATCGAACCAGGGACCTTTAGATCTTCAGTCTAACGCTCTCCCAACTGAGCTATTTCGGCTGATGTCATCCTGCTTCTTCGTCCTCCCTTTCAAGGCACAGCAGCCGACTTCCCTCTTTTTTTTTCCTTTATTTTTTTGCAAATTGCAAGCTCAACCAACGCATCAACTCCCCACTTTTCTTCAGTAGTAGGGCCACCCCTGCAGTTGCCCTCCTGCCCCACCCGGAAGCCCTCTGCCTTTAGCTGTCAGGCCAGTTGGGGGGCGGCAGAAATCCTGTTGGCAGGGTTACATGTGCAGGGGTCCCCAAACTTGGCAACTTTAAGACTTGTGGACTTCAACTCCCAGAATTCTCCAGCCAGCATAGCTGGCTGGAGAATTCTGGGAGTTGAAGTCCACAAGTCTTAAAATTGCCAAGTTTGAAGACATCTGTGTTTGTTTGTTTGTTTTTAATCTGTTACATTGTCTCTGTTTACAGATTACAGAGTTGGAAGGGACCTTGCAGGTCATCTAGTCCAACCCCCTGCCCAAGCAGGAGACCCTACATCTGCCTCGTGTCACCTGCGTGAGGTTGAGAGGTGAATGAATGAGTGAGTTGAATGAATGAATGAATGAATGAATGAATGAGGAAAGAGGCAAAAGTCAGAGAATCCAATTAAGAAGGAGGGAAGAAAAAAAAATCTGATTTGCTGGGGTGGAACGAAGGGAAAAGAAAGCATGTGGGGGTTGGGTTGGGTTGGGTTTTTGGGTGGGTGGGGATTG
This sequence comes from Diadophis punctatus similis, assembly GCA_023053685.1. Classification (NCBI taxonomy): domain Eukaryota; kingdom Metazoa; phylum Chordata; class Lepidosauria; order Squamata; family Dipsadidae; genus Diadophis; species Diadophis punctatus. The sequence goes on from JALIGW010000048.1 coordinate 4,237,078, forward strand.
GGATACTTACCACTATACTAACGAGGAAAGACTTGGGTGCTACTTTCGGAAACAGGCCAGTTAAGCGGGCACTGCTGATCCCACGCTTCCTTTCTTTCTTCCTTTCTTTCTTCCTTCCTTCCTTCCTTCCTTCCTTCCTTCCTTCCTTCCTTCCTTCCTTCCCTTCTTCTTTCTTTCTTTCTTTCTTTCTCTTTCCCTCCCTCCCACCCCTCCATTTCTCCCTTGTCCCATCCCTTTCTTCTCCCTTCCTTCCCTCCCTCCCTTTCCCTCTAGCTCCTTCCTCCCTGCCTATCTTCCCTTCCCTCCCTCCCTGCCTATCCTTGCCTTCCTTGCCTTCCTTCCTTCTTTCCTTCTTTCCTTCCTTCCCTTCTTCCTCCCTCCCTTCCTTCCTTTCTTTCTTTCTCTTCCTTCCTTCCTTCCTTCTTTCCTCTTTCTTTTTCTTTCTTTCTCTTTCTTTTTTCTCTTTCCCTCCCTCCCACCCACCCTTCCATTTCTCCCTTGTCCCATCCCTTTCTTCTCCCTTCTTTCCTTCCCTCCCTCCCTCCCTCCCTTTCCCTTTAGCTCCTTCCTCCCTGTCTATCTTCCCTTCCCTCCCTCCCTATCTTTTCCTTCCTTCCTTCCTTCCTTCCTTTTTCTTTCTTTCTCTTCCTTCTTTCCTTCCTTTCTTTCTCTTTCTTTCTTTTTTCTTTCTCTTTCCCTCTCTCCCACCCCTCCATTTCTCCCTTGTCCCATCCCTTTCTTCTCCCTCCCTTTCCCTTTCTCTTTCTCTCTAGCTCCTCCCTCCCTCCTATCTTCCCTTCCCTCCCTCCCTCCCTCCCTTCCTTCCTATCTTTTCCTTCCTCCCTTCCCTCCCTTCCTCATAAAACAAAATCCTAAAATAAAAATGCACAGCTTGCTTTGGGTTTCCTGCTCCCCAGAGAGGAAGAGAAGCCTCCCGAAGCAGCCCCAAATCCTGAATTCCCCCAAAAGTTGCAGCTGTCCCTGAATAGCCTTTCTTCCCCCCCCCAAATAAAGAGACCCCAAAAGTGGAGGCGGAGGGGGTGTAGGAGAATAACTGCACTGGAAGGGAGAAATGCCTCCCCGCTTCCTTGTGTGGGTCGCAGCCTGAAGGGGGAGGCGCTTCTGTCGGCATGGGAAAAAGTTGGGCGTCAAAAGAAGGGGAAAAAAGAGAATATTGTTGGAAGGAAATAAAAAAAGGGGAAACAATTGAATAGCTTTGTATTTCCCGCTGGAACTCTCTGTTCCGGGAAGGGGATGTAGCTCAGTGGTAGAGCGCATGCTTTGCATGTATGAGGCCCCGGGTTCAATCCCCGGCATCTCCACGTTTTTTCCCCCCATTCGGTGTTTGCAATACGGGACGTCCTCGACTTACGACCATAAGAGAGCCCTAGATTTCTGTTAAGTGAGACATTGCTTGAGAGTTTTCTCTCATTTTACGACCTTTCTTGCCTCGGTTGTTTAGAGAATCACTGCAGTTGGTAACCCGTTTGTTAAGTTTGTTAAATCTGGCTTCCTCATTGATTTTGCTTGCAGGTCACCAAAGGTGGCCCTGGGACACTGCAACCGTCATAAGTATGAGTCAGTTGTCAACTGTCTGACTTTTGATCACATGACTGTGGGGATGCTACAACCGTCATAAAGTGTGAAAAATGATCACTTTTTTCAGTGTCATGTTGTAACTTTGTTGTAATGGTCACTAAATGAACTGTTAAGTCGGGGACTACCTGTATAAACCATAGAATCCCAGGGCTGGAAGGAACCTTGGAGGTCATCTAGTCCAACCCACTGCCTGAGGCAGTTCTTGTGCCATCCAGGACAAATGAATGTCCAATATTCATCCAATTTTTTCTTTTGCATCCCATCAGAGGTAGTTCTTGACTTTGCATTGGTTTAGTGACTGCTCAAGTTATAACAGTGCTGAAAAAAAGTGACTTGCGACCGATCCTCACACTTACGACCATTGCAGCACTCCCCATATTCATAGGATCAAAATTTGGGCATTTGGCAACCGGCATGTATTTATGATGGTGTAGCATGCAGGGGTCAAGGGAACTAGATAGAGATTAACAGAGTTGGAAGGGACCTTGTTAGGTCATCTAGTCCAACCCCCCGCCCAAGGAGGGAGACCCTACACCATTTCTGACAGATGGCAGGCCAGTCTCTTCTTGAAAGCCTCCAGTGATGAAGCTTCCACAACGTCTGAAGGCAATTTGCAGCTTTTGGTCAATGGGGAAAAGGTGGGTTCGCTTAATGACGTGATTCTCTTAATAACTGCAGTGCTCTATTGAACAATGGCGGCAAAGAAGTTGTAAAATCGGGCATGGCTTGCTTCATAACAGCACTGCTTAGCAACGGAAATTCTGGTATTTATGACGGTTGCAGAATCTGTGATTGCCAGCAACGTCCATGAATGAATATATAACACCCTTATTGGCCAAGGAATGGCTAAACCAGTGGATAGAACGAAAACCAATTTAAATACGAACATGGAAATGATTCTGTTGTTTTTCAAAATAATTACTATAGGGGATCTTTAAGGCCAGAAGAGGTATAGAAAAATTTAGGAGATTTCCCTCCCATAAGACGACAACCATCTTCTTATATTTGAAAATTCGTTTTTGTTTTTTTTTGCAAAAGGCACTAGATACCACCGAAATCCATTCAACTTCATTCTTTCCAGCTGGATGATCCAACTCAAAAACCCGGAGTTGTTCTGCGGACATTTTCACAATTGCAACCGGGGAAGAAAGCAACACCTGGAAAGAAAAATCTGCTCATCGCGCCAGCCATGAGCATTCAGATTAAAACCTCTGGATGGTATGCATGTCTAAACAAAGGAAAATAAATAACCAAACGCCGACAGCAAATGTTCATTCAGCTACTATATTTACAAATGGCTGAGACACCCTGTGGATACGGACCGAAAACGCCACAATTAACATCAAGAGCCTTTTAAACGCAAAGAAACAGGTGAAGAGACTCAAATCCAGGGGTGAAATCCAGCAGGTTCTGGAGAATCGGTAGCGGAAATTTTGAGCAGTTTGGAGAACCGGCAAATACCACCTCTGGCTGGCCCCAGAGTGGGGTGCGAATGGAGATTTTGCAGTATCCTTCCCCTGGAGTGGGGAGGGAATGGGGATTTTGCAGTATCCTTCCCCTGCCACGGCCACCAAGCCACACCACGGCCACAGAACCGATAGTTTAAAAAAATTGGATTTCACCACTGCTCAAAACTATAGGGTTTTTTCCCAATATGTAGTGGCATATTAGAGTATTTCCTTTCTTGGCATTTATTTCTACAAAACTTGGAATAAGTGTAATTAGTTGTCTGGTTGAAATGTATAAAGGGTGTGTACTCTGCTAAATCTTTATCTTTGCAGCTCAGGGTGTTTGCGTGAAGCAGCCTATTGGGGTGTATATCTAAGCCAGGTTTCTGGGTTTGTGGAGGAAAACATAACCACCATGGCTTAGTAAAAAAAAACCCACCATGATTAAAGTAAATGCTGCTTAATGGAATGTGAGATCTTTGCCACTGCAATCCAGGGTTTTTCAAAACTTTGCCATCTGGGGGAATTCTGGGAATTGAAGTCCAAATCTCTTAAAAGGTGCTCAGGTTGAGAAATATTGGATGAGTTCCAGCAACCATAGAGTCTGTTCTCAAGAGAAGCCAGACCCTGGGGGATTCTGGGAGTTGAAGTCTTAAAGTTCCCCAGGTTGAGAAACATTGAGTTTCTTTTGTACGAAAGGATGTGCATTGATTCTCTCGTTGGACAGCTGTTGCATTCAGCCCAACAAAAAACATCTGCAGGGTTATTATTTTTTGCAGGTCACAAATTGCACACGTGTTGCTCCTTTGCAGGTCACAAATTGCACACGTGTTGCTCCTTTGGATGACAAATGAAGAAAGATTTAATCTTTCTCCCCTTTCCTTGTGCAATTACGGCTATTGCTTTTCCCAGGAAAATCTTCACAGCATTTTCGCAAGCAACGCAAACTGGAGAGTTCCTGGCTTAAAAAATTCACCGCATCAATGCACCGGAGGCCACATTTTAGCAATTTCCTCGTGGGTAACTTCTGGAACCCACTGGCAATATTCAGCCAATAAATCTGAAACGAGAAGATTAAAATTGGAGAAAGGAGTGACCTGTCAAGCCTGCTGCGATTAAAAGTTTCAATTCATGAATTTAGCTTGCGATTGTGATTCCCGACTACCGCAGGTTATAAAACAAGTCTTTAGGGGCAGAATACTGTATTTTTCGGAGTATAAGACGCACCTTTTTCCTCCCTAAAAGTGGCTGAAAATTTGGGTGCGTCTTATACTTCGAATGTAGCTTTTTTTTTCTAGCCCTAACTAGGTGCTAACAGATCTTCCCAGTTCTTACCTTGCAGGCTTTTCATTCTTACTCTCTCCAAAGAATGTTTTTCCAGCCCTAAGTCTTTGCAGGTTTTTTTTTCATTGCTCTACTTGCTCCAAAGAAGGTTTTTTCCAGCCCTAACCAGGTGCTAACGATCTTCCCAGCTCTTACTGGCTTGCAGGCTCTTTCATTGTTACTCTCTCAGAAGGTTTTTCCAGCCCTAAGTCTGCAGGTTTTTTTTTCATTGCTCTACTTGCTCCAAAGAAGGTTTTTTCCAGCCCTAACCAGGTGCTAACGATCTTCCCAGCTCTTACTGGCTTGCAGGCTCTTTCATTGTTACTCTCTCAGAAGAAGTTTTTTTTAAGTCCTAACCAGGGGATAAAATAATGTGCTGAAGCTGACCAGACTAAGGACGTTAGCCAGATGAATACCTGGTAGGCAGATTGTTTTCCCCTATTTTCCTCCCCAAAAACTAAGGTGCGTCTTATACTCCGAAAAATACGGTAAGTAAAATTAAAAAAAAGTTAAAAATTAAAAAAAATTAAAACCTTGGGTATTTGATTGCTTACATTTTGGATTTTTCTTCCAGGCCAACTGCAAAGTGTCCCGGTTATCAGCATTTTCAGAAACGAGCGCTTGAAGCAAAGATTCTGTCCTGGGCTGAAGTCTATAAGGAACATCAAGGAAAAGATTGAAATCCAGAGGGACAAACAAAACCAACTTTTGATCAATCAGTGTGCCGCAGCAGCCAAAAAAAGCTAAAACAATCCCTGGTTGAATAAACAGAGGCTTAGAATCAAAATCACGTGAAGTATTAGTACCGCTTTATAAAACCTTAGTAAGGCCCCACCTGGAATACAGCATCCAGTTTTGGTCACCACGTTACACACACAAAAAAGTTGAGACTTTGGAAAAAGTGCAAAGAAGAGCAACTAAGATGATTAAAGGCCTGGAGACTAAAAAATACAAAGGTTGGAGAATTTGGGTTTGGCTAGTCTAGAGAAAAGAAGAACTAGGGGGGACCTGTTAAGCACATACACAGCGAAATGTGTTGTAGTAATAGTGTTGCAGTTTGATATGAATGCTATTCAGTCAATAAACAGAATATCTTTAATATGTACAGAATAGTAGCAAAGTTAAATAGGAAGTCCAAGTCATACACAGTTATTCAGTCAATGCGAAGTTTCTTCTTCTTGCCTTTGTTTTAACTCACAAACAAAGATTACAGCTATCTCTCAATTCTATACTATCACAGATAGTTACTCTTCTCTTCACAGCAATTCCACACAGTCATAAAGTAATTTACTCATCAGTAAAGCAGCAGAGAGTCTTCAATCCGGAACACACCGTCAAACACCACTCACCACACTAAACCACCAACCACACTGAGCATGCTCTCTTGCTTGCTTATATAGTAATCATCCACAATGCATTTAAAGCAATATACACATAACATTGATTTGTGGCTTAATCATATATTAACACACCCAATCATTTGAACAGGGTTCTAACATGATTGCAGTCTTCTAGTATTTGAGGGGCAGTCACAAAGAGGAGGGGGTCAATTTATTTTCCAAAGCACCGGAGGGCAGGACAAGAAGCAATGGATGGAAACTAATCAAGGAGAGAAGCAACCTGGAATTAAGGCAGGGATTGGCAACCTTAAACACTCAGAGAACCACAGAAAAGAAAACACCGGGAGCCACAAAACCCTTCCCGTGCCTGACTATTTCCTGAGCGGCCACAAAACTAGCATATATAGTTGAATTAAAGATTCTGTTTTCTTCTGAAACTTTTCTTTTCTTGGATTTATCCATGGTTGGCCTACTGTGTGTGTGTGTGTGTCGAAAAACTTAATAAATTGCACGTTGGTAGGTGTCGCACATTGGCAGTTGTGACGCATATTTTGAGTGACAGGGAGCCACAGCAGAGGGATGAAAGAGCCACATGCGGCTCCAGAGCCACGGGTTGCTGACCCCTGAATTAAGGAGAAACTTCCCAACAGTGAGGACAATTAACCAGTGGAACTGCTTGCCTTCAGATGTTGTGGGTGCTTCATCATAAGAAAAAACTGGACAGCCACTGGTCTGAAATGGACTGGACAGCCACTGGTCTGAAATGGTATAGGTGTAGGAACCCCCTGCTTGAGCCGGGGGTTGGACTAGATGACCTACAAGGTCCCTTCCAACTCTATTCTGATTCTATCAAAGGTAAGCATTGGAGGAAATGTAACTGGTCCCAAGGCTGGCTCTCTGGTGTGGGCAGAGAGATAGATACACAATTTTCACATCCCATACACAAGTAGAGGAGAGACAGTTCACAACCTACTTGGACCAAGTCTTTAGCATCGTGACTGGACTCGACAGCAGGCAACGTCTGTAAGCTGCCAACAATTTCACAACCTAGAAAAAAAAAGATAGAGTGCCACTGGATTAATTATATTTATTTCTGAAGTCGACACACTGGAGAGTTTTTCCAATCACTCGTCACCAACTTTTTAATCTGTTTGAATTCATATCCAAGTAAACCAGTGCTTCTCAATTATTTTCTGTTATGCCCCCCCAGGAAGAAGTAAACATTTCACGCCCCCCCAACTCTCCGCCGGGACGATTGTTTGTAATATTCGGCAAGTTTTCGCTGAAAAAACTCAAGCGGCTTATCAGCGTGATTGGGGTGTAATGTGTTTAAGTGACGCTTTAATTTATTTGGCTTCATGCTGTCCGCTGCCAACATTTTTAGACACAGTAAACATACCGGTCTTTCCTCGTCTCCCACCGTAGTCACAGTGAAGCCAAGTGCTACATACGCTTCATCATATTTCCTCGTCTTAGCTTTCGGGAGACTTAACGTTTGTCTCATTATCTCCATCTCTCTCCTCCTTTCTTTTCATCCCTGTTAAATATTTTTCCATGGTGTCTCTTAAGGGTTTGTTATCTGCACTTCATATCTCCTGCTCTGTGCTGTGTGCTATTGTTCGGTGCAAAAAAGCCCTACTCCCTGCGGCAAAAAAAAGCATGTTCCCTGGGGTCACGCGCCCCTCCCCAGCATCACTCCATGCCCCCCCAGGGGGGCCCGCCCCACTATTTGAGAAGCACTGAAGTAAACGCAGTCTCCCAAAAATGGATTTTTTAAAAAAATATATCTAAAGGTAGGAAATTAATGGCCTTCTAGTTATTGCTGGATTACCACTCCCATGTGCAGCTAATTTGGCTACTGCTGGGTGGAGAACATGGTATTTGTAGTCGAATGCAGTTAACTGGCAGGCCCGAGGTTGGGGAAAGCGCTTAAAATTCAGTGAAACAGCAGCTGATCATGGCGGAGGCTGAGATACGGACAGTCCTCGTCTTATGGCGATGTGTTTAGTGACCATTCGAAGTTACAATGGTGATGAAAACTGACTTACGACCAATCCTCACTCTTATGATTGCATTTATGAGAGCTGCAGCGTCCTGAGGCCACATGATCGTCATTCCCAGATTCGTTTAGTGACTGCAGCAGAAAGTTCATAAAATTGGGTGCAATCATGTGATGACTCACTTAAAGGTTGCATCGCTTAGCGACCTAAGTTCCGGTTCCAATTGTGGTCGTAAATTGAGGACTGACCGTAAAGCGACGCAGGCACTCACCTTTCCTTCCAGGAGAAACCTGGCAAAATGTTTGAAGCGATCAAGGCCTTCGGGATAATCTACCTCCACGGCTGGAAGCGGCCAACCGACCCGATCTGTAGGAAGAGAAGGTAGCAAAGAGATTATACGGGTAGTCTTCGACTTACAACGGTTCATTTAGTGACCGTTCGAAGTTAGAAAGGCACTGAAACATGTTGACTTGGGACCGTTTTTCCCAGTAACAACCTTTGAAGTGTCTCCACGATTCAAAATTCAGATGGAGCAAGATTCACATTTTAATGCAGAGAAGTCTTAACACGAAAATTAAAAACGAAACCAGAAACTTTTCTTTTGGGTTTAACGGAAAAAGACTTGGAGAAAAAAAAATTGGAACTTTGATCTTATTTATTTTATTTTATTTTATTTTATTTAATTTAGTTCTTATAGGCCGCCCAATCCCGTAGGACTCAGGGCGGCGTACAATAGAAATAAGAAAGGAATTTATTTATTTATTTATTTATTTATTTATTTATTTGAATTGGAAGGGACCTTGTAGGTCATCTAGTCCAACCCCCTGCTCAAGCAGGAGTTCCTACACCATTTGAGACAGATGGCAGTCCAGTCTCCCCTTATCTTATATATGTTGACGGCAGCAAGACTATTATATGCACAAAAATGGAAAGACGCTTCGATTCCCACCATGGACCGAATGGCTGCAGAAGCTGATGGAGTTGGCAGAAATGGCTAAATTGACCGTTTTGGTTTTAAAAAAAAGAATATAAGTACCTTTGTTACCACATAGAGACCGCTTCTGTGCTTGAGGTGGGAAAAAAAGAAAAAAAAAGAAACTTTGATTGTGGGTTTTACCGATTAGACTGATATGTCTTTATAGAAATGGCTGATTTAGATTACTATGGAAAAGCAAAAAAGTTGTGGTTTGAGGTTAACGCTTTATTCTACTGCAACAGAGGGAGTCGGAAGTCAACACAGCCCCTCCTTACTTCTCTTTCCCCCTTTTCCTTCCCTCACTGTTTTCCCATTTAATAAAAATTAATATTAAAAAAAAGAGAGAATTCAAGATGCTTGGCAACTGGCATGTACTTATGACTGTTGCAATGTCCCTGGGCTCACGTGATCTGCCTTTTGCGACCTTCTGGCCAGCAAAGTCAACGGGGAAGCCTTGTTCACTTCACAGCCGGGTTACTAACTTACCAACTGGGGTGATTCACTTAGCAGCTAAGGTAAGAAAGGTCGTAAAATGGGACAAAACTAAAATTAACAAAGGTCTCCTTTAACAGGAGTTTTTGAGCTCAATTGTGGTCGTAGGTTGAGGACTACCTACAGTCTGTGTGAGCCATTCCCTGCCCTCAACCAGGGTTAATTTCAGCCATTCCATGTCACGTTAAGTGGAGCGTCTCACTGAGAGATTTGCAATCTAACTAAAAAGACATTGAAACTCTAGAGAAAGTGCAGAAGAGAGCAACCAGGATGATAAAGGGTCTGAAAAATAAAACATACAAACAGCGGTTGCAGGAACTGAGCTTGGCCAGTCTGGCGAAGAGAAGGACCAGGGGTGACATGATAGCAGTGTTCCAATACTTGAGGGGATGCCACAGAGAGGAGGGGGTCGGGCTGTTCTCTATGGCACCAGAAAGCCAAACAAGGAATAACGGATGGAAGCTGACCAAGGAGAGATTCAACCTGGAAGTGAGGAGAAACTTTCTGACGGTGAGAGCGATCAACCAGTGGAACAGCTTGCCAGCGGAGGTTGTGAGAGCCCCAACACTTGCGACCTTCAAGGGGAGACTGGACTGCCATCTGTCTCAAAGGGTGTAGGAACTCCTGCTTGAGCAGGGGGTTGGACTAGATGACCTACAAGGTCCCTTCCAACTCTAATAATAAATCTAAATCTAAAATCTTAGAGGTGTCGTCTGTGTGCAACAAGATTGCTTAAAAAAAAGCAGCAAACGAGGATTCTACCTATAGATTGTCCTTGACCTACAACCATTCATTGAGCGACTGTTCGAAGTTACAACAGCACTCAAAAAAAGTGACTTAGGATCGTTTTTCACACTTATGACTGTTGCCAGGTCCCGGGGTCACGTGATCCCCTTTTGCGACCTTCTGACAAAGCAAAGTCTATATAGGAAGCAGGATTCGCTCAACCACTCAATCGCGACAGCAAATGGAAATACATACTATTTCCATAAGCAAGGAAGATAAAAGCAGGAATGGTTCAATTGATTATTTTATTCGAAGAGGAAAATATATTCCCATTTGGATACCACTTCTGGATTTTGCACTTGTGATGAAAAAAGAAGGAGAAAAGAAAGGAATGAAACTTTGACTGGTTTTGTTGATCAGAAAGATTTGTCATTATAGAAAGGGCTAGTTATATATTAATGTGTAAAAGCAAAAAGTTGAGGTTGGAGTGTTTTTATCTTGTACTGTGCTAGGAAGAGTTGGAAGTCAATGCCTTTTTTCTTCTTTTTGTATCTCACACCCCCTTTTCATAGCTCCTTTCCCTTCCCTTAATTCCCTATTTCTATTTTTTTCTTTGTATTTTATATAAAAAACTACTACTACTAATAATAATAGTAATAATAATAATAATGATGATATCGCTGTACCAGGAGACGCCAGAGTCGAAGAAAAAGAACTAGAAAAAAATCACGAAATATCGCGACCTGGCCATCGAAACTACCCGATTATGGATGAAACATGTAACCGTGATACCCATTGTCATCAGGGCACTTGGTACCATGTTCAAGAATTTTACAAAACACGTCAAGAAATTGCAGCTCCCTGCAATAACACCAGCGGAACTGCAAAAAACTGCGCTACTCAGAACATCGTACATCTTAAGAAGGTACTTGGTCGATACCTAGGATGCTGGCAGCAACCCGTATCGACCATCAGCGCCAGTCAATGATATTTGTGATGCATTTTTGAATGTTCAGTTGTCTGAGTTTCATGTTTATTGAATAAAAGAGATAATAACAATAACAATAACAATAACAATAATAATAATAATAATAATAATCATCATCATCATCATCCCGACAAGGTTTTGGAACATAATACACCGGACCTCACGATTGTGGAAAATAAAAAAGTGTGGATCATTGATGTCGCCATACCAGGTGACAGCTGAATTGATGAAAAACAACAAGAAAAACTTAACCGATATCAGGACCTTAAAATCGAATTACAACGACTCTGGCATAAACCAGTACAGGTGGTCCCAGTGGTAATCGGCACACTGGGTGCTGTGCCAAAAGACCTTAACCGGCATTTGAAAACAATAAACATTGACAAAATCACGATCTGTCAGTTGCAAAAGATACTTGGATCTGCGTGCATCATACGAAAATACATCACACAGTCCTAGATGCTTGGAAGTGTTCGACTTGTGATATAGTGATACGAAATCCAGCATATAAATCTCATTTGCTGTGTATTACGATTTTTGTGAATAAATAATAATAATAATTATTATTATTTAAGAAGATACTTGGTTGATTCCTAGGATGCTGGCAGCAACCTGTATCAACCGTCAGTGCCAGTCAATAATATTTTTGATATATTATCTGATATATATTTGTGAGTTTCATGTTTAATGAATAAAAGTTTGATAATAATAATAATAACAATAACAAGAAGAACTGGAAAAAAAATCACAAAATATCGCGACCTGGCCATCGAAACTACGCAATTATGGATGAAACATGTGACAAGTGATACCCGTTGTCATCGGGGCGCTTGGCACCATGTCCAAGAATTTTACAAAACACATCGAGAATTTGCAGCTTCCTGCAGTAACGCCAGCGGAACTGCAAAAAAATTGGACCAACGTTAACGGAATCGCAACAACCGAGCTCCTGTTTCCTTTTGTGGCGGACTTTAAGGAGAAAAGAAAGAGGATTTATTTCCTGGGGGAAAGCAAACTTACAGAAGACGCTGGGCCTGTGGCAACGGACATGGCCTGTTTCAGGGCAGTAAAATGGAGGCGGCTCTTCCAGAGGCTTTTCAAAATGGCAGTAGGGGGGCAGGAGAAGAGGGATCCACTCAGGTTCGATCGCCGAAACCCCTTCAGAAAGGACAACAACCCAGAAAATAAAAATCGTGAGAAAGCGGGAGTTTAAAAAGTGACATCATACAAATTATAATTTCCTGAGCCAATATGTTTACATGTTACCTTCTGATTCTTTGGAGGGGTCTTTTCTTTCCCCTGGTCTAGATTCTTTTCTTAAAAATTGTCACGATGTCAATATTGTCAGTTGTGAGTCTATGCAGGGTGATGCACCCCTATCCTAATATTATGGTACTTTCCAATACAAGCAGAACACGTGACATGATGTCTGCGCATGTCTACATTCCTAATCCACCATTAATTACTTCTGCCTTGTCTTCTGACCTGAACGATCGTGTTACTCAGCAAAGATGTAGATTTATTGTTTTATATTGTTTTTGTACTGAAATAAATATTTTCTATTAGACATTTAATCTCGGTTTTATTTCCAATTGTTTGAATTCCAAGTAAAAGATCCAGATGTCGCCTCTACGGGAATATTCTTCCCTTAACATAAATAATATTTTAAAAAAAACAGAAGGCAAGGAAGGGAAGACGGGTGCCTGCTCACCTTTCATATACATCTTGGTGGTTTCAACGATTTCCTGATACACCACAAACTCCGGGAGCTGTTTAAACAGGACGGAACTGGGGTGGATGAAGACTGGATCGTCCAGCAGTGGCGTCTAGTGGGCGGGGGGGAGGGAGGGGGGAGGGCAGAAATAGGAAAAGAAAAGAAAGAATTAAAAACTCCAATTACTGCAAACCAACAGCAACCGCATCTACGCAGCTAGAAGTCCTCTGTAAAGGTTTTGTGACATTTTACAACAATATTATCTACTGATCATATTATATTAGTTTATGATACGTATTCGTAAATCAGCAATGATTATGCATAACATACAAGGAACGTTTTCCTTCCTTCCTTCCTTCCCTGTATTCCTCCCTCCCTCTATTCTTTCCTTCCTTCCCTCCCCTATTCCTTCCTCTCTTCCTCTCTTTCTTTCTTTCATTCTTTTTCCTTCCTTCCTTCCCTTCTATTCTCTTTCTCTATTCTTTCCTTCCCCTATTCTTTCCTTCCTTCCTTCCCTCCCCTATACCTTCCTCTATTCTTTCACTTTTTCCTTCCTTCCTCCCCCATTCCTCCCTCCCTCCCTCTATTCTTTCTTTCATTCATCCTTCCTTCCTTCCTTTTTGTAGTTTCTTACTTTATTTTCTCTACTTTTAAAGATGGCTTCAATTACATCTGCATGTGTTTCAACACATTGAGTTGTTCTGTCTACCTTCCCCCCCCCCCAATTTGTACATAAAATTTATTAATAATATTTACTGACCCTTCACATCCTGGACATAAATTGTTTCAACTCCTACACTCAAAACGACGCTATAGAGCACTGCACACTAAAACAACTAGACACAAGAACAGTTTTTCCCCCCGAACGCCATCACTCTGCTAAACAAATAATTCCCTCACCACTGTCAAACTATTCACTAAGGCTGCATTACTATTACTATTAATCTTCTCATCGTTCCCATCATCCATCTCCTCCCACTCAGGACTGCATGACTCTAATTTTGTTGCTTGTATCCTTACAATTTATATTGATATTGTTTCCTAATTGCTTATTTGTACCCTATGACAATCATTAAGTGTTTTTTACCTCATGATTCTTGACAAATGTATCTTTTCTTTTATGTACACTGAGAGCATATGCACCAAAGACAAATTCCTTGTGTGTCCAATCACACTTGCCCAATAAAGAATTCTATTCTATTCTATTCTATTCTATTCTATTCTATTCTATTCTATTCTATTCTATTCTATTCTATTCTATTCTATTCTATTCTATTCTATTCTATTCTATTCTATTCTATTCTATTCTACTCTACTCTATTCTAAAATTTATTAAATGAATTCCAGAAAGAGCAAACTGCTGGCACTAAAAATGGCCCCGAGAGGCAGACCTTGTAGCCGTTTTTCCACTTCTCGTCAAGGAGTTCCTCCGCCTGGATCCTTCGGGCGACGTGATCTCCAAGTCCGGCCAGGACGATCTGTCTCAAGAAAATGACCTGTTCTTCCGTGGGGGGCTTCATTTGGGGGTCAACAAACAGCTCTGCACCTGGGCAAACGCCATTCACTTGGAAGGGAACACACACACACACGTACCGAGATTGTGAGAATCAAGAGGCAGACGGAGGTGGCCCTACCTGAATGACCCTCCCAAGATAAGGAAGAGCAGATCCCAGGGAAGAGAGCAGGTGTGGAGTCTTACCTGCCGTGGTGAGCTGCCCACGTAACCGCCGGATTTCCACCATGGCCTTGTAGCGCAGGCCGTTGGTGCTACAGAAATGAGGAGTGCATCCTGCGTATTCACAAGCACCCACGGCTCCTGGAATAACAGAATAAAAGCATCTGACTGTCAGGAAATTGCTCCTTAGTTCTAGGGCTTCTGCCCTTGATTAATTTCCACCCGTTGCTTCTTGTCCTGCCTTCAGGGGCTTTGGGGGATAGGATAGGATGGGATGTGCCGAGATGTGATGGAATAAAAATAGGAATAGGAATGAGAAGAGAAGGGGAAGGGAGGAGGGGTGGGGAGAGAAGAGCAGGAAGGGACCTTGGAGGTCTTCTAGTCCAACCCCATGCTTGACCAGAAATCCTAAACCATTTCAGACAAATGGTTGTCCAGCCTCTTCTTAAAAACCTCTAATGATGGAGCACCCACAACCTCTGGAGGCAACCCTTTATTTATTTATTTATTTATGAGATTTATATACCGCCTCATAGTGCAAGCACTCTCTAAGCGGTTTACACCATTAAGCAATGTATATATTTTACATTGCCCCCAACAATCTGGGTCCTCATTTTACCTACCTCGGAAGGATGGAAGGCTGAGTCAACCCTGAATCAACTTGTTCTGTCAGGAAATTTCTCCTTAGTTCTAGGTTGCTTCTCTCCTTGATTAGTTTCCATCCATTGCTTCTTGTCCTGCCTTCAGGTGCTTTGGAGAATAGCTTGAACCCCCCCTCTTCTTTGTGGCAGCCCCTCAAATATGGGAAGACTGCTATCGTGTCACCCTTAATCCTTCTTTTCGTTAAACCTGAACTCAATTCCAGCAACTGTTCTTTATGTTTTAGCCTCCAGTCCCGTAATCCTCTTTGTTGCTCTTCTCTGCACTCTTTCTAGAGTCTCCACATCTTTTTTTACATCGTGGCGACCAAAACTGGATGCAGGATTCCAAGTGTGGCCTTACCAAGGCATTATAAAGTGGTGCTAACCCTTCACGTGATTTTGGTCTGTCATCTGTGGTGGAAAGCCCTAACCCCCTTGAAAGTTTAGAGCCCCCAACCCAACCAACAAGTAGATCAGTTTTACCGAGCATCACCATGAGATCTCCCAGCTTCTGGGAAGCTCCTTGGCCAGCCCAGATCCTTTGCATCTGTGCCACACGGACTCTCTTCCCTTTGATGTTCTCCTGCTCTTCTTCATTCAGGGCAGGCCTGCATTTAAAAAAAATGAATAAATGAAGGATTCAATCAAACAAACAATCCATCGTGCAGGCCCACAGAAATGTCCCTAGAACAGAGTGCATTAAATCACGATTTAAATCACTAGTAAAAAAGCACGTACCCCGTATTTTTCGGAGTATAAGACGCACCTTAGTTTTTGGGGAGGAAAATAGGGGGGGGGGGAAATCTGCCTACCAGGTATTCATCTGGCTAGCGTCCTTAGTCTGTTCAGCTTCAGCACATTATTTTATCTCCTGGTTAGGACTTAAAAAAACCTTCTTCTGAGAGAGTAACAGTGAAAGAGCCTGCAAGCCGGTAAGAGCTGGAAAGATAGTTATTACCTGGTTAGGGCTAGAAAAAAAAACTTATTCGGAGCAAGTAGAGCAATGAAAAAAAATTCTGCAAAGACTTAGGGCTGGAAAAACATTCTTTGGAGAGAGTAACAATGAAAAAGCCTGCAAGGTAAGAGCTTGGAAGATCTGTTAGCACCTAGTTAGGGCTGAAAAAAAAAAAGCTACATTCGAAGTATAAGACGCACCCAATTTTTCAGCCACTTTTAGGGAGGAAAAAGGTGTGTCTTATACTCCGAAAAATATGGTATATACTACCTGCGGTGATTGAATGACTTGCAAACATTAAAACACATTTCCAAGAAGCTTTCGGAATAAATCCAGCTTTTTCCTTGCTCCTCTGCAGCCTGGTTTTAAGGCATTTTGAGAGCGCTATAGCTAGAATAATAACAGAGTTGGAAGGGACCTTGTAGGTCATCTAGTCCAACCCCCTGCTCAACCCCCCCCCATGCCATTTCTGACAGATGGCAGTCCAGTCTCTCTTTGAAACAGGGTGGATTTGATTTAAATCAAGTCGATTTAAATCACGATTTAAATCATGATTTAAATCACTAGTAAAAAGGCTTGATTTGAATCAACTCGATTTAAATCATAATTTCTAAAGAGCAACTGTAATCTCTGTCCCGCAGTGGCTCCTCCTCTGACCCGCTGTTGACTCACCCACAGTCCCATTCACTTTAATGCAGGGGTCCCCAAACTTGGCAACTTTAAGACTTGTGGACTTTAACTCCCAGAATTCTCCAGCCAGCCAGCTGGAGAAGTCCACAAGTCTTAAAGTTACCAATTTTTAAGACCTCTGCTTTAATGGGACGGCTGGTGATGCGGCAGTGACTCAAGAAGGTGAGGGACATGGCGGGAAGCAGGTGAGTGGATGCCCGCTAACAGGTGCTGCCATGATGGATCTGAAATGACAGGTGCCCTTTAATATTATTTTTATAAGCTGCTCAGAAGGTTTCACTTCCATTTTTACTGCTTGCCCTTCCTCCTCACACTTAAGAGCCTGGCGGTACAGATGCATTTCTCTTCAAACAATCATAGAGTTTGTAGTCTACCCAGATTTGCAAAGCAATGGGATAACGGAATATTCCTGAACTTATGTTTTATGATTTATCTCATGGTTACTGTGAAATTGTGTGAATGCGTCAGTGCAGTGCAATGTTATCTCAGCTTGCAGAACTTGGATTCATTGAACGAGTTTACCAAACATGTAAATATACAGCCTCATGCTACATCACTAAGCTCCATGTCATGCTGAATAAACTAAATTATTAATGTATCTTAAATAGAAAACTATCTTTAGATAGGGTTTTTTTTAACTCCAAAAGCATTTTATTAAAATAAATTTGATAAAAATAAAATAAAAATCCGGTTTAAATAAATAAATAAATAAATAAATAAATAAATAAATAAATAAATAAATAAATAAATAAATAAATATCCAAGGACTCCTCATGAACATTCATGCTTATATCATCACTGGTTTTAGGGCCCTTTTTTCATGCTGTTGGAACTTCGAATGGCTGTTAAATGAATGGTTGCTGTACCTGCATAGGTAGTCCTTGACTTACAGCCATTCATTTAGTGTCCGTCTGAAGTTACAACGGCCACTAAACAGTGATTTACGTCTGTTTTTCACACTTATGACCATTGCGGTATCCCCATGGTCAGGCGATCAAAATTCAGACCCTTGGCAACTGGCATGTACTTGTGACGGCTACGGCATCCTGGGGTCACGTGATCCCCTTTTGTGACCTCCTGACAAGCGAAGCCAATGGGGAAGCCAGATTCGTTTAATGACCGTGCTGCTAACTTAACAGTTGCATGCATTCCCTTAGCCACTGTGGCAGGAAAGGTCATAAAATGAGTGTCTATGGAGATTCTCAGCCCTCCAGGTCATGGTTGTCCCAAAGGTGCTTATTTTTTCAGGAGGCAACTGGACTTTCTTGTTTTTTCTTTTGAAGACGTTTCACTTCTCACCCAAGAAGCTTCTTCAGCTCTGACTGGATGGTGGGGAATGGAAGGATTTATACTCCTTGCAGACAGCTGGTCATTTGCATCCTTTTAGAGGGTCGTTGAGGCCACTTGGAGGTTTATCTGTGTCCTCAGGGTCACCTGAGTGGTGCAAATGGTTCCTGTAGTCTGCAATTTTTGCACATGGGACACGGATAAACCTCCAAGTGCTTCAATGACCCTCAAAAAGGATGCAAATGACCAAGTCAGAGCTGAAGAAGCTTCCTAGATGAGAAGCGAAACCTCTTCAAAAGAAAAAACAAGGAAGTCCAGTTGCCTCCTAAAAAACTACCGTTGGTACAAACATGACCTGGATGGATGAGAATCTCTAAAGACTTTTAGCTATGCAATTTGGGATGAACACCCTTCGAATGGTGTGAACGGATTTCCAGAAGAATTGCAGACTACAAGAACCATTTGCACTACTCAGGTGACCCTGAGGACACAGATAAACCTCCAAGTGGCCTCAATGACCCTCTAAAAGGATGCAAATGACCAGCTGTCTGCAAGGAGTATAAATCCTTCCATTCCCCACCATCCAAGTCAGAGCTGAAGAAGCTTCTTGGATGAGAAGCGAAACTTCTTCAAAGAAAAACCAGAAAGTCCAGTTATGTCTCCTGAAAAAGCACCTTTGGGTCCTAAAATAAGGCGAAAGTCGCTTGCTTAGCAACGGGAATTATGGACTCAATTGTGGTTGGTACGTTGAGGACCGCATGCACTAAATCTTTCGTTATGCCGTTGAGTCAGTCTTAACTCTTCGAAATCCATGGACAAATCGGTGCCATTTTGAGGGATGTTTGTTTAACCCTCAAGCCAGGTTGGAGCCCATAAAAACCATTGACCCAGCAACGGGCTGAGTTTCTCAGTAGTCGCGCTTTACCTGTTGAATTCCTCAAACAGCTCCCTCACCGTCAGGGCCGAGACTAAGGCGATGGTGTATGGCAGGCACTGGTGCTGTTGGCTCA
The DNA here is from genome assembly GCA_023053685.1 of Diadophis punctatus similis. Classification (NCBI taxonomy): domain Eukaryota; kingdom Metazoa; phylum Chordata; class Lepidosauria; order Squamata; family Dipsadidae; genus Diadophis; species Diadophis punctatus. Next base: position 4,255,942 of record JALIGW010000048.1, read on the forward strand.
AGGCGAGCATCTTGGCGTAACGTGGGGCTACTGGGAAGGAGGCCATGAGTACACCCAAAGGGCTGATGGGACAGCTGAACTTGGCTTCCTGCAGCTTGTCCAACCTGGAAGAAGGGAACAAGGAAATTTGGAAGGGAGGGAAGGAAGGAATGACGTTAAACAAATGAAAGATAAGTCAAGGATTATCTTTCAACCAACTGCTAAAAAAATGGACTCCCTCCCACCTTCTCGATGTTCAATCCATTCTTTTGAAGAATTAAATTCTTGAAAATCTTAATTCTAAATTAAAAGCTAATACAATCCTGAGTTGTATAAACAGAGGCATAGAATCAAGATCACGTGAAGTATTCGTACCGCTTTATAAAACTCTAGTAAGGCCACACCTGGAATAGTGCAACCAGTTTTGGTCACCCTACTACAAAAAAGATGTTGAGACTTTGGAAAAAGTTCAGAGAAGAGCAGCTAAGATGATCAAAGGCCTGGAGACTAAACCATACGAAGAACGGCTGCAGGTCTTGGATCTGGCTAGTCTAGTGAAAAGAAGGACTAGGGGGGACATGATAGCAGTATTCCAGTATTTGAGGGGAGTCTAGTCCTGAACTTACGAGCATTTGTTTGGCAACCGCTTAAGTCACAGCGGCACTGAAAAAAGTGACTTACGACCGGTCCTCGCACTTATGACTGTTGCGGCATGCCGCAGTCGCACAATCAAAATTCAGGGGCTTGGCATGGATTTACAATGATTAGAAGCACCCCGGGATTGCCAATTGCAACCTCCCCAGCCAGTTTCCGACAAGCAAAGTCCACGGGGATTCACTTAACAACCGTGTGATTCACTTAACAACTTCAGTAATTCACCGAACAACCGTGGCAAAAAGGGTGTAAATTTGGGTGCGACCCACTTGCAAATGTTTTTTTCTTTGTCCACCTGCAGTCCTTATGATAAAATAATCAGGTATGACCAGTCTAGAGAAAAGAAGGACTAGGGGAGACAAGGTAGAGAGTCCCCTGGGAGTTGGGCGGCATATAAATCCATTTAAATAAAATAAATAAATAAATAAATAAAGGTAGCAGTATTCCAGTATTTGAGGGGCTGCCACAAAGAAGAGGGGGGTCAAATAATTCTCCAAAGCACCAGAAGGCAGGACAAGAAACAACGGATGGAAACTAATCAAGGAGAGAAGCAACCTGGAATTAAGGAGAAACTTCCTAACAGTAAGAACAATTGCCTCCAGAAATCATGGGTGCTCCATCCCTGGAAGTTTTTAAAAAGAGTATAGACAGTCACTTATCTGAAATATTATAGGTTCTTTGGCTTGAGCAGGGGGTTGGACTAGAAGACCTCCAAGATCCCTTCCAGCTCATTCATTCTATTGTTCTAATCTAAATCATCTCTTGGTATGTTTGTGGGGTCCTTGGCGCCCTCTGAGCCTGGTAGCTTTCTTGCAGATGTTTCATTACCAAACCTCATCATGGCATTGATGACTTTACCTAGATGGGTCATGAAACGTCGGCAAGAAAACCATCAAGCTCAGAGAGCACCAAGGACCCTTCGTTTCAACCCTGAGCTTCAAATATTCTCTTCTACCGGTATCCTTTAATCAATGTGTGGTCATACTTTCTCGAAAAGCATGAAGCGTCCCAGGAGAGTTATTCCCACTTAGGCATCGAGTAAAGTGCAACTTTGGATGGGAGGGGCCTTGGCCCACTAAAATACAAGTAGTTCTCAGCTTACGACCACAATTGAGCCCAAAATTTATGCGGTTTAGTGAGACATTTGTTAAGTGAGTTTCGCCCCATTTTATGACTTTTTCTCTGCCACCGTTAAGTGAATCACTGCAGTTCTTAAATTAGTCACACGGTCATTAAGTGATTCTGGTTTCCTCATTGACTTTGTCTGTCAGAAGGTCGCAAAGGGGAAGATTAGCGAAAATATACCCCAATTTAAATTTGAGTTGTTGGAAGTGTAAAAAAGAACAAGGCACCTTCTTTCACATGTGGTGGTTGTGTCCCGAAACGAGGAAGTACTGGACAAGAATACATAACTGGTTACAAGAAATAACAGGATCAATAATAGAATTTACCCCAGAACTCTTATTACTTGGAATATTCAAAAACCAATATAGTAAAAATATTAAATACCTGATTTTACATAGTACTACAGCTGCAAGACTTGCATATGCACAATGTTGGAAGAATCCTAACCCACCCACTGAAGTTTAACAATTAAGAAAATCTATGACTGCGCAGAAATGGATAAATTAACTATAGAATTAAGAGGACAAAAAGACTCAGATTATTATGATGTATGGGAAAATTGGTATCAATGGATTAATGATAGAAAACGAAAAAAGGAAAATGAAACAAGGATGTAGAATATTGTAAATATTGTATTAATATGAAATCAATGTAAATATGAAGATGTAGAATTGCTTGAAGATTTATTGTGATTTTTTAAAATTTGAAAAAACAATAAAGATATTTATTTTTTTAAAAAAAAGGTTCCAAAAGGGGATCACATAACTCCGGGACACTGCGACCGTCGTGTGAGTCGATTGTCAACCATCTGAATGCCAATCATGTGACCAAGGGGATGCTGCAGCCAACCTAAGTGTGGGAAACGGTCGTAAGTGACTATTCTCAGTGCCGTCGTAGCTTTGAACGGTCACTAAATGAACTGTTGTAAGTCAAGAGCTACCTGTATCGTTTGGTGAAATTATATCATAATTGATTCAACAAGGTCTGAGATGGACATCTCCCAATGGATCAGATGTTGTACTTAGATAGATTCAGATTAACAGAGTTATAACAACAACAAAAAACAACAACAACAAGAGTTGGAAGGGACCTTGGAGGTCTTCTAGTCCAACCCCCTGCTTAGGCAGGAAACCCTACACTACTTCAGACAAATGGTTGTCCAATCTCTTCTTAAAAACGTCCAGTGTTGGAGCATTCACAACTTCTGGAGGCAAGCTGTTCCACGGATTAATTGTTCTAACTGTCAGGAAATTTCTCCTTAGTTCTAAGTTGCTTCTCTCCTTGTTTAGTTTCCACCCATTGCTTCTTGTCCTGCCCTCAGGTGCTTTGGAGAATAGTTTGACTCCCTCTGTGGCAACCTCCGAGATATTGGAACACTGCTATCATGTCTCCCCTAGTCCTTCTTTTCATTTGGAAGGGACCTTGTAGGTCATCTAGTCCAACACCCCCCCACCTAAGCAGGAGACCCTACACCATTTCTGACAGATGGCAGTCCAGTCTCTTCTGGAAAGCTTCCAAAGGTAGATTCAGAAATGCAACCGACTGCATCTGTTCAAAGTTCTCCTGCTCCCTTTCGCCTTTCATACCTTCCAGATGTGACGGGCGCCTTCAAGGCGCCGAGGGCGATCAGCAATTCCTCCGCGGCCTTCAGGGCATCAGTGGACGGAGGGGTAGGAAATGGGAAGTTGATTACCTACAGAGAGCAAAGAGACAACGGAATGAGACGGAGAGAGACGTGCGGTGGAGTATTGGGGATGGTATGAGGGAAGGAGATGGGAGGAAGAGGGGCTCCCTAGCGAACAATTTCAGGCTTACAAGAAATAATTCCCTTAAAAAAACAAAAGAATGAACAAAAGCTAGGAAGGAGATTTGACCAAACTGAATGCGGGTAGTCCTTGACTTACGACCACAATTGGGACTGGAACTTACATCACTAAGCGATGCAATCGTTCAGTGAGCCATGCCTGATTTTATGACTTTTGCCATGATTGTTAAGTAAATCAGAACAGGATAAAATAAGTGTCAGGAGGGATTTTGGAGGTCTTCTAGTCCAACCCCCTGCTTAGGCAGGAAACCCTATACCCGTGATGGTGAACCTATGGCACGGGTGCCACAAATGGCACGCAGAGCCATATTGGTGGGCACGCGAGCTCAGGTCCGGTGTGCTTGTGTGCACCAACCGGCTGATTTTCGGGCCTTCTGGGCCCACTGGGAGTCGGGAAACAGGCTGTTTCCAGCCTCCAGAGGGGGTGGGGAAGGCCGTTTTCGCCCTCCCCGGGCTCCTAGAAAGGCTCTGGAGCCTGGGGAGAGCAAAAAATGGGCATGCCATTGCATGCTGGGAGCGTGCATGTGCGGGGGTGCATGGAATTATGAGTGTGGGCACGCACACACGTGATCCCCCGCATTCCCCCCCCCCTTTTGGCACGCGAACCAAAAAAGGTTCGCCATCACTGCCCTATACCATTCTGGACATTCTGAACCCTCCGGAGTGCTAAAAACAGCCCAACGGCAAACCGGAAGTGCATTTTTCCAAACTTCCGGTTTGCCCGTGGAGCTGACAGGGCAACGTCTCGCGTGCCCTCTGATATGGCTCCGCGTGCCACCTGTGGCACGCGTGCCATAGGCTCGCCATCACTGCACTATATCATAAACCAATATCCTAACTTTGCACCTATTATACTTCTATTGCCAGTCTGTTTCCCCTCATTTCATAACACTCCCCCCCCTCTCTCTATAGTTAACAGACTCCCACCTTTTCGATGTTCAACGCTTTCATTTGCAGAATTAAATCGTCCACAGGTCGCCTGGTGATCTCCGGGGCCGAGAACTGCTCAAAATCACTGAACACAGCTGAAGAATAGAGCCTGGGACACACACAAAAAAGTGAACAACAGAGATCAAAACAATCCTTGGGTGGGGGGGGGACAGGACACAACAAACACCCATTTTTAAAGAACTGTGCTAATCCCCTTGTTGTGTTCAAAAAAAAAAAATCAAGACGATTTAGGATTGTGATGGTGACAGAAAGGGGTTTTAAAAAGGAAACCGAAGCGTGTGTGCAAATATTGTCTATATGCACACACACACACACACACACACAGTGCACACATTAAGACTCTGCCCTTCCAAGGACCCAGCTGTCCGAATCAGATGTTACTACGTTCACCCAACGGGTACCAATGGCTGATCAGGCTTGTCATCAGAGCTAGGGAATTAAAAGGAACTTTCCTGAAAATTTGGGCATTGATAGAAGAGAATATTTATAGCTCAGGGTTGAACTGTGGGGTCCTTGGTGCACTTTGAGCTTGGTGGTCTTCTTGCAGATGTTTCATGACCCAACTAGGTAACATCATCAGTGCTAGAAAGGAGTGGAGATTGGGAGGAGGAGGAGGAGGATTATTGTGGGGTCCTTGGTGCTCTCTGAGCTTGGTGGTTTTCTTGCAGACATTTCATGACTCAACTAGGTAACATCATCAGTACTAGAAAGGAGTGGAGATTGGGAAGAGGAGGAGGATTATTGTGGGGTCCTTGGTGCTCTCTGAGCTTGGTGGTCTTCTTGCAGATGTTTCATGACCCAACTAGGTAACATCATCAGTGCTAGAAAGGAGTGGAATTTGTAGAGTGGAGGAGGAGGTGGGAGGAGGAGGAGGATTATTGTGGGGTCCTTGGTGCTCTTTGAGCTTGGTGGTTTTCTTGCAGACGTTTCATGACCCAACTAGGTAACATCATCAGTGCTAGAAAGGAGTGGAATTTGCAGAGTGGAGGAGGAGGTGGAAGGAGGAGGAGGATTATTGTGGGGTCCTTGGTGCTTTCTGAGCTTGGTGGTCTTCTTGCAGACATTTCATGACCCAACTAGGTAACATCATCAGTACTAGGAGGGAGTGGGGCTTTCTCTGTTTATACAAGGTAATCTTCTTTCATTTTTCTGAGTCCTTTAACATATTAACAGAGTTGGAAGGGACCTTGCAGGTCATCTAGTCCAACCCCCTGCCCAAGCAGGAGACCCTACATCTGCCTCTACCTAGGATTGAACTCACAACCTCCTGATTGTGAGGCAAGAGCTCCACCTCTAGGCCACCCGACTTGCAACAGTTCATTTCGTGACCGTTCAGTTACAACGGCACTGAAAAAAGTGACTTACGACCGTTTTTCACACTTACAACCTTGGGTAGCATCCCCGTGATCAAAATTCAGATGCTTGGCAAATGGTTCATACTTATGACCATTGCTGTGTCCCAAGGTCAGCTGATCACCCTTTGTGACCTTCTGAAAAGCAAAACCAAGGTGGAAGCCAGATTCACTTAAAAACAACCGGGTTCCTAACTTATCAACTGCGGTGATTCACTTAACTGTGGCAACTGTGGTCGTAAAATGGGGCAAAACTCACTTAACAAATGTCTCACTTAAGAACATAACATAACAAAATAACGTTAACAAAATCTGGGGCTCAATTGTGGTTATAAGTCAAGGACTACCTGTATACAAATGGCTTGCCCTGTAATACCAGACTTAAGGTAAACGTAAAGGTTCCCCTCGCACATACGTGCTAGTCGTTCCCGACTCTAGGGGGCGGTGCTCATCTCCGTTTCTAAGCCGAAGAGCCAGCGCTGTCCGAAGACATCTCCATGGTCATGTGGCCGGCATGACTAAACACCGAAGGCGCACGGAGCACTGTTACCTTCCCACCAAAGTGGTCCCTATTTTTCTACTTGCATTTTTACGTGCGTTCGAACTGCTAGGTTGGCAGAAGCTGGGACAAGTAACGGGAGCTCACTCCGTTACGCGATGCTAGGGATTCGAACCGCTGAACTGCCGACCTTCTGATCGGCAAGCTCAGCGTCTGAGCCACCGCGTCCCCTAAATACCAGACCTACAATGAAGCGAAAAAAACCCCAGCCTAATAAAGGAGACTCCCATCAACACAGACAGGGTGACAGAGCAAACCATTAGTATATAAAAATAAGGGGAAACCCCACTCCCTTCTCGCACTGATGATGTTACCTAGTTGGGTCATGAAATGTCCACAAGAAAATCACCAAGCTCAGAGAGCACCAAGGATGCCACATTTGGGCATTCCTGATTTTCAGGTCTATAAAGAAAAAAAAAGTTTAGTTAGTTAGTTAGTTTATTGTTTACTAGTAGCTGGATACCCGTGCTTTGCTGCGAAACTATGTGATCGGGCTTGATAAATTGACAGTTAAAGCTTGAACATTAATGAGTAGTTATGATCGGCCTCTCCTCTCACCTTTTCTCCCTCAGGCTTGCCCCACAGAATCCTCTCCTATCTTATCCCCTTCTCTCCCTCAGGCTGGCCTCACAGAAGCCTCCCCGATCCTATCCCCTTCTCTCCCTCAGCCTTGTCCCACAGAAGCTTCCCCTATCCTATCCCCTTCTCTCCCTCAGCCTTGCCCCACAGAAGCCTCCCCTATCATATCCCCTTCTCTCCCTCAGCCGTGCCTCACAGAAGCCTCTACTCTCCTATCCTCCTTCTCTCCCTCAGACTGGCCACATTGATCCTCTCCTATCCCCTTCTCTCCCTCAGCCTGGCTCCACAGAAGCCTCCCCTATCCTATCCTCTTCTCTCCCTCAGGCTTGCCCCACAGAAGCCTCTCCTCTCCTCTCCCCCTTCTCTCCCTCAGGCTGGCCCCATTGATCCTCCCTATCCCCTTCTCTCCCTCAGGCTTGCCCCACAGAAGCTTGCCCCTCAGGAGTCTCTCCTATCTTATCCTCTTCTCTCCCTTTCAGGTGGGGAGTTAATATAAAGCAAGTGGCAGTTGGAACAGAGTTCTTTTCAGGTGGGGAGGGGGAGTAGAACGTCTAACTCCTTAGCATCAGAGCGTGTTAATAATAATTTAAGAAATACTAATGATCTGATGGTCATTTTGAAACATCCTTTCTTAGCAAGGACCTAAAAGCCAAGAGGAACAAACGTGCCAAGTTTCAAGTTTGTAGGTTTTACAGTTCTGGAGATTTTGTGATGATGCATGAGTGGCATTTGGCTTTTATATATATAGTTTACTGTCATTGCACCTTGTACAATGAAATTAAATCCCATCTTCAGTGCATATTATACATAAGAAATAAAAACAAAAACACACATCCTTCACATTCTATACAATTACCGTATTTTTCGGCGTATAAAACGCACCTTAGTTTTTGGGGAGGAAAATAGGGAAAAAATAATCTGCCTACCAGGTATTCATCTGGCTAGCCTCCTTAATCTGGTCAGCTTCAGCGCATTAGTTCGCTGGTTTTGAGCCCATGTGCTTGCTTTTTATCCCCTGGTTGGGGATAAAAAACAGTTTCTAAAACACTTCACTTCTCTCTCTTTTCAGAGAGAGAAACAATGAGAAAAGCAGGCAAAGGGAAGATCCTTTGCTTCGCTCGTTAGCACCTCGTTAGGGCTGAAAAAAGGCTGAAGATCGCTTGCTAGCAAAGCAGGGAAGATCTTTTCAGTTTATTTATTTATTTGTGAGATTTATATACCGCCTCACAGTGCAAGCACTCTCTAAGCGGTTTACACCAGTAAGCAATGTAGATTTATATTGCCCCCAACAATCTGGGTCCTCATTTTACCTACCTCGGAAGGATGGAAGGCTGAGTCAACCTTGAGCCGGTGAGATTTGAACCGCTGACCTGTGGATCACAGTCAGCTAAAGTGGCCTGCAGTACTCCTCTAACTGCTGCACCACCTCGGCTCTCTAGCACTTATTAGGGCTGAAAAAAGGCTCAGCTGATTGTCGGAAGGAGCAGCAATGAAAAAAGCAGACAAAGGGAAGATAGCTTAGCACCTCGTTAGGCTGAAAAAAGCTTAGTAAAAGCGACATTCTGAGTATAAGACACACCCAAATTTTCAGCCTCTTTTAGGGGGGGAAAAGCTGCGTCTTATACTCTGAAAAATATGGTAAATTGAAAACCCTTGATATTGCATTAATATTGCACCACACAGTAGAATTCAATATAGTTACTGCTCTGAGATAGCTGACCTGTAACAGTGGCCTGGCTCTGTTCGGCCCGCTCGGCCCGCCCGCTGGTTGGCCGAAGCCTGGGACGTCCACATAACCTTGAAGGACGAGATGCCAGTGACTTTGTCGTAGAACCGTTTCTTGACCTTCCCACAATCAACCACGTATCTGACGCCCGGGATGGTCAGAGACGTCTCCGCCACGTTGGTGGCCACGACACACAGCCTGGTCCCAGGTGGAGGTGGCCTGAAAACCTGAGATGGGGGCAGTTTTCAATGGATGAGGAAAAAAGAACCATCTCACCAAAGACAAGAGAATGAAGTCTACTAGTCACTCCTTTCACAAGGAGCATTTGCGGTGGTGTTCTCTATGTTGGGAGAGCTCCAGGCTTCCCGCCGGCCCTGCCCTATTTGTAAAGATTCCATTACTGGGGTGGAATGTGGCCTGGCTTCCACCCTGCTTTTGCTTGTCAGGTCACAAAAGGTGAACACACGACCCCGGGACACTGCAATTTTTACAGAGGCACGACTGGGAGTGTTTAAATAAACTGCACCCGTTTGGTTTGGTGGCCGCAGTGCCTCAGATAGAAAGCCCCTACAGAGAGTGGTGAGGACAACGGAGAAGATTATAGGAAGCTCACTTCCCATTATTCAGGATACTGCTTATAAGCGCTATGTGCTTAGAGCTCGAAGCATTGTTAGCGACTCCACCCACCCACTTTATGGTCTCTGTTTCTGTTGCTCCCCTCTGGAAGGAGGTTTCGAAGTATTTCTAGCAGGACTACCAGATTCTGGAACAACTTTGTTCCCTATGCCATACGTCTGGTAAACTCACAAGATTTGTTTTTCTCGCCAGGTACATGTATACATCCGAATTAGACAGTGTTGTTTCTCTGTGTCATATAATATATGTGGGTATATTATTTATTTATTTATTTAGGAGCCGAGGTGGCACAGTGGTTAAAGTGTAGCACTGCAACCTACTTCAGCTGACTGCTAGTTCCAGCAGTTCAGCTGTTCAAATCTCACCGGCTCAAGGTTGACTCAGACTTCCATCCTTCTGAGGTCGGTAAAATGAGGACCCAGATTGTTGGGGGCAATATGCTGACTCTGTAAACCGCTTAGAGAGGGCTGTAAAGCACTATGAAGCGGTATATAAGTCAAAGTGCTATTGCTATTCCTTTTCTCCCATCCATGCATCCATCCATGCATCCATCCTGCACAGTGGTTAGAATGCAGTATTGCAGGCTTATTCTGCCCACTGCCAGTAGTTTGATCCTGACCGGCTCAAGGTTGACTCAGCCTTCTGTCCTTCCGAGGTCAGTAAAATGAGAAGCCAGATTGTTGAGGGCAAGAGGCTGACTCTAAACAGCTTAGAGAGGGCTGTAAAGCACCGTGAAGTGGTATATAAGGGCTATTGATATTGCTATTCATTCATTCATTCATTCATTCATTCATTTTGTCATGTTTATGTAGTGTATATTGGAGGTGGTGACCCTTTGAGAGCTGTATGCAACGAAATTTCATTTTAATGTATGCCGATTAGTGTACATTCAAAGGGACAATAAAGTTATTCTATGTCGAAGTCTACAAATGTTCATAAGTACAGACAGCTTTTCGGAATGTACCACAATATTCCTACAGGGGTGTTTAGTCTTACCTTGGCTTGCTTTTCAGGAGCCAGCAAAGAGTAGAGAGGAAGAACGTAAAGTGGATGGGAAGAATCTGGTTTTTCACCTGCATTCAAATTATAAACAGGAAAAAAAATGTAAGTGTTGAAAAGATTAGCCTGCTAGGTTACTAGTACTATAATCTGTATTTTTCCAGACACAATAAGACCTTTGCTATTTTTTTTTAAACTATTTGATCATTAACCTTATGTGTTTTTGTTTTAATTGCTCGCCCCTGGGAATCCTCGAGAAATAAGGCAGTGTAAAAATATAAATAAAAATATAACCAGTAAATAAATACGTTTCAATGTGTTTTTCAAAATCTGAGCTAAGAGGCAAGGGAAGAAGAAAAGCAACATGTATTTTTCTGGCAGCTTCATGAGATCTAGTCTCTTTGTGACTTTATTTAGGAAATGTATTGATCATAAATCTAACAGAGTGGTTATTTTAAAAACAGGGATACTCAACCTTAAAAAAAAGAATCTGCTATTAAAGAAAGACCAACGTCTTTGAGGAGGTGACTTAACATTCGTGGTTTGTTGAATAAGCCAGGATTTGTTTTGCTATGTTAATATGAAGGCAAGATCTGTCCATAAAATAGAAAAAAAGAGGCTGCATCAGATGGTGCCTCATCTTATGGGTCAATATAATGTTACTCAGGCTAATGTGGTTTGATTGGCTAACCATGATTAATGTTACTCAGGCTAATGTGGCTTGATCGGCTAACCATGATTAAAAATCTCTCCGGTCTTCTGTGCAAACTCAGCCAACTTTCAAAGGCTCAGAAAGGACAAACCACCTTGCAGAGAATCTTCGCCCAGATCAAGGTCAAGATCCGAACCAGCTGAGTTCGCTTCTTCGTCGTCTGCCGTGGCCTCTCGGTCTTCGTCTCCTTCGTCAATCGGCAGAATGGAATAATTATCCAAATCAATTTTCGGCAGGGTCTAGAAAGAAAGAGAGCGAGAGAGAAAAAACAACTTTCAAAGACTCGACATCCTTCTAGATTTAAAATTTAGATGGCATTTGGGAGAATCTTAAGACCTGTTTGAAAAGTACGAAAATATCCAATCATCTAAAGCAAGAAGATAAATCAGATTCATTTAGTAGATAGAGGGTACTTAGGAGATGAATGTGCAAAACTAAGATATTTGGAGGGATTTTTTTTAAAGAAGGAGCAAATATAGGTTGTCCTCGACTAATAACCATTTATTTAGTGACCAAAGTTACAACAGCAGTGAAAAAAGTGACTTACAATTGGATCTTGCACTTGTAACTTTTGCCGCATATAAATGGACACATGATCAAAATTTGGGCTTTGGCAACCAGCCTGCATTTATGACAGAGGCTGGAAAATTTAGCTTACTTGAAGAGCGTGCTTCTTTTTCTGTCGGGATTTCTTAAACCTTCTCATCGCTTCTAAGGAATTGTCCTCATCTTCAGAGCCTACAAAAAGCGAAACCACATCTTTCTCAATCAGGACTATAAAATGTTAGTAGAACTTCCAGAAATCACCAGCTAGCATGGATGGACTTCAACTCCCAGAATTCCCCAGGCAATATGGACGGACTTCAACTCCCAGAATTCCCATGATCGCGCAGCACAGCTGATTGTCACAACTGATCGTCGGAAACTTTTTAAAAACTTTTTTAAAGCATTTTTTTTACTACCGGTTCCGGCGAATCGGCCCGAACCGGTAGCATTTCACCCCTGGTATCATCCCTAAAGCTTTAAACCAGAAAATTGTAGAGTACAGGTAAATAACCTGGTGCCCTCCCGATGCTTGAATTTACATTTCCCACAATTCCTTGGCCAAGTTAACATCCAAAACCTCTAGATGGCCTCAGGTTGCCCCTTCCCAGATCAGAGATGAAATGGCTGTGCTCTCAAGGGTTCAACTGCCCTTTTTTTCGCGTCGCTGTTTGAGAAAGTCTTAAATAGGACAACAGGAGTAAAACTTACCCAGGGTCGCATTTTTGCAAAAAGGGAAAGATTTCCTTAGCCTCCGACACAGAGAATGGACTTCGGCCTGTCCGGTTAAGAATACCAAAATGCCCCCTGTGAAAGGAAGGAAGGAAGGAAAGGACGGCGTTTTAAACTGGACCACCCGAGAGCAAGTTGCAGAGAGCATAGAACATCTGCCTCTGCAAAAAATGAAAACCTTCTGCTCCCTTTGCAGAATATCAAAATGTTAAAAATGTCGGAAGACCTGGCTGGGGATAATGGGGGTAGGCATCCAGCTTGGTGGGCCTGCTCTGGGGAAGAAGCAGAGAGATCCATGGGTAGTCAGAACTTTAAAGGGAATATTGGTAGCTCAGGGCTGAAGTGAGGGGTCCCAGAGTGAGCTTGGTGGTTTTCTTGCAGATGTTTCATGACCCAACTAGGTAACATCATCAGTTTTAGAAGGGAGTGGGGTGTGTAGAGAGGAAGAGGAGGAGGTCTGAAGGGTCCTTGGTGCTCTCTGAGCTTGCTGGTTTGCTTGCAGACATTTCATGGCCCAACTAGGTAATAGCATCAGTGGTAGCAGGGTGCAAACCCTACTTCTTTCTAGCACTGATGATGTTACCTAGTTGGGTAATGAAAAGCAAGAAAATAACCAAGCTCAGAGAGCACCAAGGACCCCTCAGTTGGAACGTTATTGCAACTCCATCAGGGAATTACGTACTGCTGCTCTTACTTGCATGCTTTGCAAAGACAAAATTAACTGAGTGGTGCGGTGGCCTAGTGGTGGAGCTCTCGCCTCACAATCGGGAGGCTGTGAGTTCGATCCTAGGTTGAGGTAGATATTTCTATCTCTGGGCACGGTGAGAATATATCTGCTGAACAAAACTCCGCATTGGCGACAGGAAGGGCATCCGGCCAGTAAACACTCTGCTCCATTCAGCTGCCCAGACTCCACCCGGCAAGGGATTATGGGGTCGTTAAAAGAGGATGATGATGATCTCTTCAGGCAACTGGGTTTTCCCCCCCCTTTTTACTCAGCCCTCTGACCTGGAGGAAGCATTCGGTGGATTTTGCAGACTTTCCGGAAACATTCCCCGCTGTAATCTTCCAACGGGGTCCTCTTGTTGAAATGAACGGTGACTGGAAACTGCCTCGCATCCACCTGACGCAGAAAAGACCACAGGTAAAAACAAAATCCAAAAATGTACTGAATTGCAAGGCACCGAAACAATGGTCTGGACCCAGTTTTAAATCGACATTATCAGAAGGTTCTGGATTAAATTACCGCCCCGTTCCTTTGTTTTTTTTTTCAGAATAAAGGCCTGTTTATTTTACGGTTCACGTAAATATGATCTATAATTATAAAGAGGCAGTCCTCGACTTATGACAACTGAGCCCTGTTGATAAGCAAGACAGTGAAGCGAGCTTTGCCCCATTTTAGCGCCTTTCTCGCCATAGTCATTAAGTGAATCACTGCAGCTGTTTGTGAGTCACACCGTTGTTAAGTGAATCATGGCTTCCTCTTTGACTTTGCTTGGTTGGAAGGTCGCAAAAGGGGAATCATGTGACCGTCATAAATATGAGCCAGTCGCCCAGCGTCTAAATTTTGATCATGTGACCACGGGGAAGCTGCAACCGCCATCAATGTGAAAAACGGCCGTAAGTCCCATTTTTCCAGGCCGTAGTGGCTTTGAACGGTCACTAAACGAACCGTTGTAAGTCGAGGACTACCTGCATAACACCTAGAAATATAAAATCATCAGCCACTAAACTCGACTTAATTTTATCTTCACCAAACTAAAAGGCTGAGTTAGAACCGGTGAAGGCTTTGGAGCGAGACTGGCAGAAAGAGAATTTTTTATTTTTTATATTTATTTATATTTATATATTTTTTTATTTTTTTCATTTGTTATTTTTATTTTTTTATTTTTATTTTTTATATTTTATATTTATATTTTTTATATTTATATTTTATTTTTTTATTTTTTATTGAAGCAGAGATCGGAAAGGAAGCCCGTGAAAAATGTTCAAAAATCTCATTTATTTTTCCTAAGCCATCCACCCCCTCTCCCACTCCCTTTTCACCTGGATAACCGGAGGAGGAACAGGAAACAATTTTTGGTTAGCGGTGAAATCCTCGACTCGCAGCGTCGCAGACATGATGATCAGTTTCAGCGGCTGCCCTTTCTGACAACAAAAGGGGAACAAACCGTTTAAAGGTTGGGTTTTCATGGCAAAATTAAAGATTAGAAAGATTTTTTGGGGGATGGGGGAACAAGAGGAGGAAAGCCGGATGTGCGTGTAGAAGAGGCTTTCCTTTAAATCTGGCAAATAGTTTTAGCTGGCTTTTAGCTTGCTTGAAGGCAGGCGATTTTTAGAACAACAGAATAACAGAGTTGGAAGGGACCTTGGAGGTCATCTAGTCCAACCCCCCCCACCCCAAGCAGGAGACCCTACACCATTTCTGACCGATGGCAGTCCAGTCTCTTCTTGAAAGCCTCCAGTGATGAAGCTGCCACAACTTCCGAAGGCAACTTTTGTTCCATGGGTTGATCGCTCTCACTGTCAGAAAATTTCTCCTTATTTCTAGCTTGAATCTCTCCTTGATCAGTTTCCATCCATTATTCCTTGTCTGGCCTTTGGGTGCTTTGGAGAGTAGCTTGACCCCCTCCTCTCTGTGGCAGCCCCTCAAATATTGGAACACTGCTACCATGTCTCCCCTGGTCCTTCTCTTCACTAGAATAGTCATGCCCAATTCCTGTAACCATTCTTCATATGTTTTAGCCTCCAGGCCTTTGATCATCTTAGATAGATTCAGATTAACAGAGTTGAAGGGACCTTGTAGGTCAACTAGTCCAACCCCCTGCTCAAGCAGGAGACCCTACACCATTTCTGACATATGGCAATCCAGTCTCTTCTTGAAAGCCTCCAGGGATGAAGCTCCCACACCTTCCGAAGGCAACTTCTGTTCCATCGGTTGATCGCTCTCACTGTCAGAAAATTTCTCCTTATTTCCAGGTTGAATCTCCCCTTGTTCAGTTTCCATCCATTATTCCTTGTCTGGATTTCAGGTGCTTTGGGAAAATAGCTTGACCCCCTCCTCTCTGTGGCAGCCCCTCAAATATTGGAAGACTGCTATCATGTCTCCCCTGGTCCTTCTCTTCACTAGACTAGCCATGCCCAGTTCCTGCAACCATGCCTCAGATGTTTTAGTTTCCAGGCCTTTGATCATCTTAGATAAATTCAGATTAACAGAGTTGGAAGGGATCTTGTAGGTCATCTAGTCCAACCCCCCGCTCAAGCAGGAGACCCTCCACCATTTCTGAAAGATGGCAATCCAGTCTCTTCTTGAAAGCCTCCAGGGATGAAGCTCCCACAACTTCTGAAGGCAACTTCTGTTCCACCGGTTGATTGTTCTCACTGTCAGAAAATTCCTCCTTATTTCTAGGTTGAATCTCTCCTTGTTCAGTTTCCATCCATTATTCCTTGTCTGGCCTTCGGGTGCTTTGGAAAATAACTTGACCCCCTCCTCTCTGTGGCAGCCCCTCAAATACTTAAAGACTGCTCTCATGTCTCCCCTGGTCCTTCTCTTCACTAGACTAGCCATGCCCGGTTCCTGCAACTGTTCATCGTGTGTTTTAGCCTCCAATCCCCTCATCATCCTGGTTGCTCTTCTCTGCACTCTTTCTAGAGTCTCAATATCTTGAGCTCAACGTGGAAACACTGCCTACCCTGAATGAATCCCTTCTTTCTGCTTTACCTTAGCTCGAAGAGGCACGATGCGAGATAAAAGACCGATTAAGATGTCAGTATAGACGCTCCTCTCGTGGGCTTCGTCCAGAATTATGACGTGGTACTTGGATAACAAAAAATCCTGAAAGAGATGAAGAGGTGGAAGAGTTTCAATTCGGTTTGCCAGGCTCGTGAACTGGGATTCAGGAGCGATGAGCGTCTCGGGCTCAAATCCAAACCATTGTAACTATTGTGCCTCGCAAGGATACCGTCCGGCAACAATTACAGGTAGTCCCCGTCTTACAATCGTCACGTGATCCAAATTTAGGCACTTGGCAACTGTATTTATGACGGTTGCCGTGTGATCGCCACGGTTGCAATCTTCCCAGCTGGTTTCCGACCAGCAAAGTCAATGGGCGGAGCTGGATTCTCTTAATGACCATGTGATTCACTTAGCAACTGGAGTCATCTGTTAAACAACCATACAACACCCCCTCACCACCCCACAAAGATATAAAATTGGGCGTGGCTCACTTAACAGAAATAAATCTTCCCAACTCTTTTGTTTCCTTACTGGGGAGGAAGCAGGAAGAAGAGATTATCCGACTCCCCAAATCTCTTCTCAGAACTGGTAAAGCAGGGATCTCCAAAGTTTGCAACTTTAAGATGTGTGGATTTAAATCCCAGAATTCCTGGCTGAGGAATTCTGGGAGTTGAAGTCTACACATCTTAAGCTGGCGGAGAAATTCTGGGAGTTGGTCTACAAGTCTTAAGCTATCTGAGGAATTCTGGGAGTTGAAGTCTACAAAACTGAAGCTAGCTGAGGAATTCTGGGAGTTGAAGTCTACAAGTGAAGCTGGCTGAGGAATTCTGGGAGTTGAAGTCCATAAAATTGAAGCTAGCTGACGAATTCTAGGAGTTGAAATCTACAAGTCTTAAGCTGGCTGAGGAATTCTGGGAGTTGAAGTCTACAAGTCTTAAGCTGGCTGAGGAATTCTGGGAGTTGAAGTCTACAAGTCTTAAAACATGCCAAGGTTAGAGAGCCCTGTGATAAAGCGAGAAAATGTTCCGCATGTATGCGCATTCTCCTAAAATCAATTTCCACCCCACATTTCAAAAGGGGAAACTATAAAAAGTCCTCACCTTCTGGATTTCTTTCAACAGCACACCATCCGTCATGAACTTCATTTTCGTCTCCTTCGTCACATTCCCCTCATAACGGATTTGGTAGGAAATCACACTGGAACAGAGAATGTGGAAACCACGTTGAGGTTGTCAGATTCCCCTCACAACACACAAAACTGAGATGATACCGTTTAAACCCATCAAGTCAGGACACCCATCTCGCTGGATGTATTCAGGGCAAATATAGAAGGCAAATAAATGCTTAAAGAACGTTAGGCTCATGATCTCCAAACATTGTCCGCTTTCATTTTGGTAGCAGTCAATTCAAAACTTCAGAGAATGTGTTTGATTGGAAAGAAAAAGGAGGAGGAGGAGGAAGATATGGAGGAGGAAGAGGAGGAGAAGACATGAAAGAGGAAGGAAAAGTGGAGGAGGAACAATGAAGGAAGAGGAGACGGTGGAGAAACAAGATGGAGAAGAAAGAGATGGAGTAAGAAGAAAAGGAGATCGATAAAGAAAGGAGAGGAAGAGGAAGAAGGGGAAGACGAGGAGGAGGAGGAGGAGGAAGAAGAAGAAGAAGAAGGAGAAGGAGAAGAAGAAACAACAACAACAACAACAACGGCTGGTAACTGTATGGAAATTGTTCTCAAAAAAAAAAAAAACATTCAGAGTAATAAACATTCAAAAAAGCACAAGGTCCATCACATTACGTCCCAGCTACTTAATTTCCCTGGAAAATATATCTCATGTGGACAGTTGTCCTCAAATTCTTTCTAAAACTTAAAGACAGGTAGCAATAGCACTTAGACTTACAGCATATACCGCTTCACAGTGCTTTGCAGCCCTCTAAGCGGTTTACAGAGTCAGCCTATTGCCCCCAACAATCTGGGTCCTCATTTGACCCACCTCGGAAGGATGGAAGGCTGAGTCAACCTTGTGCCAGTCAGGATCGAACTGTTGGCAGTGAGCAGTGAATTAGCCTGCAATACTGCATTTTAACCACTGTGCACCAGGGAGGGAGGGAGGGAGGGAAGGAAGGATGGAAGGAAGGACGGACAATAGCAATACCACTTAAGCCTTATATACCGCTTCACAGTGCTTTCCAGCCCTCTCTAAGCAGTTTACAATCTGGGTCCTCATTTTACCAATCTCGGAAGGATGGAAGTCAACCTGAGTCAACCTTGCGCCAGTTAGGATCGAACTGTTGGCAGTGAGCAGAATTAGCCTGCAATACTGCATTTTAACCATTGTAGGAAGGAAGGAAGGAAGGAAGGAAGGAAGGAAGGAAGGAAGGAAGGAAGGAAGGAAGGAAGGAAGGAATAGCAATAGCAATAGCACTTGCATATCGCTTCACAGTGCTCTACAGCCCTCTCTAAGAAGTTTACAGAGTCAGCCTCTTGCCCCCCAACAATCTGGGTCTCCTCATTTTACCCACCTCGGAAGGATGGAAGGCTGAGTCAACCTTGAGCCGGTCAGAATCGAACTGCCGAACTGCTGGCACCCGGCAATCAGCAGAAGTAGCCTACAGTACTCCATTCTGGATGCCAGAACTTGCAATGTTTCTATTTCAACAGAATTCCCCACCCCACCCCAATAATATCTGAAACCAGTATTGGAAAGAGGCCATCCTTACTGTTGGGATAAATTCATTTCTGCTGCAACGCGCTGAGACATAGATATCGCCGCTACACGCCGAGGTTCGGTAATCCCGATGATGCCACCGGTGCTACAAACAGAATTGAGATGACATTTTAGTAAATTAGTTAAGAGCAGCGTTTCTCAAGCGTGGCAACTTTACGATGTGTGGACTTCAACTCCCAGAATTCCCTAGCCGCCCAAGTGGACTTCACTTGGCAGGATTCCATAGGCAGCACGGATGGACTTCAACTCCCAAGATTCTGGCTGAGGAATTCTGGGAGGTGAAGGAGTCCATGCATTTTAAAGCTAGCAAGCTTGGGGGAAAAAAACTTGGCTTAAATTTATTATTTGTACCAGAGCTTTGTGAAAATGAAGGTTTGAAGCCAAAGTATGTGTGAGCTCTTGTTAATTGATGGTTGAAAGCTAACCAAAGAAAGAAGCAACTTGGAATTAAGGAGAAACTTCCTAACAGTGAGGATAATTAACCAGTGGAACAGCTTGCCACTAGTTGTGGGTACTTCATCAATGGAGGTTTTTAAGAAGAGACTGGACAGCTACTTGTTTGAAATGGAATAGGTCCATAGATTATATTTGGGTCTCCCCCCTAGTCATGAATGTTGGATGTTTTTTTTTAAACTTTTATAATTTTTAACTGCTATGTGATTTTATATTTCAATAATGGATTTGACATGTTGTTAGCCGCCCAGAGTCCCCTGGGAGTTGGGCGGCATACAAATCTATTTAAATAAAATAAATAAATAAATAAATAAATAAATAAATAAATAAATAAATAAATAAATGATGGCGAACCTATGGCATGCGTGGCACAGGTGGCATGCGGAGCCATATCTGCCGGCACGCAAGCCATTGTCCTAGCTCAGCTCCAGCGCGCATATACACGCCAGCCAGCTGATTTTCGGCTCGCACGGAGGCTCTGGGAGGGCATTTTCGGCCTCTGGGGGGCGTGGGAGGGCGTTTTCGCCCTCCCCAGGCTTCAAGAAAGGGGGGGCATTGAATTATGGGTGTGGGCGCGTGCGTGCTTTCGGCACTCGAGGAAAAAAAGGTTTGCCATCACTGGTATAGGTTCTCCTGCGTGAGCAGGGGGCTGGACTAGAAGACCTCCAAGGTCCCTTTCAGCTCTATTCTGATTTGATTTTATTCTAGCAAGCACGGACAGGTAATCCTTGATTTACGACAATTGAGGGCCCAAAATTTCGGTTGCTAAGCGAGAGATTTGTTAAGCGAGTTTGCCTCCATTTTACGACCCTTCTTGCCCCCGTTATGAAGTGGAGCACTGCAGTTGGTAAATTAGTAAAACAGTTGTTGAGTGCATCTGCCTTCCCCAATGACTTCGCTTGTCAGAAGGCCGCAAAGTGGGATCACAGGATCTTGGGACAGTCATAAATACGAGTCAGTTTGTGAGCGTCCAAATTTTGATCACAGGACCATGGGGAATGCTGCAACGGTCGTAAGCGTGGAAAATGGTCCATAGTTACTTTTTCCAGTGCCATTGTAATAGCAATAGCAATAGCACTTTTCTTATATACCGCTTCATAGTGCTTTACAGCCCTCTCTAAGCGGTTTTACAGAGTTCAGCATATTGCCCCCAACAATCTGGGTCCTCATTTTACCCACCTCGGAAGGATGGAAGGCTGAGTCAACCTTGAGCCTAGTGAGATTTGAACAGCTGAACGGCTGAACTAGCAGTCAGCCTGCAGTCGCAGCATTTAACCACTGCACCACTTCAGCTCTTCGAACGGTCACTAAATGAACGGTTATAAGTTGAGGACTGGTTGTCCGAGGGGCTGCCTTAGAAGCCCCCCCAATGTATACCTCGCGTAGCCGGCTTCATAGAGGAACTGAGGCACTTGTGTGGTTTTCCCGCAACCCGTTTCCCCACATATGACGACGATAGGATTCTCCCTCACGGCTTCCATTACTCCTTGCTCTTCTCCAAGTATTGGGAGTTTCAAGCGGGCTTCCTTGGACAAACAAGAGAAAGAGAGAATATTTTACAAACAACAAACGCTGGGATTCTGGATGTAATGCGATGCTTGAACAATAGGAAAACAGGTGGATGAAGGGTTTAAAATTGACATGAAATTATAATCTAAAAGAAAATTTCTATAAGATGATGCATCGCTGGTATTTAATACCAGATAAGGTATCCAAGATGTATGCCAAATAAATGTTGGAAGTGTAAAAGTAAAGAAGGGGCTATTTAATCATACAAATTTTCTGTATTCAAATATGAATCATACTCATATATACTGTGTGTGTGTGTATACATGTGTATATGTATATGTGTGTGTGTATGTGTATATATATATGTATATATAAATCCTACACACACACACGTGTGTGTGTGTGTGTAGGATTTTTTGCTGATAAATGAAAATAAAGGGAGACTATTATAGATCTATTTCGAACTTATTTTGCTCTCGTCAGATAGCCATACCCCTTACTGGGATTTGAACCCGGGCCGGCTGCCTTGCAGGGCAGCAACTTAACCACTAGGCCATAGGCTCTGTTCCCAATCAGCTCTTTCACCAGGAAAGGGTTATATATGTTTTTCTGTCGTGTTATCCTGGTGTACCCAAATATGGGAGAGAAAGCATCACAGCTTCCTTTTTGCCTTTCAGCCCCTCACTGGGACCATCCAGGCTGTTTTTTATATAGCCGACACACTATTCTATATGTGTAGGATTTTTTTTTTGCTGATAAATGAAAATAAAAGGAGACTATTATAGATCTATTTCGAGCTATTTTGCTCTCGTCAGATAGCCATACCCTTAGTGGGAATTGAACCTGGGTAGCACCAAGGGTATGGCTATCTGACGAGAGCAAAATAGCTCGAAATAGATCTATAATAGTCTCCCTTTATTTTCATTTATCAGCAAAAAAATGTTACACATATAGACAATATAGTTTGTCAACTATAGAAAAACTGTCTGGATGGTCCCAGGAGGGGCTGAAAGGCAAAAGGAAGCTGTGATGTTTCCTTCCATACACCAGGATGACTCGACAGAATAAACACACACACACACATATTCGTCAAATCACCCTGGTATACCCAAATATGGGAGGGAGCATACTGCTTCCTTTTGCCTTTCGGCCCCTATAGCAACTGCCTGGATGGCCCCTTCAGGGGCCGAAAGGCAAAAGGAAGCAGTATGCTCCCTCCCATATTTGGGTATACCAGGGTGATTCGAGGGGGGAAAAACATATAACCCTTCCCTGGTACAAGCTGATACAGGAGGAGAGCCTGTGGCTTAGAGGTTAAAGGTACTGCCTTACAGGCAGGCTGCCCAAGTTCAAATCCCAGTAAGGGTATGGCTAGCTGATGAGAGCTAAATAGCTTGAAATAGATCTATACTAGTCTCCCTTCATTTTCATTATCAGTAAAAATGTTTTACACACACACACACACACACGCACACACACACATATATACGAGTATGATTCATATTTTAATACAGGAAATTTTGAAAATGAATATAAAGATGAAACCAGAATTTTTCCTTTCGGGCCTAATGGAAAAAGACCTGGAGAAATTTTTTTGGGAACTTTGCTACTATATACATATGTTGACAGCGGCAAGGCTATTATATGCACAAAAACTGGAATGACACTTCAATTCCCACTATGGAGGAATGGTTGCAGAAGTTGATGGAGTTGGCTGAAAAGGCAAAATTGACTATTTTGATTAAAGAAATAGAATATAAGTACTTTTGTTTCCATATGGAGGCCGCTTCTGAACTTCGCGCTTGCAGTGGAAAAGAATGAAACTCTTGATTTTGGGTTTTACCGATTAAAATGATCGATCCTTATGGAAATAGCTAATTTATATTATTACGAAAAAACAAACAGTTGTGATTTGATGTTAATGCCTTATTTTGCTGCAAGAGAGAGTCGGAAGTCAACGCTTCCCCCCACCCCCCTAAATCCTTCCTCACTTTTCTTCCCCTCCCCTTTCCTATTTACTTTCGTATTTTGTATCTTATTTTATCTTATCATTCAATAAAAATGTTAAACCGGAAACAACAAACGCTGAGGCAGCTTAAACTGTAAACTGAATTTCAATGCACATCATTTTGGCGTTTTAAATCCGCTTGTGGTTAATATTCCCACCCTTAAGAACCACTTTTGTTGCAAGCTGCATGTTGCGTCACATTTCCCAGACGATTCAATTGCTTTTTGGTTTAGCACCTGAGCTCTGATATCTAACAGTCTGTCCAGTTGTCCAGTTGGCTTCATTAGGGAACTTGAATGAGGCACGAGAGCATTTTCTACGGATTGGATTCAGAACTGACCTGAATCTCGGGGGATCGATCCACTGGAACAAACACTGCAGGTTCAGATGTGGCTTTAGAGGTTGCGTTTCTTTGCTCAGGTGGTTTATCAAATTCTTTGGGTAAAGAAGGTGGAGATTCGGAGACCTTTCCAGATTCTGTCTCGGTGGTGGTGGTGGAGGAGGCTTCCGGGAGTGCCTTGTCAGCCTGTTCTTCCTTCTCAGAATCCTCCTCCTCCTCCTCTTCCTCCTCCGCCTCTTCTACCTCCTCCTCCTCCTCCTCCAATTCAACTCTGCCTCTTTTCCTATTGGCACCCCCAACGCTTTTGAGTTTCTTCGACCAGCCGGCACTTGCTTCCTGGACTGACCTGAAACACCAAGGCTTCCACATTATTTATTTATTTATTTATTTATTTATTTATTTATTTATTATTTATTTATTAATTTATTAATTTATTAATTTATTAATTTATTTATTTATTTATTTATTTATTTATTCATTTATTTATTTATCTATCTATTTATTATTAATTAATTTATATTTATTTATATTTATTATTTATTTATTATTTATTTATTTATTTATTTATTATTTATTTATTATTTACCCCACAGTAGTCGTCATCTCTCTCCCTCCTCCTCCTCTGCAAACCCCACTCCCTTCTAGCACTGAAGATGTTACCTAGTTGGGTAATGAAACGTCTGCAAGAAAACCACCAAGCCCAGAGAGCACCAAGGACCCCACAATAATCCTCCTACTTCTCCTCCTCTCAATCTCCACTCGCTTCTAGCCCTGATGATGTTACCTAGTTGGGTCAGGAAACGTCTGCAAGAAACCCACCAAGCTCAGAGCGCGCCAGGGACCCCTCACCCTTCCTTATCTTACCTTTTCGCCTGGAACATCCGTTTTCCTGTGCCGAGCTTGGACGTGGTATAGAGGAGCTTCATTTCGGCCTCAGGCACCTGGACTTCGCTCAGCTTTCTCAGCAATTCCGTTCGCTAGAATTTCAAACCAAACCCAAGAGAACAAACCCACGTGAGAATGAGGGGGGGGACGTCTCCTGCCTCCCGGCATCACCATTTTCAATCAAGCGTGGGGTTTCCCTGAAATCTATCACCCACCTTTTCTTTCTTGGCTTTTTGTTCCAAAACCTTTTGCAAATTCTTCTTCTGCTTCTTTGTCAGGGGTTTCTTTCCTGGACTTTTAAGGCAGGGTGCTGGTTTCTCCTGGGTTTTTCGGGACGGAAGGACCAGGGCGTTGCTCTCATCCACTCCTTTCAAGATGGTTTCATCTAGTAGGGGGTGTGGGGGGGGGAGAAAGAGAAAAGAGGACCTCACCAGGTCAAATTGCAATCCTACTTTGCTACTCCATCTCCATGCGCGTTCACTCTGAAATAAGTCCCGTGGACTCGAAGGCAAAAATAGCACCCTAGAGTAACAGGTGCCTTGGGTGCAAACCCAAAATAGTTGGAGCATCACTTGACCATTATTTAGCATGGAGAAAATCCCCATCAGTCAAATAGAATAGAATAGAACAACAGACTTGGAAGGGACCTTGGAGGTCTTCTAGTCCAACCCCATGCTCAGGCAGGAAAAGCCTTTATCATTTCAGACAAATGGTTGTCGAATCTCTTCTTAAAAACAATATCTTCTTAAAAACTTGGAGAATTTGCAACTTCTGGAGGCAAGTTGTTCCACTGATTGATTGTTCTGTCAGGAAATTTTTTCTTAGTTCTAGGTTGCTTTCCACCCATTGCTTCTTATCCTGCCCTCAGGTGCTTTGGAGAATAGCTTGACCCCCTCTTCTTTGTGGCAATCCCTGAGATATTGGAAGACTGCTATCATGTCTCCCCTGGTCCTTCTCTTCCCTAGACTAGCCATGCCCAGTTCCTGCAACCATTCTTCATATGTTTTAGCCTCCAGTCCCCTAATCCTCTTTGTTGCTCTTCTCTGCACTCTTTCTAGAGTCTCAACATCTTTTTTACATCGTGGCGATCAAAACTAGATTCAGTATTCTAGGTGTGGCCTTACCAAGGCATTGTAAAATGGTATTAACATTTCACATGATCTTGATTCTATCCCTCTGCTAATGCAGCCTAGAACTGTGTTGGCTTTTTTGGCTGTTGTAGCACACTGCTGGCTTACACTGAAGTGTTTGTCCATTAGGACTCCAAGATCTCTCTCAAAAGGCAACTTTACTTGGCACAGCTTACATCCTGTGACAATACCTTTAATACCACCAAACAGCCACATCAGCCTATTTTAGCTCACAGTAAAGGAGGACAGCGATAGGTGGACAAAAATGCCAAATCCGCTCTAAACATCTGCTGACCGTGCGAACCACTACCTCACAAGGTTGTCGTTGTGGGGGAAAAAGAGGAGGAGGGGAGAGTTTATGTTGGCTGCCTTGAGTTATTTATAAAGTAATAAGGCAGGATTTTAAAAAATCAAAAAAAAATTTTTGGGAAAAAAAGGAGTCAACTTTGAGGTAATGTTAATTTGCTTTTGAGGTATGAACAAGAGCCAGTTTTAGTCTATTGGCTAAGGCACCAGGTCAGAAAGTGGGGAGATCTTGAGTTCAAGTCCTGCCTTAGCCTGAAAAGCAGCTTGGGTGGGTGACTTTGGGCCAGTCCCTCTTTCTTAGCCCGACCCACCTCATAGGGTTGTTGTAGGGCAGAGGTCTTCAAACTTGGCAACTTTAAGACTTGTGGACTTCAACTCCCAGAATTCTCCAGCCAGCCACAAGTCTTAAAGTTGCCAAGTTTGAAGAGCTCTGTTGTATATGTGTGTGTGTGTGTGTGTGTGTGTGTGTGTGTGTGTGTGTATGTATGTATGTATGTATATATATATATATATATATATATATATATATATATATATATATATATATATATATATATATATATATATATATATATATATATATATATATATATATATATATATATATATATATATATATATATATATATATATATATATATATATATAGTTCCTGTCTTTATATAATACAGGAACACCCAGCCCTGGGATAGACTTTATTTGGATCTTTGGGGTCTGCCCCTCCCTCCCCCTCCCAGTCTAGCCTACCTCGCAAGGTTGTTGTTATAAGGAAAACAGGAGGCAGGAATATCATTGAGTTCTGTATCCCCCAAAAATGAGGATTTAAAAATATAATAGTAATATTCACCTCCCAGTTCCAGCTGCACAGGCTCCTGGGGAGCGGGACCCCCCCTCCTGGGCGATCCTGGCAGCCGCGCCCGCCAATTGCGCCTCTTTTGCGCCTTCCCCATCGAGGCGCGCATCAACACAGCCACTACAGCCCACGTGGATCCCCAGAAGCAAACACTTCCGCCTTCTGCCGTCTCGTCTCGCGAGAACTCGCCCGGCCCCGCCCAACCCAGGGCTCCGACTCTATGGTACTTAAAAGAAGTCCGTGCGAAGGAGGAGGAGGAGGAGCTTGCAGAGCTGCCGAGCGGGTGGGAGGCAAAACGCGGCGGGGAACCCAGTGATGGCGGAACGGGACGATACTGATAACCCTGAGACTGTGCTTTGTTTGAATTAAGATTATTAATTAATAAAAGCAAAAGCGTGGAGGTGAAGTCTCTGGTAACTTTTTCCTTTCCCTTGCACTGAGTTTAGGCGGTTTCGCTTTTTTGCATTTTTCAACAAAAATCAAGGTTCTGCATTCAGGATAGAGGGGGGCAAAAAGCAGTTTCCATCAGCTCCAGATGATAAATCAGTAAAAAGTTTCTTTGGAATTTTTTTTAGCATGGAGGAGTGCATGACGTCACCGAAAGTTTGAAATCTGCACCCCACAAGCTCAGGGTGCAAAGCCAGGTTCTTTGCAAGGAGGCTGTGAGTTCGATCCTAGCTGGTCAATGACTACTTCAGCTTCAACCACAACAATACATGAGCACACAACAGATACAAGCTCAAAGTGAACCGCTCCAAACTTGACTGTAGAAAATACGACTTTAGCAACAGAGTGGTAAATGCCTGGAACTCACTACCTGACTCTGTGGTTTCGTCACCAAACCCCCAAAACTTTACCCTTAGACTGTCCACTGTTGACCTCACCCGATTCCTAAGAGGTCAGTAAGGGGCGTGCATAAGCGCACCAGCGTGCCTACCGTCCCTGTCCTAATGTTCCCGCTTATCAGTACCCATCTTATGTATATAAACAATGTTATATCTATGTATATTACTAACACGTACTTGACAAAAATAAATAAATAAATAAATAAATAAATAAATAAATAGTGGCAGATATTTGTCTCTCTGGGCACAAGAGAATATATCTGCTGAATAAAACTCCGCATTGGCGACAGGAAGGGCATCCGGCCAGTAAAACACTTTGCTAGTTCCGTTCAGTTGTCCAGACTGCATCCCACAAGGGATTATGGCGTCATTAAATGAAGATTTTTATATATACATATATGTATGTGTGTGTGTATATATATATATACACCTACATACATATACACACATATATATATATATATATATATATATAGAGAGAGAGAGAGAGAGAGAGGAGAGAGAGAGAGAGAAAAATAAAGATACCACTGCAAAAGTTACAGTAAACATTTAAGATTTATTTGGTCACCACACCATAATTCAGTTGTGACGTCAGTCTACAAACAATTCACTATGTAGAAGTACATAGGTCTTGATGGTCAGATAATAAATAAAGGCGTGGACGAACATTTTCCCCAAATCTTCACAGTTATTCAACAGCATCATTGATAGAACTAAGGTTTTATTAAGACCATTGATTAAAAGGAGGCCAACGACACTTCCTTCTCACCAAAATCATCCTTTTTGTTTGTTAAACAAAACACATAATTTTGCCATACAGACTTTTAAAAAAACAACCTAATACTTAGGAGATCAAATGTCCAGGTAGGATAATCAATTACTATACTCAGTGCAGATAAACAGTTATGATCCAGGTATATATCTATCTATATCTAGATATCTAGATACTATATATTTCTGCTTTTACAACAGGAAATTTTTAAACATGGCACTTGGCAACAAGAATCCAGGGAATCAAGGAAGCAGTTTTAAGTTTCATGCAAAACGTAAGAAATATTAAAGATCTTTAAAAGAAGAAGATAAGAGATAAGAGAAGCCCATTAAGGTAGAATCTTAGATGCAAAATACAAATTAACCAGCAAGAAAACACACTTCACCTTCATCAACAGAAAAAGAAAAAAAAAGATAACCTATAGCCGAAACATAAAGACAGCCCACAATTCTGCAAAGCAGCTTTGGAAAACAAAACAAAACCCAATCATATCCCAAAAGGCAAAAGTATGACATTATCTTAGCACACATTTGCACACAATATTCCAAAACCCAAGACAACTTAAAAAAACAACCACATTAAATTCAGTAGCTCTATTTCTTGGTCAGGCTGATGTGCCTCAATCGATCACAATAATTGCACGGATGGTTCACCACAAATGTCTAACTCTGATTTTAACACAAGACTGGAATTATTCTTCTCATTGTTTCCCATCACCCATCTCCTCCCACTAATGACCGTATGATTGTAACTTTGCTGCTTGTATCCTTACAATTTATATTGACTGGTTCCTAATATGATTTGATTGCTTATTTGAACCCTATGACAATCATTAAGTGTTGTACCTTATGATTCTTGACGAACGTATCCTTTCTTTTATGTACACTGAGAGCATATGCACCAAGACAAATTCCTTGTGTGTCCAATCATACTTGGCCAATTTAAAAAATAATCTATTCTAATTCTCGGTTGGGGGGGGAAATTTCCCTTGAGCTGCCATCATTGTAATATCCCAGCAAGATTGGGGTATGTCAAGTTGTTTTGAATGATTAAAAAATTAAAGTCGGTCTATTTATTGAACAAAAACCATCCTAGGAATGTAAAAATCTTGGCAAAATGGAATTTTAGCACATCTAATACCTCTTAACTATACAAAAGAGGATTAGCTTTGTATATTCTTGCATTATTTAAGGAATTCAAAGCCCGCTCACTTTCTCTGGCCTGCTTTGGCATCCAGTATTTGCTTCCAATCCACTAGTATCACCATGGGTAGTTCTAACCGGAATTATACCTAGGATCTGAAGGACAATCCAAGTTAGAATTAACCAAGTTTGGCTGAACTTGCAATGAAGGGAAAAAAATAATTATTTGCAGAGGTTGTAACAGTAAGCTGGCACACATTGCAAAACTGTTTTTCTAAACTGTTAGGAATTAACAACAGTGCAAATCCAATCTTAATTAAGGCTAGGGGGAAAAAAAACTGGTACCAATTCGAAAACTGATGTAAGGTTTGTAAGAAAAGAATCGCAGCTGGTTAGTTTGAACATTTCACCTCTCGTTCCCTGAATGACAAATCAAATCAAATTCTTTACTACTGGCCGTGGCCAACCACAGCCATCAATAATGAACTGCAATGCTTAATTCTTCTCCCTGAACCTATATATTGAATAAATAGGCTACCAACAACACCAGTTTTCTGCAAAGCAGGATATTTTCTAGGTCTCTAGATGAGCAAAGGTGAAAAAAAATACCTCGATGCAACTATCCACAAGAGAAGTGAATAGTAACCAGAAGAAAAATAAAGCAGAAAAAAAATCCATCCACTTTTGTATTTTTATAGAATAAGGGGAAAAAATAACTCAAGGTCATCTTCACTTTCAAAACTCCGCAAGGAAATGGCAAGAAAGGTCTATTTCAAATACAATAGTTTGTGCTCCCGTTTAATTAAATAAAAGAGAATTTTATTGCGGGGGCAATATATATATATATATATATATATATATATATATATATATATATATATATATATATATATATATATATATATATATATATATATATATATATATATATATATATACCTCTATATTCTTTTTTCAACTATAGCCTTATACAAAACAAATTGCTGTGTCTATCAAATCTATTTATACATATACATCTATATATTTACTAGTTCCTGCATCGCCACTACGGGAAGCTGATCTAAAGGAGGGAGGTTCATTTTAACCAACGTTCTCTCAGTTCCAAGTTGCCTTTTCTTTATTCTGCAAGAATAAAGATCGCAAATCTTCATTCTTTTATTTGAGGAATTGGACCGCGGAAGAAAAGCGGTGGTTTTGCGTTTTGTGGAGCCTTCATTTGGGAATAATTGTGACTCGATGGCAACCTTCAAAAAATGTTTTTTTTTTCCTGGGAGGAAGGAGACACTTACCAACTCACAAGGCTTTGAAAACTCTATAATGTCATTTAGGTCAGAACCAGTGGTGGGTTGTTGCCGGTTCGGACCGGTTCGCCCGAACCGGTGGCGGGAATTTGACCCTGCTTGCCGAACCGGAAGCGATGGTCGGCTGGCCACACCCCTGAACCGGTCCTTTGGTTGCTCCTCCTTGAAAGCGGCTGGAAAAGAATCCTCTACGCATGCGCAAAGGCTTCTGCGCATGCGCAGAGGGTCATTTCCCCGACGTGATGCGAACCGGTAGGGAAGGTAAGTGGGAAAAAAGGGGGGATCACAAGGCCAGGAGATGCTAACTATTCTAGCAGCTTCCAGTTTTCCCAGGAAATGTCCGGCTGTGGAATAGGTCTTTAAACAAAAGAGTTACGTGCTTTTTGAGGTTAGAAATGGGAAAAAAGTTAATTCTTTGAAACTGGCCCTTATGGTTTACTACTTTGCAAGTACCATTTACACCATGAACCTCAAATGGTCTCTTGGGCAATTTTTTTCGTGGTAAACCAAATTAGCTACTCCACTTTTTAAAGGACTGAACACAATAGTCTCCTCCGTATTATCTATTGTGGAAATTTTTTGGGGGGAGGGGTAAATGAATGAAGCACAGATCCTTCTAAAGTTGACGGTTTTATGGAATTTCTTGCCACGTTAATCCTGAGAAAGATTCCCGTATCCCACTTCTTCTTTTTTGCAATCCTTTTTTAATCCGTCACCAATCGTGATTTAAAATTGAGTCCAGCTGAGGCTGCCTCGGGTTATTTCTGCCTTTCTCTCTTTTTTCTGGCAATGCGTAATTTCGATAGAAATCTAACTTCCATTCTGAAAAGCCAACTTCTGCCGTTATGCACACGAAGTTGTTCTCCACAGCTAATATTATCTGACTGACATTCACTTTCTTTCTCAAGGTCCTTTGCTTACGTTGTGCCAAGGAAGACGAGCCAACGTGGACAGGCAGAAGATTTTAGAGGAGAGGTTTTGGAGAAGGGGCTCAACTATTTATAGAAAGGTGGACTCTGTGTGTGTGTGTGTGTGTGTGTTTGTGTGTAGGCTAAAGAAAGGGCCCGTTTTTAATCAAACTGGAGAAAAAAAAATACAGAAGCAGTTTTGAGGCTTCTGGTTGATATCCGAAGGACAGAAAATCTTGCTTTCAAAATTCAGGGCAAACCATATATGGATCTGACTCAAATAATTTATTTTTTTCTTCGCAACTATATGAAAAAGATGAAACGATGCACAAAATGAAATGATCACTGAAGGAAAGATGGAAAAAAGAAGGAAAGAAAAACCAATCCTCACAACCGTTCCTCTCTGGTTGAATTCTTTGTGCTTCCTTCCTTCTTTCCGAAAGTGAAATCGGTATCCGGTTTAGAGAAAATTTTCTCGTTTGAAACGAACGACTCCATCGGCCTTTATCAAATCTCCCTCCCTCCTTCTTATTTTTTTTTCTTTTTTCTTTTTTTATAAAAGATGTTTCAAACGCTTGGAAAACAGCAGATAAAATTCTACTTGTGGGCGAACATCTCTGAACGTACAGCTAATTTATCTTACGAGATCGTTCATGTTTCATTCAGGGTAGAGACGGACAAGCTACGCGCGAAGACTAATGGCTGGATGGTACACATGTCCTTTACCCCAAAGTCCGCCTCGTCGTAGACGAGACATGCGATTGCCCGCCCGTCTCCTGCGCAAAGGGTGACGTTCCCGTTAGTCACCTCCTCGGTCCAGATTCTCGATCACGCGAGACAGACGGATGTTCAGAAGCCTGATCTGGCTATCGAGGTGGTCGATCTTCTCCTCCAAGGTGTTGTGGCTGTTCTTCCGCCAGTAGAAGCTCACGGGGCCCGTCATGAAGTAGACGGCGACTACGAAGCAGAGGGGAAGGACGGCGTGTTCGGGCTCGCTCTCGTATTTCTGAAGGATGTAGACGCAGGAAAGAGCGAACAGGACGATACGGATGATCCAGAAGAAACGCCCGCACAGGACGTGCAAGAGATAGAAGAAGAATCCGAGGAGAAGAGACATGAACCAATAAGCCAACAAGATGGCGCCGATCAGCAAAAGGGCCCGAGCAGGATTGTTGGCGAGGGCGGTGTGGCTGAAATAATGGATCAGGTTGGATCCTAAAAAAAAATCAAAGCAGAAGACGTCAATGCTCACTGCACTGAAATAAGAAGTAGGAAAACAAGCATCGACAAATGAAAAAAAACCCAGTTCATCGGATTTTACGGCTGTATTATAAGTAGTCCTTAATGTGATCGGCACGGTGGCCTAGAGGTGGAGCTCTCACCTCACTATTAGGAGGCTGTGAGTTTGGTCCTAGGGAGCGGCAGATATTTCTCTCTCTGGGCACCATGAATAAAAAATTGTGTGCTGTGAACACAGTGTAGGCGTCAGGAAGGGCATCCGGCCTGTAAACACTCAGCTCCATTCGGTCGCCCTGATTCCACCCCGACACAAGGGATTACAGGGTCATTAAAAGAAAAAAAAGGTAGTCCTTAACTTACAACCATTCATTTAGCGACTGTTTGAAATTACAACGGCCCTGAAAAAGCAACTTACAAGCAGTCCTCGTATTGATGACTGTCGCAGAGTCCCCAGATCAAAATTTGGGTACTTGGTAATGGTCATGTAATTTATCCCAGCGTCTCGGAGGCCACGTGATTGCTATTTGCGACCTTCCCAATTGGCTTCCGACAAGCAAAGCCAAGGGAGGGGGGAGGGGAGAGCCGGATTCGCTTTACAACAGGCATGATTTACTTAACAACCGCAGTGATTTGCTTAACCCTGGCAGAAAAGATCGTAAAACCAGGCGCGTGTCACTTCAGAAGGGCCTCCATTAGCAATGGAAATTCGGGTGGGTCCCGATTGTGGTCATAAATTTATTTATTTATTTATTTAGTGAGATTTATATACCGCCTCCCAGTGCAAGCACTCTCTAAGCGGTTTACACCAGTAAGCAATGTATATTTATATTGCCCCCAACAATCTGGGTCCTCATTTTACCTACCTCGGAAGGATGGAAGGCTGAGTCAACCTTGAGCCGGTGAGATTTGAACCGCTGACCTGTGGCACTTGTAGTTTAGGACTACCTGCAAACAACCACCTGCAAACTCCTTCAATATCCAGCTATTGACTATCATCTTGCGTGACTCCATGATTTTAACAACCAGGCCTGGTAAGGTTGAGTTTTCCGATAACTATTGAAACTCAACCTCAAAGCTTATCATTAACTATAAAATATCTTTATATAAATATACAATATTTATATAAATATAAACTATATTTATATAAAATATAAAATACAATAAAAAGCTTATCATTAACTATAAAATATCTTTGTATAAATATAAAATATTTATATTTATATAAAATATATTTATATAAAATATAAAATACAATAAAAAGCTTATCATTAACTATAAAATATCCATTTTAAATAACTTTCCTTTGTAAGCAAGCGACCCTTCGCAAATTATTATTTTTCTTATTTGATAGAGGTGAAATGGCGTTGCTCTATTTCTAGCAGGACTACCAGATTCTGTAACAGCTGCCACCCATCTGGTAAACTCGCAAGATTCGTTTCTCTCGCCATGTACATGTATACCTCTGAACTAGAGTATGTTGTTTCTCCGGGTCATATCATTTATTTTATTTTATTTATTTATTTATTTGTGAGATTTATATACCGCCTCACAGTGCAAGCACTCTCTAAGCGGTTTACACCAGTAAGCAATGTATATTTATATTGCCCCCAACAATCTGGGTCCTCGTTTTACCTACCTCGGAAGGATGGAAGGCTGAGTCAACCTTGAGCCGGTGAGATTTGAACCGCTGACCTGCGGATCACAGTCAGCTAAAGTGGCCTGCAGTACCTGCCTCTAACCGCTGCGCCACCTCGGCTCTTAATATATGTGGGTATATTAGACGTGGAGACCCTTTGAGAGCTGAGTGCAATGAAATTTCATTTTAATGTATGCCGATCAGTGTACATTCAAAGTGACAATAAAGTTGTTGTACGTTCTCAGGTGGATGGCACATAAATTTAATAATCAAATAAAAAGAAATAAAATCAAAGTAAGCTTGGGGGAACACGAGAACCACCCCAACTATGGAAGAGCCGAGGTGGCGCAGCGGTTAGAGTGGGGTACTGCAGGCCACTTTAGCTGACTGTGATCCGCAGGTCAGCGGTTCAAATCTCACCGGCTCAAGGTTGACTCAGCCTTCCATCCTTCCGAGGTAGGTAAAATGAGGACCCAGATTGTTGGGGGCAATGTAAATATACATTGCTTACTGGTGTAAACCGCTTAGAGAGTGCTTGCACTGTGAGGCGGTATATAAATCTCACTAATAAATAAATAATAAATAACTACTGTTTTGCCCACCTACCATCAATTCCGAGGACATCTAGGAGATCTGTCCATATTCTCCAGAATGTATCCACTAGAACGTCCACTCCGTATACAAATCGTTCTGTCAGTCTGGAGAAAAACTGGAAAGGCAAAACATAAAACTCTTTTCATCCTCTAAAACGTTAAGTGCTTCGTAGGAAAGAAATCCATTCTTCTAAAGCAGAATCCATTCTTCTAAAGGGGTCTCCAACCATAGCAACTTTTAAGACTTGTGGACTTCAACTCCCAGAATTCCTCAGCCAGCCAGGGATCTACCAGTAGATTGGACTTGCCTCACCGCCACAATTGAAAGAGAAAGCAACCAAAGGACACCACGGGAAGGAAGGTATTTATGAATCATATCCTGGATTTTGAACCCGTACTTGCCCAGGGAGAAGTTCCTGCCATGTGCTCCCAACGGCTGAGGAGCTGTGAATCAGCAAAGAACCGATTGCCAGGAAGGCGGAAAAAAAAAGATCCGGGAAAGAATTTTTGGCCAATGGAGGTCAAGCAGAAAAAGATCTCTTGAATTTTCTGGTCTTCCTTTGTTTTGGGTGGTCTTCTCCTTCCCAAGGGAAAGGAAAAGTGCCATAGTTCACTCACAAAAAGTCTCGGGTGCAAGAGAGAACATGGTCTTTTTGATTCAGTGGTACACGACAAACTACTTCTAAAACTAAAATCTTATGGCATTTCCGGATCCCTGCATAAGTGGATAGCGGCATTCCTGTCAAACAGGCAACAAGTAGTCAAAATAGGGAGCTCCCTATGAAACCCTGCACCTGTTAACAGCAGTGTCCCCCAAGGCAGTGTTTTAGGACCCACACTCTTTATACTTTACATAAATGACCTTTGCGATCATATTATAAGCAACTGCGTTCTCTTCGCTGAGGATGTAAAACTATTCAACACTACCGACAATGCTGCTACCCTACAAAAAGACCTTGACTATATGTCAGAATGGTCAAACAATTGGCAACTCCAAATCTCAACCAACAAATGCTCTGTCTTAGACATTGGCAAAATATATATATATATATATATATCAGAACACAAAATACAAGCTGGGCGGATACGACCTCATAGACGACCCTCACTCTGTCAAGGACCTTGGAGTACTCATTTCTAATTATCTAAGTGCCAGAGCTCTGTTAAGGGAAGAATATTCCTGTAGAGGCGACATTTGAATCTTTACTTGGAATTCAGACAGTTAGAAATAAAACCGAGATTAAAAGTCTAATAGAAAATATTTATTTCAGTATAAAACAATAAATCCTGAATAATTACATCTTTGCTAAGAAAACACGACCGTTCAGGTCAGAGACAAAGGCAGAAGAGATTAATGGTGGATCAGGAATGTAGACATGCGTACACATCATATCAGGTGTTCTGCTTGTATTGGAATATACCATCATATTAGGATAGGGGTGCATCACCCTGCATAGACTCACAACTGGCAATATTCACACCGTGACAAGCTCACTGTAACAGCATTGCCAAAAAGGCATTAAGAGTTGTTAACCTAATTTTGCGTAGCTCCTTCTCTGGTAATACTATACTGCTAACTAGAGCATACAAAACATTTTCTAGACCAATTCTCGAATACAGCTCATCTGTCTGGAACCCGCACTGCATATCGGACATTAATAGTCTACAGAATCTCTACAGACTTTTAGCTATGCAATTTGGGATGAACACCGTTCGAATGGTGTGGGAGTGTGAACAGATTTCCAGAAAAATTGCAGACTACAAGAACCATTTGCACTACTCAGGTGACCCTGAGGACACAGATAAACCTCCAAGTGCTTCAACGACCCTCTAAAACAGGGGTGGCCAAACCGTGGCGCATGCACCAAACATGGCGCATTGGATGATTAACAAGTGGCTCATTGCATCCTTGCGCCTACTTATTTTTTTTAAATAGGTGTCATAACTGAATCCATCTTAATATTTTCAACACCAAAGTGATCTCAGTTCAATTCGTACAGCCTTCGGTAACGTTCAACTTCTCGGTGTCTGAAACTTAGAATGGAACTTGTGAGATGTTACTTTAGGCGGGTTTACAAACGTACGAATATTTTTATCGGTGTTGCCATTGCGCGTTCCTGCTCAAACGATCGCAAACACCGCGCACTAGCAACACATCATGTGTTTGAAGTCATGTGCGAATGAGCGGCGAGCGTTCGATAGGGTCAGTCAGTTCTGAGTGAGCCATCGTGGCGTAGAGTTTGAAGCAGTGTTTTATTGAGTGTACTAGCGTGGTTTTTGTATTGAGAGTGATTGAAAGACAGATTCAAGATTAAATATCTATTACGTTTGTCAAATTTTGAAATGGCGTAAATTAATGAATTGAATTGCGTGATTGAGTTATTCCTTTTCCTCCCTTAAGCAAAGCAGATCCTACCCCGATCCCTATTTTACAACCCCAAACGTGAAAGTAAGAAGGTAAAAAACGTGCTTGAGTTGTATGGTGCATCTGAACTCGTCTGTGAAAAAATTGGCGCATGGTATGCTTAAGGTTGGCCACCACTGCTCCAAAAGGATGCAAATGACCAGCTGTCTGCAAGGAATATCAATCCTTCCATTCCCCACCATCCAGTCAGAGCTGAAGAAGCTTCTTGGATGAGAAGCGAAACATCTTCAAAAGAAAGTCCAGTTGCCTCTTGAAAAAGCACTTTGGGCATGGGACATCCAACATCTCCAGTCTACCTGACTGGAGGGACATGTACCATGTTTACTTTCCAGGGAGAACCCCCCCACCATCATCCTCATCCCCTCCCCACCGTCAGATCACCTTGTGGACAACCCCCCTCCCCATCGCCATGAGTCAACCAGGACCCCCAACCTCTCTGGTCATCCTCACCACCATGACCATGTTGACGTCTCAGAAGCCCCCATCCTTATCCTCATCCCCATCGTGCCCTCCACATCAGGTCACCTTGTGGGGGGCCCCAACCGGGTCAAGCAGGACCCCCCCCAACATCTTTGGTCATCTACATCGTGCCTACCAGGTGACCTTTCCGGCAGGCACCCAAGTGGATCAGCCAGGACTTCTCCAATCTCCCTCCTGGCAGCCCACGCCAAAGTCGGGGACCCCATTCTGGAACCCCCCCTGGGCCCCTCCCCACGAGACCAGAGCCCCCACACCCCTCCTCTCCCTCCCCTCTTTGGCCGGACCCTCCGCCGGGCGCCGCTCACCTTCTGCAGGGCGCGCACGTTCTCCTCGCCCAGGAGGCCGCTGGCGCCCTGGTAGACGCCGCTGGCCGCCCTCCGCAGGCTGTTCTGCTTGTCGGCGTTCCGGGACCCCCGAGCCCCCCGAGCCCCCGGCCCGGCCAGCAGCAGCAGCACCAGGAACAGCAGCAGCAGCAGCGCGCCCCGCGCCCCGCTCCGGCTCGCCATGGCGCGCTCCTCGCTCGCTCGCTCGCTCGTGCGCTCCAGCCGGCCGCGCTCGGCTCGCGCTTTTCCCCCGCTTTCCCCGCCCAGCCTCGGCTCGCCCGCTCTCGCCCGGCCGGGCAGCGCTCTCTCGCGGCCGAGGAGGCTCCGGCGCAGCTCCGCAGGGACAGGAAAGCCGAGGCACCCGTCGCCGCTTGCCGGGCTCGGCTGCGCTCTTGGCGAGCTCCGGGCCCCTCTTGGAGACCCCCGAGAGCCCGGGGGTCTCGGGCCTGGGTCTGGGCCAGGCTGCTCGGGAGGTGTTTGGGTTTTTTTAAAAAAGGGGGGGAATTTTGCATGCCTCCCAAGAGGAGGGAAAAGAGAGAAAAAGAAGGGCAGGAAAAGCAGAAGGGAGAAAAAACGCTACTAAAGGACTGCAGAAATGAGTCCCCAGGTTCGTTTCAAAAGGGAGTTAGGCATTTATTGTTAGTATTGTCTGGTTGTGGCCCCTCTTTTCATCCAAGTGTAGGAAGTTGCACCCACCCCTCTCCTAGGAAATGAGATATCCTAGGAGATATTAAAATGTAGGAAATATTATGTGGAATATATCTGGAAACATGCTTTTAAACAAACAAAAGACTCCTCTTGGAAACCCCCACCCCTGCTAAGCTCACATATTCCTCTCACCTGGCTGAAAGTCTTTTGCATGACAAAACCATAATAGGATTTGCCCAAGGCCCTTTCATTCAGCCAAAGCTGGATTAGACAAAAGCCAAGAGCCACCCCAGCATGCCCCTGGGGGGTCTGAGAGCCAATGGGATACATTTCTATACAGGAAAAGGAAATCTAAGAGGTGGGACCCAACTTACACTATAAAAACCAGGAACTCAGCATATCTCTTTCTCTTTTTTCTCTTCACCACACAACCATGTAAGTTACCTTTTCTGTACAGGGGCTCCTGCCATGTGCTCCTGTCCACCATTAAACCTTCTTTCCAAGCAACCTTCATGAATCCAGTGTCTTTTTCCCCACTTGGAACTGAACCTAAAAGGATATTTCCTTATAACACAAGTTTATCTTAATTTTCAAATTTGAATCTCCCTCTTTCTTTCTTTCTTTCTTTCTTACCTACCTACCTACCTACCTACCTACCTACCTACCTACCTACCTACCTATCTATCTATCTATCTATCTATCTATCACCTACCTACCTACCTACCTACCTACCTACCTATCTATCTATCTATCTATCTATCTATCTATCTATCTATCTATCACCTACCTATCTATCTATCATCTATCTATCTATCTATCTATCTATCTATCTATCTATCTATCTATCTATCTATCTATCTATCTATCTATCTATCTATCTATCTATCTATCTACAGTATCTATCTACCTCTCTGTCTGTCTGTCTGTCTGTCTGTCTGTCTATCTATCTATCTATCTATCTATCTATCTATCTATCTATCTATCATCTATCATCTATCCACCTTCCTTCCTTCCTTCCTTCCTTCCTTCCTTCCTTCCTTCCTTCCTTCCTTCCTTCCTTCCTTCCCACATCTATCTATCTATCCACAGTATCTCTATCTATCTATCTATCTATCTATCTATCTATCTATCTATCTATCTATCTATCTATCTATCTATCTATCTATCTATCTATCTAATATCTATCTATCTATCATCTTCCTTCCTTCCTTCCTTCCGTCTTCAACCCACTCTAGGCAAACCAACTAGGTCCGTGATGGCGAACCTATGGCACGGGTGCCACAAGTGGCACGCGGAGCCATATCAGTGGGCACGCGAGCTCAGGTCCGGCGCGCATGTGCGCACCGGCCGGCTGATTTTCGGGCCTTCTGGGCCCACTGGGAGTCAGGAAACAGGCTGTTTCCAGCCTCCAGAGGGGGTGGGGAAGGCCGTTTTCGCCCTCCCCAGGCTCCTAGAAGCCTGGAGAGAGCAAAAAATGGGTGTGCCATTGCATGCTGGGAGTGGGGGGGTCATACGCGCATGCACGGGGGTGCATGGAATTATGGGTGTGGGCATGCACACACGTGATCCCACGCATCCCCCCCTTTTTGGCACACGAACCAAAAAAGGTTCGCCATCACTGAACTAGGTTAATAGTCATCTTGGCTTATAACCGCCATCAGGAAGGGGAGGGAAGAATGGAGATTTTACTTAACCTATTGCTGAACGAACCATTATCGGTGCAGAGGTGAAGGCTTCCCCTCCTTTAAACCAGCATTTCTCAACCTTGGCAACTGGAAGATGGGAGGATTTCGATTCCCAGAATTCCCCCACCTATCCACCCATCTTCCAGCTGCCAAGCTTGAGAAACCCTGGCTTAGATCTGCACCGTAATTGTGTGTCATTGTGTAATTGTCCAACCCAGCCAGGAGCTGACCCAAGACTACTCGGCACCTTTGGTGGCCTACTCAACTCTTCAGTTGAGTCAACATTGCATTGTCTCTGCCCCACCTCTGCCCACTTTCTACCCATCCACCCATCCAACTTTTCTTTTTTTAGCAACTTTCAAAATATCAAGGCTACTCGGGTTCAAAGGGGATCCTGACCTAACCTCTCTCTCTTTTGGGTTTGCCTGTCTGCTCACCCCACTCTGAGCTTCGTGGCCAAAGGATTGCAACAACTCCTTGTTGACTGAAGATCTCTCTTTTTTTAGCCCCAGGGCCGGCCAAGCATTTCTCAAATCCTCCTGCTCCCTAAGGCTGAGTGTGCAAATCAAAAGAAATTAGTTTCCCAAATCCTCCTCTTCTCTATAGCTGGGTGTGCAAATCAAAATCATTCACAGTTTCCCAAATCCTCCTTTTCCCTGTGGCTGGGTGTGCAAATCAAAATAAAGTAGTTTCCCCAATCCCAAATCTTCCCTATAGCTGGGTGTGCAAATCAAAATCATTCACAGTTTCCCAAATCCTGCTCTTCCCCACTGCTGAGTGTGCAAATCCAATCCAATCAATGGACTTCCTTGATCCTTTCCCCATACCATGAAAGCTGCACTCTGATTGGGCACGCCTCTCCCCAAGCTCTGGCACCCATTGGCCTTTGCAGAGCAAGTGCCAGCAAAACCTCTCCTTCTGATTGGTTGAAGAGGGCCACGGCCTGCTCCAGCCCTCCCATCGTTTGCTGGGTGGTCCATGTTGGAGACTCTGGGCTGATGTGGGGCCAGACTCAGATCCACCAATGGGAGCCTCGCATCTGGTTGTGGTGCGCTGATGCCACAGATCCATCCGCCCTTGGCCTCCGAAGGTGCCAGCTCTCGGGGGTTTGAATCCCGATATGGGGTTTTTGACCCTTAGCTGGGTTTCTACACATTTTCATTTAATTTTTCCCCCTGTACATCACATTATATTGCATATATGAAATAAATAAAACGGAGTTTAAAACTTGATTTATTGTTTTTTTTTAAAATATAATCCAGGGTGGGGTGTTTTGCACAGAACTTGGGTTTATTTGAGTGCGATGCTTTTTCTTTTTAAAATATATCTAATTTTAACGGCAGTTTCTTATGTATTCATTTATTTATGGCATGTGTTGGACGCTTTTCTCGCTACAAGGCGACTTACAGGTTTAAAAGCTAAATCTGAACAAATAGAGGAAGAAAAATTAAGAAAAAAAATATGTATTTTATTTTCAAATCTAAGGTTTTCCCCGCCTGAACATGTCATTATAGTGAACTATTAATAAGTAAACATAATTTAGTTTAAGACCGATTTATGGGGGATGGTTGGTAATTGAAGGTTTTTTGCATAGAATCTGGGTTTGAGTGTGTTTATTTATTTATTTTATTTATTACTGAGATTTATATACCGCCTCACAGTGCAAGCACTCTCTAAGCGGTTTACACCAGTAAGCAATGTATATTTATATTGCCCCCAACAATCTGGGTCCTCATTTTACCTACCTCGGAAGGATGGAAGGCTGAGTCATGCATGCATGCATGCATGCATGCATACATACATACAGACAGACAGACAGACAGATAGATAGACAGACAGACAAGTAGTCCTCGGCTTATGACCACAATTGAGCCCAAAATTTCTGTTGCTAAATGAAACATTTGTTTACAGATTAACAGAGTTGGAAGGGACCTTGCAGGTCATCTAGTCCAACCCCCTGCCCAAGCAGGAGACCCTACCTCTGCCTCTACCTAGTATCGAACTCACAACCTCCTGATTGTGAGGCAAGAGCTCCACCTCTAGGCCATTAAGTGAGTTTTGCCCCATTTTACGACCTTTCTTGCCACCGTTGTTAAGTGAGTCACTGCAGTGATTAAGTCAGTAACATGGTTTGTTAAAATGAATCTGGCTTCCCCATGGACTTTGCTTGTCAGAAGGTCACAAAAGGGGATCACATGATCCTAGGATCCTGCAACCGTCATAAATATGAACCAGCTGCCAAGCATCTGAATGTTGATCACGTGACCACGGGGATGTTGCAACCGCTGTTTAGTGTGAAAGACGGTCAAAAGTCACATTTTCGGTGCCGTCGTAACTTTGAATGGTCACTAAATGAATTGTTTTACGTGGAGGAGTATCTGCATTTTAAATTTCAGAGTAATTTGGTGTCCTGGAAGCTTCCTGCGTGACCTGATTCCTCTATTCCTCAACCCAGCCTACCTCGCATGGTTGTCGTGAAAAAAAACGACCTGCAATTATAGGAAAATCAGAAAGGAAGCTACCTATTCATGAAATCACGTTGGGTGGGTTCCTACAGTGTGTCAATTTGCACTTGGCAGGTTTTATGATTTTTATTTTATTTTATTTTATTTTATTTTATTTTATTTTATTTTATTTTATTTTATTGTATTTTATTTTATTTTATTATTTTGTTTTGTTTTGTTTTGTTTTATTTTATTTTATATTTTATTTTATATTATATTTTATATTATTTTATATTTTATATTATATTTTATTTTATTTTATTTTATTTTATTTTATTTTATTTTATTTTATTTTATTTTATTTTATTTTATTTCATTTTATTCTTTGCACGCCCGCATTCACGCACGCTCCCCCTGCAAAGATCGGCCTTTCGCTCCGCGCACTTTTTTGGTTTTTTTTTTTTTTGCTCCGCCTCTGGCGGAAGTTCACCGGCGGCGCCGAAGCGGTGATGCGTCCTATAAAAGGCGCCGGCAGGAGGCGGAGCTCCGCAGTCCTGCTCGGACCGGCGAGGTGGTTGCGCTTAGAAACCAAGCGGGCAACGGAGGCGAAGCGTTGGTCGCGGCAGCCGGGGCTGTGCCCAAGCTTGACGATGTCTGGGGAGCTGGAGATCATGGAAGCGCAGCGGATGTGGGAGCCGGACTCCAAGCGCAACACCAGCATGGACCGGTTCAGGGCGGCGGTCACCGCGGCTTACGGCATCCGCCTGGGTGAGTCCCTGCGGGGAAGGCGGGCAAGAAAGCAACGCTCCGTCCATTGGCCGGGTTCCCTTGCCCGTTGCACCCCAGTTCCCTCCCAGCAGGCAGAACCGCTTCTCCTCTTGGGATTTCCCCCCCACCCTTACAACGGCCCTGCAAGGTAGGCTGCGCAGGGCGCCCCCGCAATTGCAATGAGCGAGATTGCGCTTGCCTGGGTCGGCAACCTGGCGCCCTCCGCAAATGGGGAGCCGCCATCCTTACCTTGCTTTTCTCGCTGGGCTGATGGGGATGGGGTGGTGGTGGTGGTTATTAGATCTGCGGGCTGCCTCTGCTGGGAGAGCCGGCCGGCTGTCCTAGCTGGAGGGAAAGCTGGATTTGCCCTAAAAGGATGATGGTTTTATTCTTATTTTTAATGCGTTTTGGAAGGGGGGGGGGAAATCAATGAATCTTGATAAGTGGAGCCTCCAGAGGGGAAAGGAGTCTACCTTGGAACAGCAGAGGCCGATGGGGTATGATAAGTGGAACCTCCAGAGGAGGAAGGAGTCTACCTTGGAGCAGCAGAGGCTGGTGGGCTATGATAAGTGGAGCCTCCAGAGGGGGAAGGAGTCTACCTTGGAGCAGCAGAGGCTGATGGGCTATGATAAGTGGAGCTTCCAGAAGGGGAAGGAGTCTACCTTGGAGCAGCAGAGGCTGATGGGCTATGATAAGTGGAGCCTCCAGAGTGGGAAGGAGCCTACCTTGGAGATGGGGAAGTTCAATGGGGCTTAAATGGTGCTGCATGGCACCCTTGTGGGTGGCCTGGTTTGTGAATGAACCCATTTGGGAGAGGATGTGGCATCTTTACTGACCCAAAAGTTGGAGCTGGTCCAAGTCCCCCCCCACACTTTCTCTCCCCCACCTCCGGTTCATCTCCCTCATCGAGCATGTCGAACAGAAGTTTTGAATGGAGCCCCGTCGGGCGTGTTGCACATATTCTGCATCCCACCCACATAATTTATCTTTCCCATGAGGTCTTTAGCCCGGCTGATGCAAGAT
Organism: Diadophis punctatus similis; assembly: GCA_023053685.1. Classification (NCBI taxonomy): domain Eukaryota; kingdom Metazoa; phylum Chordata; class Lepidosauria; order Squamata; family Dipsadidae; genus Diadophis; species Diadophis punctatus. The sequence goes on from JALIGW010000048.1 coordinate 4,300,489, forward strand.
CGGATCCTTGCTGCCATCAATCCCAGGAGCAACCAGGGAACGGCAACCTGGCTCCATCCTGACATGATTTGCAAGCCGGCAGGGTTACCTGTGAGCGAGGGTCTTCAAATGTGCTTGGCAGCAGAGAGAGGGATCCTGTAAGACTTTATAACACGCGAGACGCCCAGAGTCGCCTTGTCAGGCAGACGGGTGTCATCAAAATTCAATAAACCGAGAATAAAATAAATAAACTGGACCTTGAGGCCTCTGCTGTGGGGTGACACAGTCTGAAAATCCACTTTTTTGCCTTGCAACCAATAGGACCCCAGAATGTAACCGTACAACCATGCGTATTTCAGTGCTCACTCACGTGGAACTGCTATGGCCTAGAGGTAGAGCTCTTGCCTCACAATCAAGAGGTTGTGAGTTCAATCCTAGGTAGAGGCAGATGTTAGGGTCTCCTGCTTGGGCAGGGGGTTGGACTAGATGACCTGCAAGGTCCCTTCCAACTCTGTTAATCTGAAGAAATGAGTATCATCTTCCAGAAAAAATCTGGGTTTTTTTTTAAAAAAAATTATTCCAAGAAACTCGGCCTCTAGCCCTCAAGGCTTGTACAAATCAACATTTTGCATTGGGCTTGGAAGTGTCTTTCCGCTGCAGTTCAACGTAGCTTAGATCAACTGCCTGTTTCTCTTCCCTTCGCCTTTCCTCCCTTCCCTCTCTCTCTGCAGGCTGGAATCTGTAGAAAAGAGAAAAAAAATGCATTGTGTGAATGCTGTCTTGTGTGTTTTGATTCCCCAAAGTGGGCAGGTTGTGTGTTTCCATGGGCCGAGCGAGGCCTGGTGCTTTTTATATTAGGAGCTGAGCCAGTATGCTGTAAAAAGGAACATTTAATAAGATTTCTCGTTTCTTACGGTCAGAATTTTAGGCTGTTGAGTTTGCATCAAGCAAAAATAGGACAGCTACCTAGAGATTCTGAACTACAGGTAGTGCTTGGCTGACAACAGTTCATTTAGTGACCGTTCAAAGTTACAACGGCATTGAAAAAAACTGATTTATGACCGTTTTTCCACACTTATGACCATTGCAGCATGTGATCAAAATTCCAGTGTTTGGGAACCGACTCACGTTTATGACGGTTGCAGTGTTCATGGATCACACGATCCCCTTTTGCGACCGCCTGACAAGCAATGGGGAAGCCAGATTCACTTAACAACCGTATAAAACTCACTTAACAGTTCTTTCACTTAGCAATATAAATGCTGTTATCTTAAGCTGAGGACATCTCCCATGGGAAGAGGTGCTATATAGGTTTTGTAGTTCGGTCTTCTGGCCAGTTGGCACAAACAGCTTTCCCCATTTGTGCCCTAAAGTGTCAATGAGTGCGCATTTACACAACAAATTTGATCCATTGGAAATAACACCTTGCAATGCTGTGTGTATTTAATTTGGGCCTTCTGTTTATCTGTGGAAGAATAACTGGGCAATTGTTTTCTCTTGATTCTTGATGTGAAAAATAAATGCAGAATGTCTCGGATAGATAGGGAAGTTTGCTGCTTTTTGCAAACTTAATAAAAGAGATTGTGTTAGCTTTAAAAAAAAGATGCGCAAAAGCATCTTTTGTTGCCCTCCTTTTCACATTTGTGCTCGGCTGCTGCTGGAGTTTGCAAGTGTGATGATGGGTGTGGGTTTGTGAAACGGAGGCTGGAAAATAAATGAGGTAGCATCCCTGTGTTCAGTTTCCAAGCAGCTTTCATTTTTTTGCTCGCTTCTGTTCTTTAAGTAAACAACGATGCTAGTGCAAACTAATTAGTTAATTCTGATTTTCAGAGACCTGGAAAAATAAATACGGATTTGGTAAAACCTGAGATACACGACTCAGCTTACAACCATTAATGTAGTGACCTTTTGAAGTTACAACAGCATTTAAAAAAAAAAATAACCTTTTTCACACTTATGACCATTGCAGCCTCCCCAGGGTCACACGATAAAAATTGAGACCCTTGGCAACTGACTCACGTTTACGACGGTTGCCCAACGGTCATGTGATCCTCTTTTGCGACCTCCTGACAAGCAAGAGTCAGTGAGGAAGCCGGATTCACTTAACAACCGTGTGACTGGCTTAATAACGGCCGTGATTCACTTAAGAACGGTGGCAAGAAAACTCACTTAACGGCTGCCTTGTTTAACAACAAACGTCGGGCTCAATTGTCGTAAGTCGAGAACTACCTGTGCTAAACAGGCCGACTTTAAGGGGGAGAGGAGTAGAATTGGGGTGCCCTGTGGTACCCTTGGCACCACGTGATAGTTACCCTGTTTTCCCCAAAATAAGACATCCCCTGATAATAAACCCAATTGGGCTTTTGAGTCCATGGCAATAAGGCCAAGCGCTTATTTCAGGGTTCAAAAAAATATAAGACAGGGTCTGTCATCTGCACCTCTATAACTGTCTGGTTCGGTTCTGCAACCCAACAAGACAGACACAGACTTCAACGGATAATCAGAACTGCAGAAAAAAACCATTGCTACCAACTGCCTTCCATTGAGGACCTGTATACTGCACGAGTCAAAAAGAGGGCCGTGAAAATATTTACTGACCCCTTGCATCCTGGACATAAATTGCTTCAACTCCTACCCTCAAAACGTCCCTATAGAGCACTGCACACCAAGACAACTAGACACAAGAACAGTTTTTTCCCGAACGCCATCACTCTGCTAAACAACTAATTCCCTCACCACTGTCAAACTATTCACTAAGGATGCATTACTATTAGTCTTCTCATCGTTCCATCCCATCATCCATCTCCTCCCACTTATGACTGTAACTTGTTGCTTGTATCCTTACGATTTATATTAATATTGATAGTTTCCTGATTGCTTATTTGTACCCTATGACAACCATTAAGTGTTTTTACCTTATGATTCTTGACGAATGTATCTTGTCTTTTTATGTATACTGAGAGCATATGCACCAAAGACAAATTCCTTGTGTGTCCAATCACACTTGGCCAATAAAGAATTCTATTCTATTCTATTCTATTCTATTCTATTCTATTCTATTCTATTCTATTCTATTCTATTCTATTCTATTCTATTCTATTCTATTCTATTCTATTCTGTTTTGTCTTATCCTATCCTATCCTATCCTATCCTATCCTATCCTATCCTATCCTATCCTATCCTATCCTATCCTATTTTCTATTCCATTCCATTCCATTCCATTCATTATTCTATTCTATTCTATTCTATTCTATTTTCGGGGAAGCACGATACTTAGAACTTCCCTTTTGTAAATAATCCTCCTCCCCTCTTTTTTTCCTTCCCAGTTATGCATCTCTTCCCTCCCCCCCCCCCAAGGAAATAAAAGGAGAGCAGAGAACCAGAAGCAATCTCTAGTTTGCTCTAGTAATTTCAGAGATCTGGTTTGTTTGCCTGGGAGCCCCATCAGAAGCCAAGATGGAGCCATCAATTGACCGCTGAAATCATGAAGAGAAAAATAGCACTAGAGGGTTTTGTGGGTTTTTTTTGGCTTCCTTCCTTTCAAGCATTAGCTGAAACCCAGAAATTATTGATCTGATTTTATTGGACTTTGCATTAAAGGTGCTTGAGAGAGAGAGAGAGAGAGAGAGAGAGAGAGAGAGAGAGAGAGAGAGAGAGAGAGAGAGAGAGAGAGAGAGAAGGGAGCTGTTTGTTCCCAACAAGCAAGTATGGAAGCAATTATTTTTAATTATTTTTTTCCCAGGCCTGACAGGTGGCTTCTGCATCCGATGCTGCTTGTGAGCAGATGGAGAGTAAAACTTGTAAAAGGGGTTGATTTGAACAGCTTTAATTTGCTTTCTTCAAGAGAAAAAAGGAGGAAGGTGGTAGAGTCTAAACCCTAACCCTAAACTGGTCTTTTCTGAGGAAAATAATGATGGAGGGGTTTTTAACGGGGGTCTTTGTTTTGCTTCCAGCCAACTACAGCGAGTTTTACCAGTGGTCTGTACAGCATTATCCGGATTTCTGGGCAGAGTTTTGGAAATTCAGCGGCATCGTCTTTTCTCGGCTTTATGATGAGGTAAGTTGACAGAACAACAGACTTGGGACCTTGGAGGTCTTCTAGTCCAACCCCCTGCTCAGGCAGGAGACCCTATACCCGTGATGGCGAACCTATGGCACAGGTGGCACGCGGAGCCATAGCGGAAGGCACGCGAGCGTTGCCCACCGGCAAACAGGAAGTGCGGAAAAACACACTTCCGGTTTGCCGGTGAGCTGTTTTTTGCACTCCGGAGGGTTCAGGGAAGCTTCCTGAAGCCCCGGAATGCAAAAAACGACGAAACGGACAAACCGGAAGTGCGTTTTTCCGAACTTCCGGTTTGTCCGTTTCGTTGTTTTTTACCGTCCCAGGCTCCGGTAAGGCCTTTGCGCGGGTGTGTGTGTGTGTGCACATGCGCAGGGAAAGCATGGGGGGGGTGTTGTGCGCATGCGTGGGTTGGAGGGAATGGGTGTGGGGATGCGCGCGCGCTAGCGCGCATCCCCCCTTTTTGGCACGTGAACCAAAAAAGGTTCGCCATCACTGCCCTATACCATTTCAGACAAATGGTTGTCCAGTCTCTTATTTAAACCTCCAGTGATGGAGTACCAGGGCTGGGTTCTTGTTTTCTTCGCTGCCGGTTCGCTCCTTTACGCGCCGCGCAGTGCTAAGAAAACAGCTTCTGCTCGTGCATAGAAGCAAAAAAACAAGATGGCGGCGCCTATGGTGCCGCCGAGAGAGCTGGTTCGGGGGTGTGGCGGTCGCTGCTGGTTCTAGCGACCCAGGCCGCCAAGTTACTACCGGTTCCATAGAACCTGTCCGAACCGGGAGGAACCCACCTCTATGGAGCACCCCCAACTTCTAAAGACAACCTGTTCCACTGATTAATTGTTCTCACTGTTAGGAAATTTCTCGTTAATTCCAGGATGCTTCTGTCCTGGATTAGTTTCCATCTGTTGCATCTTGTCCTGCCTTCAGGTGCTTTGGACAATAGGTTGACTCCCTGTTCTTTGTGGCAACCCCTGAGATATTGGGACACAGCTGTTTTTCGATCGATCGATTACTGTATTTTTCGGAGTATAAGACGCACCTTCCCCCCCCCAAAAAAGAGGGTGAAAATCTGGGTGCGTCTTATACTCCGAATGTTGCCCCGCCCAGCCTCTCAAACGGAGATTTCAGAGGCTGTAAAAAGAGTTTGGACCTTAAATTAGCGTTTTTTCCAGGTCATTTAAAGTTGGAAGATTCTCTACAAGTAGTCCTTAACTTATGACTGCAATAAGAACTTGAAAATTCATCGTTGAGTGGTGCGGACGTTATGTGAGGCATCGCTGGATTTTATGGCCTTTTTTTTGCCCCGGTCATTCAGTGAATCATGGTTGTTAAGCAAGCCATGGCGTGTTCGCAGCCATTGATGCTGCTTGTCAGAAGCTAGCTGGGAAAGTCTCAAATGGCAACTGCGGGACTCTGTGACCGTCATAAATGTGTGACGGTTGCCAAGTGCCTGGAATTTTATCATGTGACTCGGGGGATGCTGTGGCAGCCATAAGTGCGAGGACTGGTTGTACGTTACTTTATTGCTGTCAGAACTTCAAACGGTCGCTAAACGGTCATAAATTTGAGGACTACCTGTAGTTTTCTTAGCAGAAGGCAACCAATGGCTTCTTCCAAAGGACTTTTTTTAAAAATTGCCCATCCGGTTGGATTTCCTGGTGGTGCCCCATCCCAGTAATAACCCAGTCTGATCCTGTTTTTTCACGGTGGGGGAGGGGAAATGCATCCATCTAACTGGACATAATGGTGAGGAGGAGCAGAGAAAGACCCTCATAATTCTACATGGGGCTACCCTTGAAGAGTACCCGGAGACTCCAGTTGGTGCAAAATGCAGCTGCGCGTGCTGTGGTGGGTGTGCCAAGGTACACCCACGTGACACCTATACTCCGCCAGCTGCATTGGTTGCCCATTAGTCTCCGGGTCCAATTCAAGGTGTTGATCATCATCTTTAAAGCCCTTCATGGCTTAGGACCAGGTTATCTCCGGGACCGCATTCTGCCTCATACTTCCCTTCGACCGGTTAGGGCCCACAGAGTTGGCCTCCTCCAGCTCCCGTCAGCCAAGCAATGCCGGCTGGCGGGCCCTAGGGGGAGAGCCTTCTCTGTGGCCGGCCCCGCGCTCTGGAACCAACTTCCCCCAGAGACCCGAACCATCCCCACTCTGCTGGCCTTCCGAAAAGCCGTTAAGACATGGCTCTTCCTGCAGGCAGGGGGTAGAGCTTAATTCCATCTGCACTCTCCCCCGGGTATGTCTGGCGGTTGAATGGTGCTTTTATATTGTAATTTTTTAATTTTTGTATTTTGATTTTAACTGAATTTATTGGTTTTCTTGTATTTTTTTCCTGTGTTGTAAGCCGCCCTGAGTCCCTCGGGAGTGGGGCGGCATATAAGAAACCATAAATAAATAAATAAATAAATAAATAAATAAATAAATAAATAAATAATATTGATCCTTTGTGCCCTACATGGCTGCAAAGTCTTCTGTTAAGGATGCTGGATGTGTTCCCACCAGGTGATCGATCCCTCCAAGAGCATCGCAGATGTTCCCGAATGGTTTAAAGGCAGCCGTTTAAACTATGCCGAAAACCTTCTGAAGCATGAGGAGAACGATAAAATTGCCCTGTATGCCGCACGTAAGTCCCCCGTGCGAATCTTCGTAATGGCTGGATCTACGACTAATCACATCTCTCTCCCTCTTTCTCTCTCTGCCTCTCTCCCGTTCTCCCTCGTTCTCTCCCTCTCTCTGCCCTCTCTCTTTCTCTCTCCCCCCTCTCTCTTTCTCTCTCTTTCTCTCTACCTCCTCCCCTCTCTTTCTCTCCCGCCCTCTCCCCTCTCTCTTTCTCTCTCTCTCTCTCTCCCTCTCCCCTCTTTCTCGTTCTCTCTCTCTCCCTCTTTCTCTCTCTGCCTCTCTCTCCTGTTCTCTCTCGTTCCCTCCCTCTCTCTGCCCTCTCTCTTTCTCTCTCCCCCCTCCCTCTTTCTCTCTCTCTTTCTCTCTCTCTCCCTCTCCCCCCTTTCTCTCTCCCTCCCTCTCCCCCCTCTCCCTCTCTCTGCCTCCCTCTGCCTTTCTCTCTCCCCCTCTCTTTCTCTCCCTCCCTCTCCCCCTCTCCCTCTCTCTGCCTCCCTCCCCCCTCTTTCTCTCCCTCTTTCTCTCTCTGCATTCTCTCTCTCCCGTTCTCTTTCGTTCTCTCCCTCTCTCTGCCCTCTCTCTTTCTCTCTCCCCCTCCCTCTTTCTCTCTCTCTTTCTCTCTCCCTCCCTCTCCCCCCTTTCTCTCTCCCTCCCTCTCCCCCCTCTCCCTCTCTCTGCCTCCCTCTGCCTTTCTCTCTCCCCCTCTCTTTCTCTCCCTCCCTCTCCCCCCTCTCCCTCTCTCTGCCTCCCTCCCCCCTCTTTCTCTCCCTCTTTCTCTCTCTGCATTCTTTCTCTCCCGTTCTCTTTCGTTCTCTCCCTCTCTCTGCCCTCTCTCTTTCTCTCTCCCCCTCCCTCTTTCTCTCTCTCTTTCTCTCTCCCTCCCTCTCCCCCCCTTTCTCTCCCTCTCTCTGCCTCCCTCTGCCTTTCTCTCTCCCCCTCTCTTTCTCTCCCTCCCTCTCTCTCCCTCCCTCTCCCCCTCCCTCTCCCTCCCTCTCCCCCCTCCCTCTCCCCCTCTTTCTCTCCCTTTTTCTCCCTCCCTCCCTCTCCCCTCCCTCTTTCTCTCTCCCTCTCTCTGCCTCCCTCTGCCTTTCTCTCTCTCTCCCCCTCTCTTTCTCTCCAGCCAGACCCACCTCTCTGCCTCGCCTCCTCCAGCCAAAGAATTTTGCAAGTTGTGTTGCGTTGACTTAGTAACGATCCACGAGAACAATCGGGAACATTGCCTGTTCTTGCCCTAGTAATTATTTTTGGAACCTGGGAAAGAAAAGAAAAAAAAAAACAGCAACCCACCCTGGATTAAATTTGAAGGTGTGAAGGTTGGACGCTGGGCGAAAAAAAACAACGGTGGTTTTAGGATGCCCGTGTAGAAGATTGTAGGTTTTGTGCATCCAGCAACGAGTTGGCTGGGCCATAGCATCCAGCCGTTCGAGCCTGCTCATGTCTTCAGAAGTTAATATATTATTTGTTTTGAAACTGGGCCTGGTCTTGTTCCCCCAGGGGAAGGTAAGGAAGAGATAGAAAAAGTGACTTTCGAAGACCTGAGGCACCAGGTGGCTTTCTACGCTGCGGCCATGAGGAAGTTGGGGGTGCAGCCCGGAGACCGAGTTGTGGGTGAGTCCACCTTCTCCTTCCAGCAATCCACCTCTCAACCAGGATGTGCAAACATCAGATCTGACCATCTTAAGGAGCTCTGCCGAAAGGAACCCACGGAACAGGCGCCGGAAAGACAGGTTGGGTGACTTTTAGCCGAGTGTTGCCGAGATGGGAGAAGAAAAAACGATGGGTCGTTGAAATCAAAACTCTTGCAATAAATGACAGGTGACAAAACGGGTCTCATTGAACCGAAAAAAGTGTGGGAGACTTTGATGAACCTTCTGGATGTAGAGGCGGGGGTGGGTGGGCGCCCACACATTTGTAACTTCCGAAAGGGTCTCAGGAAATGCATGTTTGGGCTGGAGGTGGAGCTGGGAGTTTTCCGATGTCCAGAACGGAAGAAGAAGAGGAAGAAAATTAGAAGATCATCTTTGTAGATCAGGGTTGAATTGTGGGGTCCTTGGTGGTCTCTGAGCGTGGTGGTTTTCTTGCACAAAGCGTTTCCTGACCAAACCAGGTAACAATGCACTGATGATGTTACCTGGTTTGGTCATGAAACGTCTGCAAGAAAGCCACCAAGCTCAGAGACCACCAAGGACCCCGTAGGAGGAAAACTGCCTGCCATGTTGCTGTCCAGCACCCCTTCACCTCTTGCACAAACCACAGGCCTCCGTTTGACCTCTTCTGCCCTCAAAAGTTAAGATGGGCAGTTGATACCTCCTGGTTGACCTGCCGTTATGTCATTGGGTCCCTTGCTTCATTGTTCTTTGTGTTGCAATGCAGTCATTGACACGCATCAAGTTACGTTGGGTTTTTCCCTTTGAGAAGGTCTTGAGTAACGGGGGCGTTGCTCAAGACCTTTTTTTGGAACTGCCAAAAAAAAATATGTGGCAACGTAATCCATCTTTATGCCTAGTCCTCATTCATCCAGTGGCTTTGTTTTTTTGCGTGTTGATTTTGCTGGATCGGTTTCAGAGCAGGTTTGGGATGCTTCCAAAGTAGGGTTAGAAGTGGAGTTAGCGTTTCCCATTGAATTCAGAGTCATGTGCATTAGAGGTAGTCCTCGCTTTAAAACCACTCCTTTAGTGACTGTTCGAAGTTGCAACAACACCAAAGAATAGAATAAACAGAGTTGGAAGGGACCTTACAGGTCATCTAGTCCAACCCCCCATCCAAGCAGAAGACCCTACACCATTTCTGACAGATGGCAGTCCAATTTCTTCTTGAAAGCCTCCAGTGATGAAGCTCCCACAACTTCTGAAGGCAACTTCTGTTCCATGGGTTGATTGTTCTCACTGTCAGAAAATTTCTCCTTATTTCCAGGTTGAATCTCTCCTTGATCAGTTTCCATCCATTATTCCTTGTCTGGCCTTCGGGTGCCTTGGAAAATTAACCCCCTCCTCTTTGTGGCAGCCCCTCAAATATTGGAAGACTGCTATCATGTCTCCCCTGGTCCTTCTCTTCACTAGACTAGCCATGCCCAGTTCCTGCAACCATTCTTCGTATATTTTAGCCTCCAGTCCCCTAATAATCCTGGTTGCTCTTCTCTGCACTCTTTCTAGAGTCTCAACATCTTTTTTATAGTGTGGTGACCAAAACTGGAGGCAATATTCTAGGTGTGGTCTTACCAAGGCTTTATAGAGTGCTATTAGTACATCCCTTGATCTTGATTGTATCCCTCTGTTAATGTAACTTAGGATTGCATTGGCTTTTTTGGCTGCCACCACACACTGTTGGCTCATATTTAATTGATTGTCCACTAAGACTCCAAGATCCCTCTCACAGTCACTGCTATTAAGCCTTGTTTCACCCAGTCTATATGTGCACTTTTGGTTTTTCTTGCCTAAGTGTAACTTTACTTTTCTCTACATTAAATTTCATTTTGTTAGATAGGGCCCAGGGTTCAAGTCTATCAAGATCCATCTGGATCTTCAGCCTATCATCTGGGACAGGGGTGGCCAAACTATGGTTCTTTGAGGACCTGTGGACTTCAACTCCCAGAATTCCTGAGCTAGCCATGCATGCATGGCTGGCTCAGGAATTCTGGGAGTTGAAGTCCACAGGTCCTCAAAGAACCATAGTTTGGCCACCCCTGATCTGGGGTGTTGGCGATCCCTGCCAGCTTAGTATCATCTGCAAAGAAAGTGACTTACAGCTGGCACTCACACTTACAAATCGTATTCACACTTACAACGATTGCAGCATCTCCATGGTGACCTGATCAGAATTCGGGCACTTGGCAACTGGTTCACACTTACGACGGTTGCAGCGTCCCGGGGTCACGTGATGTCTGTGTGTGACCTTCCCTGCCACTTTCCGACAAACAAACTCAATGGATTCCCTTCACGACCATACCGATTCGCTTAACGGAACCTGGATTCACTTAATGACCATACGAGTCGCTTAACAACAGCAATGATTTGCTTGGCCGTGGGTAAAACGGCCGTGAAATGAAGGACCTAGTGAAGAGAAGGACCAGGGGAGACATGATAGCAGTCTTCCAATACTTGAGGGGCTGCCACAGAGAGGAGGGGGTCAAGGTATTTTCCAAAGCACCCAAAGGCCAGACAAGGAATAATGGATGGAAATTGAACAAGGAGAGATTCAACCTGGAAATAAGGAGGAATTTTCTGACAGTGAGAATAATCAACTGATGGAACAGAAGTTGCCTTCAGAAGTTGTGGGAGCTTCATCACTGGAGGCTTTCAAGAAGAGACTGGACTGTCATCCAATGGGTCTCCTGCTTGGGTGGGGGGTTGGACTAGATGACCTACAAGATCCCTTCCAACTCTGTTAATCTAATCTAACCAAAATCAGATATGACTCACTTAACATTTTGCTTAGCAATGGAAAGCTCCTGTTTTGGTCGTAAGTAGAGCTTGAATCTGTTAAACCATAGCATGATTTTTCTGGTCTTGGTTGAGCAGGATTGTCAAGCTACGCGTTACTTACACAACTGAGCTTTGTGGCTCGAACCAGCCAGGCCTGATCTGGCCTAGTAAGGAAATGAAGTTCAGGTTCCCGTTGGGTTTCAAAACGTGCCAACCGAGCCCGAAGGACAAGTTTGGGGGGGCTGGGTGCCTGCAACCATTCCTGGTTCTCCCTCGAGGGCTCCAGCCTGCCCCAAAACCTAACAATTTCCCAGGATCCTGAGGGACCTCCTGGGTGCAGGTGGTTCTTCCTGGTTAGTCGGATGGGCTGGTGGGCTTTTAAAAAGAGAACGGGAGGACGTGGGGCTTCCCCTTCCTCTTCCCAGACTCGGTTGTGGGTTGTGCAAACCTCTAGGCCTTTGTGCAATTCACCTGGGTTGCGTTACCTGTCGGGGGAGTCGGCAGGAAGAAGCGATGATGCAATATACACCTTGCAGGTAAGGAGGCATCACGGATGGTTTGGAGGCCTTTGGATGATCTGATCTGATGCGGTTTGTACTTTCTTGATCACTTGGTGATGTTCTGACCCAGCCTTATCAGAGGCAAGAAACAGACTCCTGGTCAAGAAAACCCCCTCTTTATTTACCTCTTGTGAATTAATGGCATTCACCCACCGAAAAGTCCAGGCAAGAGTCCTTCAAGGAGTTAACTGCAGTAACAGACCTTATCAGTTCCTTGCTATAATTACAAGGCCGTGAGCTTCCAGCCGAAAGGCAAGCAATCTCTGTGGTACGAAACACCATGAGCAAAATCTTCAGAAATACGAACTGTTGTCTCCTACGACCACTACTCCCCTTTCCTTCTATTTATTCCCCAGCCAGGGAGGTCCTATTCAGCCTCCACGGGTGCTTTGCTTCCCAAATCGACTCTTTGTCCTCCATTGCTCACCTCTCGTAACTGCTCTGCGCATATGTGCATCTGGAACAGGCCACAGCTGCTGTTCCTCCTCACTCATCTCAGCCTCCAAAGGCAGCTTCTCTCCGGTGGCTGGGAAATGCCGGACGGCTCTGGCTCTATCTCTGCGTCCGATGCAGAGCCTTCCCCAGCATTGGCCCAAGTTCCTCCCCCATCTCCTCATCGTCCGAGTCTGCCGCCAGCTCCGCTGGTAGCTGGCGGGCCACAACAGGTGACTTAAGATCCATTCTTCATCCCTCCCTCTTCCATTTTTGCAACTGCTCCAGGTTACCTGCCCAACGGGATCCACGCCGTGGAGGCCATGCTGGCCGCTGCCACCATCGGAGCCATCTGGAGTGCCACGTCGCCGGATTTTGGCATCAACGTGAGTGACCCTCACTTAAGCACCTCGTTCCCAAATCCCCCTTCTACATTTGCACCCTCTAACGAAGGGTGAATTCCTTTTGAGTGAAGCAATGCTGGTAGTCTTCGACTTACGACCATTCATTTTAACAAACGTTTGAAGTTACGATGATGCTGAAAAAAGTAACTTAGAACCTCATAACAGGTGATCACAATTTGGACAGTTGGCAGGTATTTACAATAGTTGCAGGGTCCAGGGGTCACATGATTGTTATGGTAGCCCTGGTGGCACAGTGGTTAGAATGCAGTATTGCAGGCTTATTCTGCCCACTGCCAGGAGTTTGATCCTGACCAGCTCAAGGTTGACTCCGCCTTCTGTCCTTCCGAGGTCAGTAAAATGAGGACCCAGATTGTTGGGGGCAAGAGGCTGACTCTGTAAACCGCTTAGAGAGGGCTGTAAAGCACCGTGAAGTGGTATATAAGTCTAAGGGCTATTGATATTTGTGACCTTCCCCGCTGGTTTCCGACAGGCATAATCAATGGGAGAAACTAGATTCGTTTAAGGACTGCGGGATTTGCTTAAAGACCATGCCAAAAGTTGCGAAATCAGATGTGACTTGCTTAATGACCGCATTGCTTAGCAGTGGAAATTCGTAAGTCGAGGATGATGTGTATACTTCAGAGTTGACTTTTATGGCATCACCAGAAGAGGGGAGTCAAGCGCCACTGTTTTTAGCCAAAGATTGAGCTTTTGGGTGGGTGGGGGAATGAATCTGATGCTTATAGTCACATTTCATATAAATGTATGTGTGTGTGTGTGTAATTTAGGGCATATGTCCTGCAATTTAAGTTCTCAGCTGAATTTAATTTTGAAAGTCCTCCATGTGTTGAACTGGAAACAAACTTGCAACGTGCAAATCAGTGGTTCTAACATGGCTTGGCTTCTGCTCCGCTGGAGATGTCTGGAAGATGGACCTCTAGTTCCATGAATGGCGGAATGGGGCTGAGCAGAAGACCCATTCTGCATGGTGACACACATAATGGGACGTTGTGTCCAAGACACACGGTGGTCCCTACTACAAGCCCAGCCTTGTCTGAGTAAATAATAATAATAATAATAATAATAATAATAATAATAATAATAATAATAATAATAATAATAATAATAATAATAATAATAATAATAATAAAAAATAGAATAATAGAATAATAGAATAATAATAGAATAATAGAGTTGGAAGGGACCTTGGAGGTCTTCTAGTCCAACCCCCTACTCAAACAGGAGACCCTATACCAGTGATGGCGAACCTATGGCACGCGTGCCACAGGTGGCACGTGGAGCCATATCTGCCGGCACGCGAGCCGTTGCCCTAGCTCAGCTCCAGCGCACATGTGCGCCCCAGCCAGCTGATTTTCGGCTTGCACGGAGGCTCTGGGGGGGCATTTTAGGCTTCCAGAGGGCTTCTGGGAGGACGAGGGAGGGCGTTTTTGCCCTCCCCAGGCTCCAAGGAAGCCTCTGGAGCCTGGGGAGGGTGAAAAACGGGCCTACCAGGCCCACCAGAAGTTGAGAAACAGGCCATTTTTGCCCACCCCAGGCATTGAATTATGGGTTTGGGCACTCGCACATGCGTGATAGCGCGTGCGCACATGTTTTTGGCACCTGAGGAAAAAAAGGTTCGCCATCACTGCCCTATACCATTTCTGACAAATGGATGTCCAATCTCTTTTTAAAAACCTCCAGTGATGGAGCATCCACGACTTGTGGAGTTCGGCCGTTAATTGTTCTCTGTCAGGAAATTTCTCCTTAGTTCCAGGTTGCTTCTCTCCTTGGTTAGTTTCCATCCGTTGTTTCTTGTCTGGCCCTCGGATGCTTTGGAAAATAAGTTGACTCCCTCCTCTTCTTTGTGGCAGCCCCTCAAATACTGGAATACTGTCATGATGTCCCCACCAGTCCTTCTGTTCACCTCACTTTTTCTTTTTGTGCCATATCCGTCATTGGACGGTGGCGATCCTATTTTTATCAATAGCCGCATGAAAAAGTTTTGTCCAAACCGGTCCCTTAGATTTTGAAGCCACGATCATCATCTTCTTCTGCCTGAACCTCGTTTGCCTTCAATCTTTCCCTGGAGGATTAAGTGAAGCGTGCTGTATTTTTCCGGGTGTCACATCGCATGTCGGAAATATTCTAACTTTCGCTTTTTAATGGTTTTGATGAATTCCCTTGGCTTTCCCAGGTGGCTTATTACCTCTTCATTTCTGATTTTGTCAACCCAACTGATACGTAACAGCCGCCTGTAAATCCACATTTCAAATGCTTGTAGTCTCTTTACTAGTCCAGTGATGGCTAACCTTTTTCTCGTCGTGTGCCGACAGCCAGCACCCATAATGCAATGCTTCCCCCTGCGCATGCATGCATGCCCCCCCCACGCCCTCCTGTCGCCGCGCATGTGCGTGTGACACCCCCACGCCCCGTTTTGGTTCTAGCAGGCCTCCCTGCAGCCTCCTGGGACCAAAAACAGGCTGTGGGGGCGCGCGCTCCCCCTGTGCATGCACGCGTGACCCCCGCCCCCTGTGCATCCCGAAAATCGGCTGGCGGGAGGTGTGCAAGCGCATGCGTGGTGGAGCTGAGCTGGACGATGGCTCGTGTGCCTGCAGAGAGGGCTGTGCATGCCAGCTGTGGCACGCGTGCCATAGGTGCGCCATCACGGGATTAGTCTCTTGACTAGACTGGCCATACCCAATTCCTGCAACCTTTCATCCTATAGTTGTAGCCTTCCTCCACTCCTCTAAGAATTTGTTTTCCTCACAGCGCGAGTCTTCCCTCTCCCTAAAACTAAAACTCTTGCGTTTCTGGATGTGAGGAGGAATGGCATTTATCTTGGACCGCTGAGTCTCGGCTCTCTTCTGTACGGAAGGAATTTGCTGGAGATGCCGCGGTCCATCGGAGCTAGGACAACCTGGAGAAAATCAAATTAAAAATCAAATAAATACAGGTAGCCCTTCACTTACGACCACAAGGGAGGCCAGAATTTCGGTTGTTAAGCGAGACATTTGTTAAAGCGAGCTTTGCCCCATTTTGCGGCCTTTCTTGCCGCCGTTGTGAAGTGAATCCCTGCGGTTGGTAAGTTGGCAACCTGGTTGTGAGGTGAATCTGATTTCCCCCTTGACTTTTTGCTTGTCAAAAGGGGATCGTGACCTAGGAAGGAAAGGAAGGAAGGAGGGAGGGAGGGAGGGAGGGAGGGAGGGGGAAAGGAAGGAAGGAAGGTCATAAGTATGAGTCGGTTGCCAAGCGTCTGAATTTTGATTCCATGATCAAGGGGATGCTACAAAGGTTATAAGTGTGAAAAACGGCCGTACGTTTTTTTCGGCGCCGTTGTAACTTCGAACGGTCACTAAATGAACGGTTGTAAGTCTAGGACTGCCTTTAAATAAAACCCGACCCGTTCCCCCGGGTTTGTTGAATTCTCTGCTAATGCCTGGTTCCCTCTCACCATCTCCCCGCAGGGCGTCCTGGATCGGTTCTCCCAAATTCAACCTAAGCTACTCCTCTCGGTCGAAGCCGTCATCTACAACGGGAAACGCCACAACCACCTGGAAAAGCTGCAGAGTGTCGTCAAAGGTAAATCAGCTGCTTCCCCCCCAACCCCCAGGCTCGGAAAGGATTCCTCTCCCTTCTGTGTCTGAATGCCACATAAAAAAAATGCAACATAATGAATGCAACGTAAAGGAGCCCTGGTGGCGCAGGACTTAGAATGCAGGACTGCAGCTAATTCTGCCCAGCCAGATTGTTGGGGGCAATGTGTTGACTCTGTAAACCACTTAGAGAGGGTAGTAACGCTCTATAAAGCGGTATATAAGTCTAAGGGCTATTGCTAGTGTTAACTTCCTTCCTTCCTTCCTTCCTTCCTTCCTTCCTTCCTTCCTTCCCTCCCTCCCTCCCTCCCTCCCTCCCTCCCTCCCTCCCTTCCTTGCGTCCATCCATCCATGGTGGAGTGGTTAGAATATGCAGTATTCCAGGCTGCCCACAGTCAGCAGTTCGATCGTGATTGGCTCAATCGTGACTCAGCCTTCCATCCTTCCGAGGTCACTAAAATGAGGACTCAGATTATAGCAATAGCACTTAGACTTATATACCGCTTCATAGTGCTTTACAGCCCCCTCTAAGCGGTTTACAGAGTTCAGCATATTGCCCCCAACAATCTGGGTCCTCATTTCACCAACCTCAGAAGGATGGAAGGCTGAGCCAACAGGAAGGAAGGAAGGAAGGGAGGGAGGGAGGGAGGGAGGGAGGGAAGGAAGGAAGGAAGGAAAGGAAGGAAGGAAGGAAGGAAGGACAATAGCAATAGCACTTAGATTTATATACCGCTTCATGGTGCTTTACAGCCCTCTCTAAGCGGTTTACAGAGTTCAGCCTCTTGCCCCCAACAATCTGGGTCCTCATTTTACCCACCTCGGAAGGATGGAAGGCTGAGTCAACCTTGAGCCGGTGAGATTTGAACAGCTGAACTGCTGAACTAGCAGTCAGCCGAAGTAGCCTGCAGTGCTGCACTCTAACCACTGCGCCACCTCGGCTCTTATTGTTGGGGGCAAAAGGCCGACTCTGTAAACTGCTTAGAAAGGGCTGTAAATGTCTAAGGGCTGTTGCTAGTGTTATTGCCTTCCTTCCTTCCTTCCTTCCTTCCTTCCTTCCTTCCTTCCTTCCTTCCATCCATCCATCCATCCATCCATCCATCCATCCATCCACGGTGTGCAGTAGTTAGAATGCAGTATTGCAGGCTAACTCTGCCCACTGTCAGCAGTTCGATCCTGACTGGCTCAAGGGTGACTCAGCCTTCCATCCTAAGGAAGGTTGGTCACTAAAATGAGGACCCAGATTGTCCTCTGGGTCATTAGACTGACTCTGTAAACCGCTTAGAGAGGGCTGTAAAAGCACCGTGAAGCGCTATATAACTCTTAAGTGCTGTTGCTATTTGATCATCTTTGCATTTCTGATCCTTTTATTTTTCTTTTAGGACTTCCGGATCTGAAAAAAGTTGTTGTCATCCCCTACGTATCTTCAAGAGAGTCTATAGATATTTCCAAAATCCCAAACAGGTATAAAAATTTGAAGGATAATTTTTTTATTATTTTTCTTCATTAAACATCATTTAAAATTTTTTTTGAAGGATATTATGGGAATTGGCTGAGATTTGCAAGACTCTCTTCCGATACAACCTTATCATAAAAGTACAGGTTGTTCTTGACTTACGACCACACCTCCACTGGTAAGTGAGGTGGTTGTTAAGTGAGTCACGTCCAATTTTAGGACTATTTTTTGCCATGGTTGTTGAGCGAATCATATGGTCGTTAAGCGAATCTGGCCTTGCTTGTTGGAAGACGGCTGGGAAGGTCACAAATGGAGATCGCGTGACCCCCCCCCCCGGGGTGCTGCAAAACGCGCTGGTTGCCAAGCACCCAAATTTTGACCCCGTGGCCACGGAGATGCTGTGACGGTCGTAAGTGCGAGGACCGGTCTGAAAGTCACTTTTTTCAGTGCCGTCGTAATTTTGGACGGTCACTAAATGCACGGTTGTAAGTGGAGGAATAAATACCTGTACAAGTAGCCCTCGACTTACAACAGTTCATTTAGTGACCTTTCGACGTTACAACGGCGCTGGAAAAAAGTGAGTTATGACCGTTTCTCACACTTACGACCGTTGCAGCGTCCCCGTAGTCACATGACCAAAATGCTTGGCAAATGACTCACGACTGTCGCTGTGTCTCGAGGTCACATGATCCCCTTTTGCGACTGTCCGACAAGGCAAAGTCGATGGGGAAGCCTGTTTCACTTAACAACGGCGTGACTAATTTAACAACCGCACGGATTCACTTAACAGCCGTGGCAAGAAAGGTCGTAAAATGGGGCAAAACTCACTTTAAAAATGTCATACTTAGCGACATAATTTTGGGGCTCCATTGTGGTCGTAAGCCAAGGACTTCCTGCATTAGTTTGGGGGTCTTTTGGTTCCCAAGGTTGACCCTGCTTTGGCGTGCTGACAGTTGCATAGAAAAATCTTAGTATAATATAATTTTATCATATTTTATCTAAAACTTAAATTATTGTGTTTTATTCCAATGTCATTTTAGACTCTATTTTATTCCAATTTCAATTTTTTGAGTTTTAAAAAGTTTTATTATATATAAGAAATTCCATTTCTAAATAAACAGGGTGTTGTCTGTGTACAAATAATTTTGAGAGAGAAAAATAATCATATTTACAATAATACTCATCACGTTGGTACTGACCTCATAATATTCATAGTACTTGCTTATCGATTTTAATAAACCTTCCTTATAAAATTAGTCCGTCCTCTTATATTTCCATATTTCTAAACTTCTGTTTTTATTGGCTAGCCATTGATAAAATGAGTCCCATGTTAAAAAGTATATCAGTTTCTTCCTTTTCCTTAATTTTAAGGCGCTAAGCTATCCATTTCATTTTAAATTGTATTTTATCCAATTCCATTTTAAACGGCTTTTATCAAATTTTAGTAATAATGTGTTTCTGGAACTCTGCACTTCGATATGGCCCGAGGGCTAATCAATAAAATTAATGGGTTATAGAAAAAAACTTACCGTATTTTTCGGAGTATAAGACGCACCGGAGTATAAGACGCACCTTAGTTTTTGGGGAGGAAAATAGGGGAAAAAATCTGCCTACCAGGTATTCATCTGGCTAGCGTCCTTAGTCTGGTCAGCTTCAGCACATTATTTTATCCCCTGGTTAGGACTTAAAAAAACCTTCTTCTTGAGAGAGTAACAATGAAAGAGCATGCAAGCCAGTAAGAGCTGGGAAGATCGTTAGCACCTAGTTAGGGCTGGAAAAAAACTTATTCGGAGCAAGTAGAGCAATGAAAAAAAATTCTGCAAAGACTTAGGGCTGGAAAAACATTCTTTGGAGAGAGTAACAATGAAAAAGCCTGCAAGGTAAGAGCTGGGAAGATCTGTTAGCACCTAGTTAGGGCTGGAAAAAAAAGCTACATTCGAAGTATAAGACGCACCCAAATTTTCAGCCACTTTTAGGGAGGAAAAAGGTGCGTCTTATACTCCAAAAAATACGGTAGTAATATGGACTTCTGATTTTCACCCTTTTCCTTCCTTTTTCCGCTCAGCGTGTTTTTAGAAGATTTTCTTGGAACGGGCAAGGGAGACCAGGCGCCCCAACTTGAGTTTGAGCAGCTCCCCTTCAGCCACCCACTTTTTATTATGTACTCTTCGGGAACGACGGGCGCCCCGAAATGCATGGTGCACTCTGCAGGGGTGAGTGACCCTTGTTTATTTTGCGTACGGCATGGAACACACGGATATTAGGAGTGGCGCGGTAGCCTAGAGGTGGAGCTCTCGCCTCACAATCTGGAGGCTGTGAGTTCGATCCTAGGTAGAGGCAGATATTTCTCTCTCTGGGCACACTGAGAATATATCTGCTGAACAAAACTCCGCATTGGCAACAGGAAAGGCATCCGGCCATTCAAACACTCTGCTAGCTCCGTTCAGTTGCCCAGACTCCACCCCGCACAGGATTATGGGGTCGTTAAATGAAGATGATGGAACGCATGGATATTAGGAGTTTGGGAGAAACACATGGTGATATAATGTACATATGATAGAGAGGCGTGGTCACTTTTGCAAGATTTAAGAAATTCAAATAATTGAATATCAAATTATATTTTAAAAGATGTTAGTTCAGGAAATGGTGAGTTCTAATCTTGCCTTAGGAATGGAAGCCAACTGGGTGACTTTGGGCCAATCACCAGGGAACTCTGAGTTCTAGTTCCGCCTTAGCAATGAAAGCCATTTGGGTGACTTTGGGCCAATCACCAGGAGACAGTGAATTCTAGTCCTGCCTCAGCCGTGAAAGCCAGCTGGGTAGCTTTGGGCCAATCACCAGGAGACTTGAGTTCTAGTCCGTGAAAGCCCGCTAGGTGGCTTTGGGCCAATTGCCAAGAGACAGTGAGTTCTAGTTCTGCCTTAGCAACGAAAGCCAGTTGGGTGACTTGGGGCCAATCACCAGGCGAGGCTGAGTTCTAGTGCCACCTTAGGCATGAAAGCCAGCTGTTGGTGACTTGGGGCCAATCACCAGGAGACAGTGAATTCTAGTCCTGCCTCAGCCGTGAAAGCCAGCTGGGTAGCTTTGGGCCAATCATCAGGAGACAGTGAATTCTAGTCCTGCCTCAGCCGTGAAAGCCACCTGGGTAGCTTTGGGCCAATCACCAGGAGACTTGAGTTCTAGTCCGTGAAAGCCCGCTAGGTGGCTTTGGGCCAATTGCCAAGAGACAGTGAGTTCTAGTTCTGCCTTAGCAACGAAAGGCAGCTGGCTGGCCGGCCAGTGAGGTTGTTGTTGTGGGGAAAATAGAGGAGGAACTTGTAAGGGATATATCCACTGCCTCGAGTTATTTCTAAAAATAATGAAGGTGGGGTACCAGTAAATAAAAGAAGTGGTTTGCCTTGGATTGAAACCTGAAATAGATCCATTTGATTTCTCTGGCCACATTCATACATGAACCATTTTGGGGGCGTTGCAGGATTTGATCCTGTGCATGTAGGCTGGACTCTGAGAAAACTTAATGATGCTCCAGAATCATTGTGAAATATTTGGTGTGCAAATAGTTATTTATTTGATTGCTTGACTCCGCGGTTTGCTAATTAAAATGTAAATGAAACTAAATTTTCATTTTAGCTTTCTAATGCAATTTAAGCTTTTTCCCCTCTCTTATTTCTTTTTTCTTTTTATTTTATTTGTCCCTGCAGGGAACTTTGATTCAGCACTTGAAAGAACATATCCTTCACGGGAACATGAGCTGTAACGACGTCATCATATACTATACCACGGCAAGTGACTTTTTCTTTCATAAAAGGAGAATATTGGTAGCTCAGGGTTGAAATGAGGAGTTCTTGGTGCCCTCTGAGCTTCCTTGTTTTCTTGCAGATGTTTCATTACCCAACTAGGTAACATCATCAGTGCTGGAAGGGATGGGTTTTATTGAGAGGAGGACGAGGTGGACTTGGTGGTTTTCTTGCAGACGTTTCATTACCCAACTAGGTAACATCATCATCAGTGCTAGAAGGCAGTGGGGTTTGTGGAGTGGCGGAGAAGGAGGACTATAGGGTCCTTGGTACTCTGCGCTTCCTTGTTTTCTTGCAGACATTTCATAATCCAACTAGGTAACATTATCAGTGCTAGGAGGGAATGGGATTTGTTGAAAGGAGGAGGAGGAGGACTATGGGGTCCTTGGTTCTCTCTGAGCTTGGTGGTTTTCTTGCCGACGTTTCATTACCCAACTAGGTAACATCATCAGTGCTAGAAAGGAATGGCGTTTGTGGAGTGGCACAGAAGAAGGACTTTAGGGTCCTTGGTGCTCTCTGAGCTTGCTTGTTTTCTTGCAGACGTTTCGTTACCCAACTAGGTAACATCATCAGTGCTAGAGGAGAAAGGGGTTTGTGTAATGGAGGAGGAGAGGAGGAGGAGGACCGTGGGGTCCGTGGAAGCGCTGTCTCCGCACGTTCCCGTCTTCAAGAGAATCCTTCCTCGTCCTCCAAGGAGACCAGATTAGATTAGCCCAAGATTAATGCAGATTAAAATCAATTACTCCGGATACTTGAGGATAAGCCCCTCTACGGATAAGCCCACTCTTGAAATGTTCGCGTGTTTTTATTTTCCCAATTGGCTTAACTGCAGGTGGCAGAAGCTTCACGGTATTTTGGTTTAAAATTGCAGAGTTTGTTTATCCGTGGACGGGTCTTAAAAGTGAGCATTCTATGGGTGACTATGCAGTGCAATAGAATAGAGCTGGAAGGGACCTTGGAGGTCTTCTAGTCCAGCCCCCTGTTCAAGCAGGAGACCCTATACCATTTCAGACAGGTGACTTTCCAATCTCTTCTTAAAAAGCTCCAGTGATGAAGCACCTACAACTTCTTCCACTGGTTAATTGTCCTCACTGTTAGGAGGTTTCTCCTTAATTCCAGGTTGCTTCTCTCTTTGATCAGTTTCCAACCATTGTTTCTTGTTCTGCCCTCCGGTGCTTTGGAGAATAAATTGACCCCCTCTTCTTTGTGGCAGCCCCTCAAATACTGGAATACTGCTATCGTGTCGTCCCTAATTCTTGTTTTCTCTAGACTAGCCAGATCCAAGACCTGCAGCCTTTCTTCGTATGTTTCAGTCTCCAGGCCTTTGATCATCTTAGTTGCTCTTCTCTGAACTTTTTCCAAAGTCTCAACATCTTTTTTGTAGTATGGTGACCAATATTGGTTGCAGTATTCCAGGTGTGGCCTTACTAGGGTTTTGTAAAGCACTTACTTCCACAATTGGGAGTGGAATGTCTGACACACTAAGCAATGTGTTCGTTAAGTGAGTCGTGTCCGGTTGTATGATCTTTTTTTCCCCCACAGTCATTAAGTGAATCACAGCGGTTATTAAGCGGATCATGCCGCCATTAAGCAAATCCTGTCTCTCCCCTTGACTTTGTTGGTAGTCCAAATGGGGATCATGCGGCCTCCAAGATGTTGCGACGGTCGTAAATATGTGAATAGTTGTCAAATGCCTGAATTTTGGACATGTGACTGCAGGGACACTTTAATTGTCGTAAGTGCGAGGACCGGTGGTAAATCCCTTTTTTTTGCGTGCTTGTCGTTTCAAACGGTCACTAAATGAACTGGTCATAATTTGAAGACAGTATGTGGATACTTTAAAAAGTACAGGTACCTTGATTTAAGAACTGTTCATTTAGTGACTCCTCACAGCTTCAACAGGATGAAAACAGGATGACTTAGGACCGTTTTTACACTTGCAGCCTTCCCCTGGTCACATGATCAGAATTCAGACGCTTGGCAACTGGCATGTACTTAGGACGGTTGCAGTGTCACACGATCCCCTTTTGCGACCTTCTGACAAGCGAAGTCAACGGGGAAGCCAGATTCAGTCAACAACCGTGTGACTAACAACTGCAGTGGTTCATTTAACAACGGTGGCAAGGAAGGTCGTAAAACGCGGCAAAACTCACTTAACAACCGATGTTTAGCAACAGAAAATCTGGGGCTCAATTGCGGTGGTAAGTTGAGGACTGCCAGGAATGACTCTCTCCCCTCGCCGATAAGCCGATCCGAGTTTTTTGAGTACATTTTAACCCCTGGAATTCTCAGCTCATCTGCCTGTATAGATAATAGCGTGGAAGTTCTCTAGAGCAAGGGTGTCAAACTCAAGGCCTGGGGGACGAATCCGGGCCGTGGGGTGCTTAGATCCGGCCCCAGGGGCCGCTCTGAAAACAGCAAAGGACCGCCCCATGGTGCTTTTGCCAGTGAAAACGGAGCTCGGTCCTCCCGAGCTCCATTTTCGCCGGCAGAGGGTTGCAGGAGGCCATGGCAGCCGAAAACGGAGCTCAGGAGCCTGTTTTCGCTGGCAGAGGATTGCCGGAGGCTGTGTCAGCCGAAAACTGATCTCAGGAGCCCGTTTTCGCTGGCAAAGGGTTGCATGAGGCCGTGGCAGCCGAAAACTGAGCTCGGGAGCCTGTTTTCGCTGGCAAAGGGTTGCAGGAGGCTGTGGCAGCCGAAAATGGAGCTTAGGAGCCTGTTTTCGCTGGCAAAGGGTTGCAGGAGGCTGTGGCAGCCGAAAACGGAGCTCGGGAGCCTGTTTTTGCTGACAGAGCGCTCGGGCCACCACCGACACGACCCTGATGCGGCCCTCAATGAAATCGAGTTTAGCAACCCTGCTCTAGCGGATATTTCTGGAATATTCAGACGGCTGGTTCTTGTGCCTGGGGGCGGGAGAGCTTTGCAAGAGACTTGGGAAATTACATCACGCTTAGCACATGAGCCGTAGGTTGCGCTTGGCTGACGGCTTTGCAAGGGGTGTCTCGGAGACGTGCAAAAAACATATCTTTGCAGGTCTAAAACAGGCGAAAAAGCAACAGCTTTTTCTACTTACTCTGCATTCGGACGCTTGGCAACTGGCATGTACTTATGTTGGTTGAGTGGTCCCGGGTCATGTGATCCCCTTTTGCGACCTGAGAAGCTGACCTGCATAAGTTAATTGTCCTCTTTCCATCCTAGACCGGTTGGATGATGTGGAACTGGCTGGTGTCTGCTCTCGCAGTGGGGGCCTCGGTGGTCCTGTACGACGGCTCCCCCCTGGTTCCTTCACCCAACGTCTTGTGGGATTTGGTGGATCGATTAGGGTACGTAAACCATCGGCCACGACTTGGCCAAGCGTCTTCAGATGGACCCTGGTGTGTTTTCAGAGGGTTTGGCCTCTCAAGGTGTTGATAAATGAGGTTGATGAGGTTTTAGAAGAAGTCAAGGAAGTTCCTCCTAGATCAGAGGTCTTCAAACTCCCAGAATTCCTCCTAGATCAGATGTCTTCCTAGATCAGGAAGTCCTCCTAGATTCAAACTTGGCAACTTTAAGACTTGTGGACTTCAACTCCCAGAATTCCTCCTAGATCAGAGGTCTTCCTAGATCAGGAAGTCCTCCTAGGTCAGAGGTCTTCAAACTTGGCAACTTTAAGACTTGTGGACTTCAACTCCCAGAATTCCTCCTAGATCAGAGGTCTTCCTAGACCAGGAAGTCCTCCTAGATCAGAGGTCTTCAAACTTGGCAACTTTAAGACTTGTGGACTTCAACTCCCAGAATTCTCCAGCCAGCATAGCTGGCTGGAGAATTCTGAGAGTTGAAGTCCACAAGTCTTAAAGCTGCCAAGTTTGAAGACCTCTGTCCTAGATAATGAGGAGACGATCTCTTGCTCAACTGGATGTTTGAGTTTTGAGAAGTAGCTTTGAGAAGCAGAATCAGACTTGCATTTTGAGGGGATTTGAACCTTCCTTGATTTGTTGCCAATTGACCCAGTTTTTCTACATGGTGGTCACTCGTCCTGCTTTAGATCCAGGGCCCGTTCCCCCATGTAAGAAACCACTGTTTGTCAAGAGGAATTCTCCATGTAGCTTGTAGATGTTTGGAAAAAGTTAACTGGGAGCTTGGGAGGACCATCTGAAGTGGGTGTTCTGACCTAGGCTTCCTGATAAAGAATAAAGCACAAACGGAGTCCCCAAAAACCTCTTTTTATTTTAACGGCTGTGAATTATGTTCATTCCCAGCCGTAATAAGTCCCAAACAATGTTAATGAGTCCAACAGAAGTCTTTCTGAAGAAGACTGATATCACCAACCTTTATCTCTCTTGACACGCTGCCAAAGAGCTAATTGGCAAGAAGCTTTGCAAGGCCAAACAGAAACACGGAGTCAGAAATGCTGAGACACGAATTGAACTAAGTTGCTTCCTGCAACGAGCACATCCATTTGCTCCACTTTTATAGCCTATGGGAGGGCCAATCATCTCCAAGCCTTACTCCCGAGTAGTCCTTTTCCTCCGTAACTGTTCTTGCCTTCTGGCAGCTCTGCACATGTGCGCATTGGGAACAGGCTCCCCCTGTTCCTCTGCCTCGCTCATGTCAGCCTCTGGAGGCTTTGGAGTCAGCACAGAATGGCCCGGCCTGGATCTCTGCCTCTGGCACCACGCCTTCTCCAGACTCCAGTACTGGCCCATGTTCCTCCCCAGCAGTGTTTCCCAACTTTGGCAACTTGAAGATGTCTGGACTTCAACTCCCAGAATTCCCCAGCCAGCATTCGCTGGCTGGGGAATTCTGGGAGTTGAAGTCCAGACATCTTCAAGTTGCCAAAGTTGGGAAACACTGCTCCCCAGTCTCCTCGCTGTCCGACTATGCTGCCAGCTCCACAGGCCACTGGCGGACTACAGCAAGTGGTGGGACATCTTGATGGGAGAAAACCAGGCTTGTGCGCTTGTGGGAGCTTTTCCAAACTTCTTACTATTCCGTGAAAATGTTCCCCTCTGCAAATCCTTCACTTACTTGGCAGTAGAAATTAATTTCCTGAGATTCCTTGAAGAAACTCACGGCTGAGATGATCAACCATAAACAAGGATTGTTCTTCTCTGGCCACAGAATCACCATCCTTGGGACCGGTGCCAAGTGGTTGGCAGTGCTGGAAGAGAAGGATCTGAAGCCCTGTAAGTATTAAGGCGCCAGTTGGGGTTTTGCATCGCACAAAACTCTGGTTTGTTCAACCATGGTTTGGCTGAATTCACACGTGGGCCCTAACCACCGAGGTAACCACCATGTTATGGCCAGAGCAACTGAACCCGATCACCCTTTCCTTGTTTCCCTTCGATTTTGGAGCCTAGTTCCCTCCTGCCCATCTCTCATTCCATCCCATAATATTTTCCAAGAGTTGCTACCTTATCACAAGCCAGGATGAATAGAAAACCAATTAGCATGCCTCAAGATTCTGAGACATGTATTTAAACATGAGCTCTGGCTTTGACATGGTTTGAAGCCTGAAGTTGGTTGACTTGACATGGTGGAATGTCGTGCCCACCATCTTGTAAGTCATTGATTGAAACACTTGTGGACCCTTGAAGAGGTGGTGGGCACGGGTGGGTTCTAACTTACCTCGCTGCCGGTTCGCTTCCTCCCATGCCACGTGGCTGCGCAGGTGCATGCGCAGTGCCAACAACTCAGCAAAAAACCAGCAAAAAATAGCAAAAAAAGAGGCCAAAAACAAAATGGCGGCACATGCGCAGTGCTGAAAAAAAATGTGCAGAAGCAAACCCCAGCAAAAAATGGCAAAAAAAAAAGATGGCGGCCTCCACGGACCGGCACCGACAGAACCGGCTCCATGACGTCACCACCGGTTTGCTACCGGTTCTGCAGAACCGGTGCGAACCAGGAGGAACCCACCTCTGGTGGTGGGACATTTTGAATAAAACGAACACAACCTGAGCTTTTTTGAAATGCTTTGGGCAAGAAACATCTTGTGTTCCTTGCCCTGAGTTTAGAATTTCCCCATGGTGGTTGATTCTACGTCGCCTGGCTAAATCTGGGAGTCCCATCAAAAGTCTTTGACTTCAATGCTTCGAGGGCCCAGCTGCGATCAGGCCAGGTCAACCCCACCACAGCTGGTTGTAAGGGAGATAGTGTTACGCTCTTCAAGCCTCACAACACTGTTGAAACGGAGGGAGGGTCAGTGGACCTGGATTTACGTCGTCGGTGTTTTCTTCTCAAGGTGAAACCCACAACCTTCAAACCCTCCACACCATCTTGTCCACTGGGTCGCCCCTCAAGCCTCAAAGTTACGAGTACGTCTACAAGCACATCAAGAGCAGCGTTCTCCTGGGCTCCATTTCAGGTACCATTTCAGGTTGATTAGAATGATAAGGTAAAGGTAAAGGTTCCCCTGCACATTCTCCTTTCTGGCTCTAGCGGCGGTGCTCATCTCCAGTTCTAAGCCGAGGAGCCAGCACTGTCCGGAGACGTCTCCGTGGTCATGTGGCCAGCATGACTAAACGCCAAAGGCTCACGGAACGCTGTTACCTTCCCACCAAAGGTGGTCCCTATTTTTCTACTTGCATTTTTACGTGCTTTCGAACTGCTAGGTTGGCAGAAGCTGGGACAAGTAACGGGAGCTCACTCCGTTATCCGGCGCTAGGGATTCGAACCGCTGAACTGCCGACCTTTCTGATTGACAAGCTCAGCGTCTTAGCCACTGAGCCCCCGCGTCCCATGATTAGACTGATAATCTGCCTCTAATTTTGACCCACAAACTGAAGTAGGTCAGGCTGGGTGCCTCTGGAGAGACCAATGCAACATCTGAAGATGGTTAGTTGACGCTTCACTTTTTGTGCAAGGTTAGGTGGCTAGAATAATTCATTACTCCATGAATCTGTGGTTCAACTCATGGGAAACTGGGGAAGGGCGAAGTCAGGCTGGGCAGAGTAGGGAAGAGGTAGAACAAGGGAGAGGCGGTTCAGATGAAGACCAAGGCCCACCCCCTCCTCATCCTAGGGCAGTGATGGCGAACCTTTTTTCCCTCAGGTGCCAAAAGCACGCACACGCTCGCTATCGCGGGTGTGTGTGTGCCCACACCCATAATTCAATGCCCTCACACATCCTGCCTCCCGCGCATGTGCACATTACCCCCTTCCCCTGCTGCGCAGTTTCCTGACTTCCGGTAGGCCTGTTTTTCGCCCTCCCCAGGCTCCAGAGACTTTCTTGGAGCCTGCTCTCCCGGAGGCTGGAAACGGCCCGTTTCCCGACTTCTGGTGGGCCCGGTAGTCTCGTTTTTTGCCCTCCCCAGGTTCCAGAGGCTTTCTTGGAGTCTGGGGAGGGCGAAAACGGCCTCCCCTGCCCCTCCGGAGGCCCTCCGGCGACCGAAAACGCCCTCCCAGAGCTTCTGCGTGAGGCAAAAATCAGCTGTCCGGCGTGCACATGCGCGCTAGAGCTGAGCTAGGGCAACGGCTTGCGTGTCAACAGATATGGCTCTGAGTGCCACCTATGGCACACTGCCATCACTGACCTAGGGCATGCAGGGAAGAACACAGGAGAGAGCAACGTGGGTTGCGTGGCTTACAAGGAAGGAAAAGGGCCCCGATTCCCTTCACAAGGCACACCTGGGGATGGAGTTTAAAGGAGAGGCAGTTGGGAGGGGCGTTTGTCGGGAACAAACGCTGAATTCATCTAGTGTTGAGAGTTGTGGCCTGCATTCCTGGCACTCCTCTGGACTATCTGAATTAATGCCATGCTACCGTGTGCTTATCTTGTCTTGCTGGAATTATTTTTCCCATCTGGGACTCATTATCTTGCCCTGCTGGAGTGTTTGATTGCAGTCATTCTGTTTACAGCGTTTGAACTGGAGTATCTGCAAGTTTGTGAGAGAGCTTTTCTCCAGGCCGGAGAGTAAAAGGGACGTTGTGGGCAAAGTTGGTGCCAATAAAGGGATTCATAACGATTCTCTGGTTGTGTTGCCTTTGTGCCACGCCCCGGGTCATCACAGTGAGCATTGAAACCACCTTGGGTCTCATTAAGTGTCGAGCTTTCTAATTGGCTCCCCAAGGGACGTTCTCAACTGGACAAGCCACTAAAGACAAGGCATGCGAGCTAGCTATGACTTATGGGCAGACTGAAATCATCTCTAGATGTTTTGTCCACGATTTGCTTATTGAACAAAGGAATCTTGACCCTTTGGTGAGCTGCCCTGACAAGATTTTATTTTTCTCTCTCTCTCTGATTTTAGGAGGCACCGATATAATTTCGTGTTTTATGGGTCATAATGTAACCATCCCAGTTTACAAAGGCGAGATCCAGGCGCGGAATCTTGCAATGGCGGTAGAAGCGTGGAATGAGCAAGGTAGGTCTGTTAGATCTACCTTACCTTCCTGGATGGTTTCTTCCAAATCAGAGCAGGAACAAATTATTAGGAACATCTAAGGCTCATTACTCAAATTTGGAATTTTTTCCTGTCCCCTCCTGTCCAGATGGAGAAATTTGTCCACAGGTACTAGACCTGTTCAATGGCCTTCAGCTCTTCTCTTCTTGGCTGTTCTCTTGCAGACGTTTCATGACCCAGATAGGTGACGTCATCAGTGCTAGAAGGGAGTGAGGATTTGCTCTCTGCTTTATACCCCAATACAATAGCCCAATCAAGCAACTACCAACTCGGTAAACAAAAGCCTAACCCTAATCAAGGGACCACCAAGAAGAAAACAACACTCCCATCAATACTGTCAGGACAAGCCAGTTATCTATAAATAGAGAGCAAACCTTTCTCCCTTCTAACGCTGATGATGTTACGTAGTTGGGTCATGAAACGTCTGCAAGAAAACCACCAAACTCAGAGAGTACCAAGGATCCCACAGTTCTCCTCTTCTTCCTCTTCCTCTTCTTTTTCCTCCCTTCCCCTCCTCCCCCACCCTCCTCCTCCTCTTTTTCTCCATTCCAGAAACTCCATTCCCTTCTAGCACAGATGATGTTACGTAGTTGGGTCATGAAACGTCTGCAAGAAAACCACCAAGCCCAGAGAGTACCAAGGATCCCACAATGCTCTTCCTCTTCCCTCCTCCTCCTCCCCGCACCACCACCCCCCTCCTCCTCCTCCTCCTCCTCCTCCTCTCCAATCCAGAAACTCCATTCCCTTCTAGCACTGATGATGTTACGTAGTTGGGTCACAAAACATCTGCAAGAAAACCACCAAACTCAGAGAGTACCAAGGATCCCACAGTTCTCCTCCTCCTCTTCCTCTTCTTCTTCCTCCTCCCTTCCCCTCCTCCCCCACCTTCCTCCTCCTCCTCCTCTTCTCCAATCCAGAAACTCCATTCCCTTCTAGCACTGATGATGTTACATAGTTGGGTCATGAAACGTCTGCAAGAAAACCACCAAACTCAGAGAGCACCAAAGACTGCACAGTTCAACCAATGAGATACAAATATTCCCTCCTATTGGTCACCTAAATTGTTTGTTTGTTTGTTTGTTTGTTTATTTATTTATTTATTTATTTATTTATTTATTTATTTATTTATTTATTTATTTATTTATTTATTTATTTATTTATTTATTTATTTATTTATTTATTTATTTAT
Source organism: Diadophis punctatus similis (assembly GCA_023053685.1). Taxonomy (NCBI): domain Eukaryota; kingdom Metazoa; phylum Chordata; class Lepidosauria; order Squamata; family Dipsadidae; genus Diadophis; species Diadophis punctatus. The sequence continues at coordinate 4,331,385 of JALIGW010000048.1, forward strand.
TTATTTATTTATTTATTTATTATTGGTTCTTCTATGCCGCCCTACTCCCGAGGGACTCAGGGCGGCGTACAGCATTATACAAGAACAGTAAACAATAAACAACGGTTAAAACAATTTTAAAAGATTAAAAAAGTTAAAAAAATATTCGCCTACATACATACAGAGACTAGACATGGAACTAGTCTCAACCCCCTGCCTGCAGGAAGAGCCATGTCTTAACGGCTTTTCGGAAGGCCAGCAGGGTGGGGATGGTTCGGGTCTCTGGGGGGAGTCGGTTCCAGAGCACGGGCCCCCCCACAGAGAAGGCCCTCCCCCTAGGGCCCACCAGTCGGCATTGCTTGGCTGACGGGACCTGGAGGAGGCCAACTCTGTGGGCCCTAACCAGTCGAAGGGAAGTATGAGGCAGAATGCGGTCCCGAAGGTAACCTGGTCCTAAATTGGATTGATGAGGGACAGGAACCCATGTCAAGGAAGTAACCTCTGCTATTGTCAGCTGAGAAACGGAATCAGGTGTCCGTCAGCAGAGCTGACAGTAAGCCCCGTGCAAACAGTTAAGCAATACTTAAACCAGGAGGGAGGAAAATAACCCTTTTATTTGATTTTTTTCCCCTCCCTCAACCAGGAGAGCCTGTTTGGGGAGAAAGCGGCGAGCTGATTTGCACCAAACCTATGCCTTGCCAACCCACACAATTTTGGAACGATGAAAACGGCAGCAAATACCGAAAGGCGTATTTTTCCAGATTTTCAGGTATGTGGCGAGAGAGCCGAACGCTTCAAGCTGAGACTTCCAAAGGTAGTTTTTTTCAGGAGGCAACTGGACTTTCTTTCTTTTTTTTTTTTGAACATGTTTCGCTTCTCATCCAAGAAGCTTCTTCAGCTCTGACTTGGATGGTGGAGAATGGAAGGATTTATACTCCTTGCAGACAGCTGGTCATTTGCATCCTTTTAGAGCAGTGGTTCCCAACCTGTGGTACGTGTACCACTAGTGGTACGCGAGGGCCTTCCAGGTGGTACGCGAACACTTTCGGGGTCATGAACGATTTTTAGTTAGTTATTTTTTATTTCACAAAAATGTTTACTGCCTAACACAAGATAATCTGGCAACGATTTGCAACTGTTGCCACACGCCACCCACCTGGTCCCAGCGGCCCGAGAATCCAGTTGCTGGATGCGCGGGGCCAAAAAAGGAACGGTACAATTATGGAAATAAAGTGAATTTAGTTTCTCTGGAACCAGGTGGTACGCGGCGACTGTACGGGACCTCCAAGTGGTACTCGATCACAAAAAGGTTGGGAACCACTGTTTTAGAGGATCAATGAAGCACTTGGAGGTTTATCTGTGTCCTCAGGGTCACCTGAGTGGTGCAAATGGTTCCTGTAGTCTGCAATTTTTCCTCTGGAAATCCATTCCTACTCCCACCCCATTCCAAGGGTGTTCATCCCAAATTGTATAGCTAAAAGTCTGTAGTGATTCTCAGTCATCCAGGTCATGGTTGTCCCAAAGGTGCTTTTTCCAGAGGCAACTGAATGGTGTGGGAGTAGGAATGGATTTCCAGAGGAAAAAACTGAAGACCACAGGAACCAGGAGCAATACTCAGGGGACCCTGAGGACACAGATAAACCTCCAAGTGCTTCAATGATCCTCTAAAAGAATGCAAATGACCAGCTGTCTGCAAGGAATATACAGTAAATCCTTCCATTCCCCACCAGCCAAGTCAGAGCTGAAGAAGCTTCTTGGATGAGAAGCGAAACCTCTTCAAAAGAAAAAACAAAGTCCAGTTGCCTCCTGAAAAAAACATCTTTGGGACAACCATGACCTGGAGGACTGAGAATCTCTACAGACCTTCAAGCCGAGTGTGTGTGTGTGTGTGTGTGTGTGTGTGTCTGTCTGTTTGCTTTCCGGCCTTCCTAGTGCCTTTACAGTAAACTAATATTTGAACACACCCACCAAGGATTGCTGTGAGGACCAATATTTGCCTAGGGAATTGCCAATCTGATAGGACCGGCCTCTGGATCCTTGCCTCTATTTGACTTTCTGATATCCTTTCACTCTGCCAGCAAAAGAGGAGAGGGTTTTGTGTGTCATTCCTTTCCCTCTTTTAACACCTTTCTAGAGTCTGAAGCGAACTGGTTTCCAACCGATTTTTATTTTGCAATGCAAAATAGAGAGAGGAGAGAGAGAGAGAGAGAGAGGGGAAGAGGAGAGAGGGAGAGAGAGAGAGAGGGAGAGGAGAGAGAGAGAGGGAGGGAGGGAGAGAGGGAGAGGGAGGGAGGGAGAGAGAGAGAGGGAGGGAGGGAGGGAGAGAGGGAGAGGGAGGGAGAGAGAGAGAGAGAGAGAGGGAGGGAGGGAGGGAGGGAGGCTGGTAGCTCCCAAGGCTGCCATGGTGTCGGCCGTCAGATATCACAACTCTCCTCTTTAGTCTCTTTCGACACACACAACCCGAGCTGTAATGGTGTCGCCCCCGTTTGCAAACCTCTGAAAGGCAAGGTTGGGGAACTCGTGTGGGGGGGAAAAGATTTTTCTGACGATTTCGTCAACACAACTCTCCTCCTTAGTCTCTTCCGACATAGAATAGAATAGAATAACAGAGTTGGAAGGGACCTTGGAGGTCTTCTAGTCCAACCCCCTGCTTTGGCAGGAAGCCCTATACCATTTCAGACAGATGGTTATCCAAACTCTTCTTAAAAACTTCCAGTGTTGGAGCATTCACAACTTCTGGAGGCCAGCTGTTCCACTGGTTAATTGTTCTAACTGTCAGGAAATTTCTCCTTAGTTCTAAGTTGCTTCTCTCCTTGTTTAGTTTCCACCCATTGCTTCTTATCCTATCCTCAGGTGCTTTGGAGAATAGAATAGAATAGAATAGAATAGAATAGAATAGAATAGAATAGAATAGAATAGAATAGAATAGAATAGAATAGAATAGAATAGAATAGAATAGAATAGAATAGAATAGAATAGAATAATAATAGAATAATAATAGAATAATAATAGAATAGAATAATAATATAATAATAGGAATAAAAGAATAAGAATAGAATAGAATAGAATAGAATAGAATAGAATAGAATAGAATAGAATAGAATAGAATAGAATAGGAAGGGACCTTGGAGGTCTTCTAGTCCAACCCCCTGCTTAGGCAGGAAACCCTACACCATTTCAGACAAATGGTTATCCAATCTCTTCTTCAAAACTTCCAGTGTTCCAGCATTTACAACTTCTGGAGGCAAGTCGTTCCACTGATTAATTGTTCTAATTGTCAGGAAATTTCTCCTTAGTTCTAAGTTGCTTCTCTCCTTGATGAGTTTCCATCCATTGCTACTTGTCCTGCCCTCTGGTGCTTTGGAGAATAGCTTGACTCCCTCTTCTTTGTGGCAGCCCCTGAGATATTGGAACACTGCTAGCATGTCACCCCTAGTCCTCCTTTTCATCAAACTGGACAATGCACAACCCGAGCGTGCAATTCTTCAAAAGGCTGCGGGAGCATGACGGGATGGCGCTTTAAAAAAATAATGTTTTGGTGGAGATTTGGTTGACCTCTTTCTGGGTTTTTCCTGGGCAGGTGTTTGGGCCCACGGAGACTACTGCAAAATTAACCCCCAGACGGGCGGGATCATCATGTTAGGCCGCAGGTGAGCTTGTCACTAAGAGGTGACCCATTGGGAAAACGTCTGTCTGGATCCTGATTGGCTGACGATGGGCTGAAGGAAGGATGAAAAGGACCAGAGATCCATCGTAGAGCGGAGATAGGAGTCTTCCTTTGCCCGCGGAAAGTTCCAGGTTTAATTCCTGGCAATTTGGGGTTGGGGGGAAAAAGTGTCTGATTTGCAATTCAGGACAGCGTGGCCGGAGGAGATCTATAGATCCTTCTCTTTCTTTGATCCGCTTTCCACTTTTGGAATGAAATTTGGAATATGTGGAGAATATCTAGAGAAGGCTGCTAAATATCTGAAATATCTAGAGAAGCCTGCTAAAAGCTTACAACAGTTACAGACTTACAACAGTTCGTTTAGCAACTCTTTGAAGCCATAACGGCACTGGAAAAAGTGACTTATTACCGTTTTTCACACTTAACCATTGTGCCACAGTGGCGCAGTGGTTAAAGAGCAGCATTGCAGGCTACTTCTGCTGCCTGCCGGCTGCCTGCAATTTGGCAGTTCGAATCTCACCAGACTCAAGGTTGACTCAGCCTTCCGTCCTTCCGAGGTTGGTAAAATGAGGACCCAGATTGTTGGGGGCAAGAGGCTGACTCTGTAAACCGCTTAGAGAGCGCTGTAAAGCACTGTGAAGCGGTATATAAGTCTAAGTGCTATTGCTATTGTAGCATCTAGATGGCCACATGATCAAAATTTGGATGCTTGGAAACTGACTCATATTTATAACGGTTGCAGTGTCCCAGGGTCATGTAATCACTTTTTGTGACCTGGCAATGGGGATGCCAGATTCACTTAACAACCGTGTTAACTAACAACTGCAGGGATTCACTTAACCACGGTGGCAAGAAAGGTTGTGAAATGGGGCAAAACTCACGTAACAAATGCCTCACTTAACAAACCATAAATTTTGGGCTCAGTTGTGGTCGTAAGTCGAGGACTGCCTGTATAAACCAGAGGTCTAAGAGTGGTGAATCTGAATAAAATACAGGTACTCTTCAAACTTACGAACGGCTGCTTAACGACCTTTTGCAGTTATGTAGATCTCAGAAAAGCTGCTTTGTGGCCCGTAAAGCACTTCTGACCATCGTAAAATGTCACCTCCCCTGGTCACATGATCACATTTTTGGCACTCTGACAAGTGGCTCACATTTATGTCCGGTGGCAGAGCCCCGTGATCCTGTGACTGTGGTTTGTGATATATATTTTTTGGCCAGGATAATCGATTTGGACTTACGACCGTGTGGTTTGCTTAAACAACTGCCATAACAATTGGATCTGGCCAGGTGGGTAACCCGACTTGTCATGACTTGACGAGCAAAATTCTGGCCCCGATTGTGGTCGTAAATCGAGGGTTTCCTGTAACCATTTTTTTTTTGAAAGGCGATGAAATCCTTATGTTGTTGGTTTGAGCTCCGAACTTGGCGATTTGGCTGCAAATGTGTCGTCCCCATTTGAGGAGACATCGTCCGTGCAAAACAATCCGAAATCAGACCATGACTTAGAAATAACCCAAACAAACAACATTCAGACTCATTTGCATCTGATAAAAAGGTATGTAAAGACCTGTGTTCTGACAGACGAGCCCAACTCAAAGCGCACGGACGATGTCTCCTCGAATGGGGACGACACGTTTGCAACCAAATCGACAAAGCTCGGAGCTCAGACCAGCAACACAGCTACCAACCCAAGCTACTAATATTTCCAAAGACATTTCGATGAAATCCTTCCCTAAGGATTGGGGGCTTGGGGTGGGGGCACATTTAACCCGATGGGCTTCTTGGCAAAGCAAGAGGGATGGCATCCCGTGTTGCTGTTTTGAGATAGCTTAACGATTCTTTTCTGCTGATCTCTCTTTCCAGCGACGGCACGCTGAATCCCAGCGGAGTGAGGTTTGGCAGTTCGGAGATCTATAACATTGGTAAGTGGCGTTTGATTTCTGTCAGCCCTTCCAGATCGGGAAACAGGGTTATTTATTTATATAGAAGGACTAAAGGTGACATGGGGGACGCGGGGGCTCAGTGGCTAAGACGCTGAGCTTGTCGATCAGAAAGGGCGGCAGTTTGAATCCCTAGCGCCGCGTAATGGGGTGAGCTCCCGTTACTTGTCCCAGCTCAGTTGTCGTCATAGGTCGAGGACTGCCTGTGTTTAAGGTTTGGGCTGGGATGAAGCTCTTGGCTGAGGGTGCTTTGGGCATGGACTTAAAATAGCAATAGCACCAGCACGTAGACTTATATACCGCTTCATAGTGCATTTACAGCCCTCTCTAAGCGCTTTACAGAGTCAGCATAATTGCCCCCAACAATCTGGGTCCTCATTTTACCCACCTCGGAAGGATGGAAGGCCGAGTCAACCTTGTGCTGCTCAGGATCGAACTGGTGGCAGTGAGCAGAATTAGCCTGCAATACTGCATTTTAACCATTGTGCAAAGGAAGGAAGGAAGGAAGGAAGGAAAGAAGGAAAGGAAAGAAGGAAAGGAAAGGAAAGGAAAGGAAAGGAAAGGAAAGGAAGGAATAGCAATAGCACTTGCATACCACTTCACAGTGCTTCACAGCCCTATCTAAGAAGTTTACAGAGTCAGCCTCTTGCCCCCAACAATCTGGCTCCTCATTTTACCCACCTCGGAAGGATGGAAGGCTGAGTCAACCTTGAGCCGATCGGAATTGAACTCCTGCCTGTGGGCAGAGTTAGCCTGCAATACTGCATTCTAACCACTGCGCACCATGGATGGATGGAAGGAAGGAAGGAAGGAAGGAAGGACAATAGCACTAGCAATAGCACTTAGACTTATATACCGCTTTACAGTGCTTTACAGCCCTCTCTAAGCAGTTTACAGAGTCAGCCTCTTGCCCCCAACAATCCGGGTCCTCATTTTACCCACCTCGGAAGGATGGAAGGCTAAATCGACCTTGAGCCTGGTGAGATTCGAACTGCCAAATTGCAGGCAGCCGGCAGTCAGCAGAAGTAGCCTGCAGCACTGCACTCTAACCACTGCGCCACCCAGGCTCTTACAAGCTCTTATGGAGGCTGCCACGGCTTTTAACCTATGCCGGAGAGATCTGCAGCTCTCGTTGTCCGAATGGTGCCATTGCAACGCCTCCTGCATCCTCCATTTTCAAGACCCTCTGAACATCTCGTGCGAGCTTCTCCCCCCCCCCCCCGGCGGTGCTGAGCTGTCCCCAGGGAAGAGGGAGCCACACAGAGCCACTGTCCTCTGGGCATCGTCCTTTCGCTGCGGATGGTAGCCATAACTCTTGGGTGGGCACAAAGAGGTTGTCAGCACGCTGGGATGGATCGCGGGCAAGTGAATCAAAGCACTGTTTGGCTTGAATTGCCCCCTCTGTGGGAGCAATTTCAAAGGCCTTTCTCCCACCCACCCCCAATCCCACTCTTCTGGATTATTTTCTCCTCTTTTTATTTTCCTGAAGCAGCCTTTTGTCTTCTCCACCCCCCCCAAAGACCCTCCTACAAGAGGGCTGGAAGAGGGGAGGAGGTTAAACTGTACCACATTGGTTCTGATTTCCTTGAAAAACCAGTGATCCAAATGAAGATATTCATGGAAACTGGGTCTGTCTGTCTGTCTGTCTGTCTCTCTCTCTGTCTGTCTCTCTCTCTCTTTCTCATCTATCCTTCTCTTCATCCATCTATCATCTGTGTATCTATGTGTGTCTGTCTGTCTATATCTTATCTTATCTTATCTTATCTATCTATCTATCTATCTATCTATCTATCTATCTATCTATCTATCTATCTATCTATCTATCTATCTATCTATCTATCATCTATCTATCTATCTATCTATCTATCTATCTATCTATCTATCTATCATCTATCATCTATCATCTATTCTTCTCTCCTCTTCTCTCCATCCATGTATCGTCTGTCTGTCTGTCTGTCTGTCTGTATTCCTCAACACCAAGTTGAGGAATACCAGGCTAGACCATCCATTCTTAGTGTTGTGGCTTGTTGGCTGCTGGCCCTTCCAGCAGCCGAATCAGAGGAGGAGGAGGAGGAGGTGTGGGAGCCAGGGTCAGCATCAAGGCAACCTGGGAGCTCCGAGGGGGAAGAGGGAATGGAGCTGGCAGAGAGAGAGAGAGAGAGGGAGAGGGAGAGAGAGAGAGAGAGAGAGAGAGACAGAGACAGAGAGAGAGAGAGACAGAGACAGAGACAGAGACAGAGAGAGAGACAGAGGAGGAGCCTGGGCCGTCTGTCAGCCCTCAGATGGAGAGTCAACAGCCCCCAGGTCTGGAGGTGGCTGATGAGGAAGAGGAGGAACAGCTGGGTCCAGTGCCTGATGCACGGATGTGCAGAAGGCAGAAGAGAGGAGAGCAGTGGAAATCTATGGGCCAGTCCTTATGACGGAGGAGCCACCGCTGCTAGCGAAGCCCCACCCTAGCTCTGGGGATAAAAGGCAGGGGGCGGAGATGAATAGGTGTGGCAGACAACTATTCATCTTCCGGCCAGGCAGACTTGCTAGCCTGTGGTGAGAGAGAAAAGTTTTGCCAGGGCTGCCAGCGCTCCTAAAAAAGGAATCTTTTGAGTTCACTTCAGAGGGTTTGTCGTGTTTGGGGAGCCGGGTCAGAACACTTGGGCTCAAAGGTTTTCAGCATTATCTGCCGGGGTTCCTGGGATTCAGATGCTTCACCCACCACCTGGTTTCTCCTTCAGTGGAAGCGTTCGAGGAGGTTTCCGACAGCCTCTGCGTCCCACAGTACAACAAACACGGCGAGGAAAGGGTTGTCCTTTTCTTGAAGATGGGCACCAACCACGACTTCAGACCCGATTTGGTGAAGCGCATCAGGGAAGCGATTCGGGTGGCCCTTTCGGCTCGTCACGTGCCCAGCCTTATTCTGGAAACGGGAGGGATTCCGGTATGTTCTTAGTTTTTTCTGCCCTCTGGGAGAGGGAGGGAGGAAGGAAGTAATAGGAAAAAAGGATGAATGGAAAGAAGGAATAGGAAAAAAGAAAGGATGAATGGAAAGAAGGAATAGGAAAAGGATGGAAGGAAGGAAGGGAGAGAGGGAGAAAGGAAGGGAGGAAGGAAGGAATAGGAAAAAAGGAAGGATGGATGGAAGAAAGGAAGGAGTAGGGAAAAAAGGATGGAAGGAAGGAAGGAATAGGAAAAAAGGATGGATGGGAGGAAGGAATGGGAAAAAGGATGGAAGGAAGGGAGAGAGGGAGAAAGGAAGGAAGAGAAGAAGGAAGAAATAGGAAAGAATGGATGGGAGGAAGGAAGGAAGGAATAGAAAAAAAGAAAGGATGGAAGGAAGGAATAGGAAAAAAGTATGGAAGGGAGGAAGAAAGGAAGAAAGAGGAAGGAAGGAGTAGGAAAAAGGATGGATGGAAGGAAGAAATAGGAAAAAAGGATGGAAGAAGGAATAGAGGAAGGAAGAAAGGAAGAAAAGGATGGAAGGAAGGAACAGAAAAGAATAAAAAAAAGAAAGGGAAAAAAGAAAGAAAAAGAAAGAAAGAAGAGACACCACCTTGGAATGACAATCAGCTAAGAAGCAATTATTTTTCCGGTGCCTACACATGCTTAGACATCATTTTATTTTATTTTTTGTAAATTCGGATTGGAAAGCTATAAATAGTTTATCCGTGTCGCTTAGCAACATACATATGGGCCTTTCATGTTCAATAAGGCTCACTTGTTCCTTCTGTAAGGAAAGAATAGCGAATCCCTGATAAAAACAACAGTAGCAGTTTTATAAACCTTTGTCAGGGAAGCTCTTGGATAGTTCTTAGCGGTGCCAAAGAAAGGGACTTCGGGGTGATTAGCCTTTGGATACACCCAGATGCAGCTGCCTTTCATGTGGGCTCTGCTGAATCGAAAGAGGAATAAAATGCACAAAATGTAGTCGAGCACCACAACAAAAAGGCCAGTTTTGTAACTTGAAACTTTGTACAGTTGGAGACAATTTTTCTCCCCATTTTCTCCGGGATGTTCATTGTTTTTTTTTCTTCAAGCTTAAGTGGATCACTCATGAAACGCCGTCATAAGCTGCAGGGAAAATATGTTGAAGGAAGGAAGGAAGAGGTGAGAGGAAGGAAGGAAGGGAGAAGGAGAAATAAGAGGAAAGGAAGGAAAGAAGGAAAGGAAAGAAACAGGAAGGTGGATAAAGATGAAGGAAGGCAGGAACCATGAGAGGAAAGAAGGAGAGAAATGAGAGAGACAAAAGAAAGGGAGAGTGAGAGAAAGGAAGGAAGGAAGGAGAAAAAAGAAAAGGAAGGAAAGGAGAGGAGAAGGTGAATGAGAGGAGGATAGGAAAGAAGGAAAGAAGGAAAGAAAAGAAATAGGAAGGGGGATAGAGATGAAGGGAGAACCATGAGAGAGGAAGGAAGGAGAGAAATAAGGGAAGAGAGGAAGGAAGGGAAGAAGGGACAGAGGGTGAGAGGAGGGGAGGAGAGAAATAAGAGACAAAAAAAAGGAAAGAGGGACGTGAGAGAAGAGAAGGAACATAGAAGGAGAAATAAGAGAGAAAAGGAAGGAAAGGAGGAGAGGGGAAGTTGAGTGAGAGAAGGAAGGAAAAGAAATGGGATAGAGATGAAGGAAGGAACCATGAGAGAGGAAAGAAGGAGAGAAATAAGAGAGGAGAGAGGCAAAAGGAAGGAAAGGAAGAAGGGAGGGAGAGTGAGAGAAAGGGAAGAAGGAGAAATAAGAGAGAGAGAAGGAAGGAAGGAAAGGAGAGAAGGTGAATGAGAGAAGGAAGGAAAAAGAAAAGAAAAGAAAAATAGGAAGGGGGATAAAGAAGGAAGGAAGGAACCATGAGAGACGAAGAAGGGAGAAGGGAGGGAGACGGAGAGAAAGGAAGGTAGGAGAGGAGAGAAATAAGAGAGAAATAGAAAAGGAAGGAGGAAGGGAGGGCGGGCAAGAGAAAAGGAAGGGAGAGAAAGAGAGAAAAGAAGGAAAGGGGAGACATAGAAAGAGAGGAGGAAAGGAGGAAGGAAAATAACCTAGGGCTTTTAAATTCTTAAACCTCCACTGCTTTGTGTGGACTTCAACTCTCAGAGTTTTCCCAGCCAACAGGATTGATGAAGGCTGCAGATCTCTGGGATTTGAAGTCCAAACATCTTCAAATTGGCCAAGTTTGGAAAAACGCCCGTTTAAATCATTAACTTGATCGAGCTACAGGGCATTTTTTACAGACGGCCTTTTTGAGACAAACCTGAAAACCAACCGTGCCCACCCGTTCATTATCTTCTTTCTTCTGCTTTTCCCCCAACGTCTTCCTCCTCCCTCAGTACACCATCAACGGAAAGAAGGTGGAAGTGGCCGTCAAACAGGTCATAGCTGGCAAGGAAGTGGCCAAGCGGGATATCTTTTCTAACCCGGAGACGCTCGATCTCTACCGTAATATTCCTGAGCTGCAGGATTTTTGAAGGAACCTCGTCTCTTCCCGTCTCTTGGTGTGAGTGTGTCTCTACGTGCGTTTGCGTGCCTGTGCGTGTGCGTGCGTGCGTGTCAGGTTACATCCGGTGTATATAATATGTATATGGATGATATCCATCAAAGAAATCGACTCGAGCGACCTTCTTTCCAGACGGAGACAGGAAAAATAATAATAATCTGATTTATCTGAGCGCTTCGGGAAATAAGAAGGGCTAAACTTTATTCTGTATGGATTTGGGGATATTGGTCTTGCTTTACTTCCAGCTCAGAAAAAAATGGGAATTTGAACTCTTTGGGAAGAACCTTTCCCCAACCTAGGTGCTAAAGAATGGTTTAAATGTCTATCATTTGAAGAGCAAGGATGAATCTCGGGGCTGGGCGACGCCAGGATGGATCCTGGCTGGCTGAGAAAGGGAGCTTGAAACGGCGGGCGGATACTATTGGCAGATGTTTCTCAGTGGGTAGGTGAGCAGGAACCTCTGGAAGAGCCACTCGTTGCTTGTCTCGCTGTGGGTGGTTGCAGGAACTGGAAGAGTATCTTCTCGGCTGAGGTAGAACCTTGGTAGGAAGAGACGGAGTTAGCCGCCATCTTGGAAAAACAAGCTTTAAAAAAAAATCCCCCTACTCTGGAATCCTTAATCCTGCGCAACCAACTTTTCCACTTGAGAAAAGTGGAAAGTTTGCTAGTGCAAGGGAACATTTGTTTTACTTTTTTTTTTCTTTAAAAGAAAGAAAGACATGCACTTTTTATTTAACTTTTTAAAAACAAAACAAAAACCCTTACAGGAACCAGCAGCATTTTCAGGTCAGCCTTGTAAAAAGGACTCGGTTTTTGAAAAAAGATGAAAAGAGGGTTTTTTTGGGTTGGTGATCCTGGTTTTCATGGGACCATCTAGTCCAGTGATGGCGAACCTTTTTTCCCTCGGGTGCCAAAAGCACGCGTGTGCGTGCTATCGCGCGCACACGTGTGCCCACACCCATAATTCAATGCCCCCCGTGTGCCTCGCCCCCTGCACATGTGCACACGACCCCCTCGCTGTCCCATTTCCCGACTTCCGGTGGGCCCGGTAGGCCCATTTTTCACCCTCCCAAGGCTCCAGAGGCTTCCCTGGAGCCTGGGGAGGGCGAAAATGGCCTCCCCTGCCCCCCAGAGGCCCCCTGGAGGCCGAAAACGCCCTCCCAGAGCCTCCGTGTGAGCCGAAAATCAGCTGGCCGGCACGCTGGAACTGAGCTAACGCAATGGCTCGCGTGCCGGCAGATATGGCTCCGCGTGCCACCTGTGGCACGTGTGACATAGGTTCGCCATCACGGATCTAGTCGATGGTCATCTGGGTTCCATGGGACTGAGGGGCCCGTGGGATGTTTTTTTTTTAAATCCGATCCAGTGGCACTTTTGGTGCAGGTTTTTGGTTTTGGTGAAGGGTCAGAGAAGAAAAAAACCCAGTTTTTTCCCCCAAGTGTAGAATTAAAAGCAAAACTTTTTTAAAATTTGAGGAAGCCTGTGGCGATATTAAGATATCTGGACTCCAGTTCCCAGAATTCTCCAGCCAACCCTGCTGGCTGGGGAATTCTGGGAACTGAAGTCCAGGGCACCTTAAAGTTGCAAAGGTTGAGACTCAGGGGTGGCCAAACTATGGTTCTTTGAGGATCTGTGGACTTCAACTCCCAGAATTCCTGAGCTAGCCATGCATGCATGGAATTCTGGGAGTTGAAGTCCACAGGTCCTCAAAGAACCATAGTTTGGCCACCCCTGGCTTAGATATTTACAAGGCAATCGTAGATCTTCCATGGCTGTGATCGGTACCTCGTTTTTTAGAGTCACATTTTTTTCAACGGGCAGGAATTTTGAGCCCAGAAGTTTTGATTCTAATTGAGGATATTTCACCAGCCAAGAATCCTTTTAAACAGTTTTCACCATGTGGCCAGGAGTTCCAAAGGCACTGACGAAAGCAACACGTTGCATGCTTGTGAAGTCCTACGGAACCATACAACAATTGCACTTAAAACGCCTGGGAAAAAATCCAGAAAAATTCACTTTGAGGTCAGGAATAAGGACTCTTTATCCATGGTGCAGTGAGATAGCAGACCCATCATCCACACCTGGCGGATAGGAGTTTGGAGTCCAGCAGTTCTTGGATAGGGGAGCCCTATCATTTCTCCTCCAAGTGTGAGAAAGCGATTGTGCAAGGCGCTTGTTTAAATGTGGGTGTAAACACAAATATTGGGTGGAGGGGGAATTCTATGAGGTGGGCTCTGCCTTACCTGAATCTGATAGGAAGCCTCATGTGGTTTGAGGCTTATGACTAATATATATAAATAACTTTTTATTCCTTACTTTATTATTATTATTATTTTTAAATGAAGTTTTTTAAAGGGTAAAAAAAAGACTAAAAATGTGGTCGAGGTGCTTTATAGCTGTCTTGGTTTGTCAATAAGTGTTTTCTTCCCTTAATAAATGGTTACAAGCATACGGAGAGATGCCAATTAATTACACATTTCCAAAGGAAGATCTAAGTGTAAAAAGAACATGAAAGAGGGGAGGGGGAAGGGGGGAAATTGAATGAATGGCAGGTAAATTTTCTTTTTGGAGTTTCCCCTTTTTTTAAGAAAAAAAAATCAAGATATTGAGGGTTCTCTGTAATGTTTTACTGGATTGGAACTTAATAAAACACTAAATTCTCACCTGTTTTGGTTTTTGCGTTGGTACCTGAACTCTGCATGCAGTCCAAGATCATAGAACATGAGAACCTTCCCCCCTTCTCTCTATTTCTTCCTTTCCTTCCTTCCTTCCTTCCTTCCTTCCTTCCTTCCTTCCTTCCTTCCTTCCTTCCTTCCTTCCCTTCCTTCTTTTTCTTTCTTTCTTTCTTTCTTTCTTTCTTTCTTTCTTTCTTTCTTTCTTTCTTTCTTTCTTTCTTTCTTTCTTCCTCCCTTCCCTTCCTTCCTTCCTTCCTTCCTTCCTTTCTTTCTTTCTTTCTTTCTGTCTTCCTTCCTAACATCTTCCTTCCTTCCTTTCTTTCTTTCTTTCTTTCTTCCTTTCTTCTTTCCTTCCTTCCTTCCTTCCTTTCTTTCTTTCTTTCTTTCTTTCTTTCTTTCTTTCTTTCTTTCTTTCTTTCTTTCTTTCTTTCTTTCTTTCTCCTCTCCCTTCCCTTCCTTCCTTCCTTCCTTCCTTTCTTTCTTTCTTTCTTTCTTTCTTTCTTTCTTTCTTTCTTTCTTTCTTTCTTTCTTTCTTTCTTTCTTTCTTTCTTTCTTTCTTTCTTCCCTCCCTCCCTCCTTCCTTCTCTTTCTTTCTTTCTTTCTTTCTTTCTTTCTTTCTTTCTTTCTTTCTTTCTTTCTTTCTTTCTTTCTTTCCTCCCTTCCTCCCTTCCCTTCCCTCCTTTCTTTCTTTCTTTCTTCCTTCCTTTCTTTTTTCCTTCTTTCCTTCTTTCCTCCCTTCCTCTCTTCCCTTCCCTTCCCTTCCCTTCCTTTCCGAACAAGGGCCAAGAGTGGCAAGCACAACATTGCCACTGCCTCTCTCTCCTCAGCAGGGTTGGCTGTAAATGAGCAATTAGCACATTTATAGAAATACAGATTCGTCCCCCTTTCCCCCCCTGCACCGAAGACATGGTTGAGAACAACATGGCAGCCGTTGAGATTTGGAGAACGCACTGGTTTTTGCATAGTTTGGGGCTCGGAGACCTTGTTTAAATTCCAGCCAGGAGCTAATCAACATCTTGCTGAACGTGATCAGGGAGCAAATGGAAAACATCAGCTATGCAAAACAGCCTCAAGCAATTTCTCCCGGCTAGCCCCTAGGTGAGTCTTCAGAACATTTGTTGATGGTCCACCACAGGGATGGCGTGAAGTCCCAAGCTGCTTGTGCAATACTCATCCCTGACTTTGTGGTTCAGAAACGGTCCTCGCACACCCAGGTGCTATGAATTTTAACATGAAAGCATTTAGATTACAGATTAACAGAGTTGGAAGGGACCTTGTGGGTCATCTAGTCCAACCAGGGGCGGGTTCCTAATTTTTTTACTACCACTCTGTGGGCGTGGTTTATTTTGTGGGTGTGGCTTGCCAGCCATGTGACCGGGTGGGCGTGGGCCTCGGGAGCTTGGCAGCGGCCCGAGAAGCAGGGGGGCATTGCCCACCCACAATGCAGCCCCCGCAGCGGGAGCAGCAAGACCACGGCAGCAGTTCTAGGAGGCTCCATCCGGCCTGACTGCTGCTCCCCATTCGATGATCCTAGGCTCCTGCCACCTGTTCCCCCTCCCCTCAGCAGCTTGAGAAGCCTCAAATGTGCGAAAATGCCTAGGATCATCACTGCGCATTCATGGCTTCTCGGACTGCTGAAGGGAGGGGAAT
The DNA here is from genome assembly GCA_023053685.1 of Diadophis punctatus similis. Lineage (NCBI taxonomy): Eukaryota > Metazoa > Chordata > Lepidosauria > Squamata > Dipsadidae > Diadophis > Diadophis punctatus. Next base: position 4,346,769 of record JALIGW010000048.1, read on the forward strand.
GGAGATAGCTCCTGCCACCCGTTCTTTCAGCATCTCACGCGCTCCCTCAGCCATCCTCCCCTGCTTGGACTCATTGTGGGGTAGGAAGGCAGCACATGCACAGTGCCGGAAGCTCAGTTTCTGGGCATGTGCAGAAGAAACAAATTTTAAAAATCAAAAAAAATTTTTTAATGGCGGTGCCCAGGCACCGGCAACCAACCGCACCGGTACTGTGACGTCACCAGCGGGCCGCTACCGGTGCTATAGAGTGGACCGCACTGGTAGGAACCCACCACTGAGTCCAACCCCCCGCCCCAAGCAGGAGACCCTACACCATTTCTGACCGAAGGCAGTCCAGTCTCTTCTTGAAAGCCTCCAGTGATGAAGCTCCCACAACTTCCAAAGGCAACTTCTGTTCCATTGCTCACTGTCAAAATATTTCTCCTTATTTCCAGGTTGAATCTCTCCTTGATCAGTTTCCATCCATTATTATTCCTTATCTGGCCTTCAGGTGCTTTGGAAAATAGCTTGACCCCCTCCTATCTGTGCCAGCCCCTCAAATATAGGAACACTGCTATCCTGTCTCCCCTGGTCCTTCTCTTCAGTAGACTAGCCATGCCCAGTTCCTGCAACCGTTCATCGTATGTTTTAGCCTCCAGTCCCCTCATCATCTTGGTTGCTCTTCTCTGCACTCTTTCTAGAGTCTCAATATCTTTTTTTTACAGTGTGGTGACCAAAACTGGATGCAGGACTCTAGGTGTGGTCTTACTAAGGCTTTTTTTTTTTAAGATGTGGGTTTTGCTTTCTGTGCCAGATTTAACATAGCCACTCAGAAAGCTTTGCGCAGCCATCTCGCGGTGTGTTTTTAATTGTACCGAGCAAGCTGTATTTTGAAAGCTGACATTTCGTGAATTAATATAGAAGGCAAAGCTACCCAAACCCCAGAGAGAGCTGCTTAGAGTAGACTAATCCGTCTAGTGCAAACCCAGGAAGCCTCAAGTGACCTCTTTGTCGGAGATCTTCCAAATCTTACTTCATGCTTTATACTCTGGGGAGGATTTCATTTCTCCTGTCCTGGGTGCAAGGGAGGTGTTAAGATACTATGGGTGGATTACAGACGCTTAACTATGTGGGCAGGAGAGACTTCATGATTATCTGGCGTGGGGTCATGTGTGGGCAAGCCACGCGGACAGAGCAGGCAACATCTTAAGATGGTTGCATGTCTTTAAAAGGCAGGGCTGAGCTAGAAGCCATGTTTACAAATTTATGGCGTGGTTCTTCGGATTGGGGAAAACTCAACAAAATTCAACAGTGAACTGCACTGTCAACCGTCCAGTTGGCAAATCCAGAAAAAGAAAGTCCTGGGACATTATTTTTCCCTCAGAGTATAAAACTTTACTGAATAAACCACATTGGCACAGAAGAATAGTATAAGAACAAGAAGTAGGAATAGGAATAGAATTAGGAATAGAATTAGGAATAGAGTAGAATAGAATTAGGAATAGAATTAGGAATAGAATAGTGTAGAATAGAACAGAACAGAATGAGAAAGAATAGAATATGAATAGAATTTAGAATAGAATAGAGAATAGAATAGAATTAGAATTAGAATTAGGAATAGTATTAGGAATTAGAATAGAATAAAATAAATTACAATTACAATTAGGAATAGAGTAGAGCAGAATAGAACAGAATAGAATGAATAAGAAAGAATAGAATAGGAATAGAATAGAATTAGAATAGAATAGAATAGAATTCTTTATTGGCCAAGTGTGATTGGATACACGGGGAATTTGTCTTCGGTGCATAAGATCTCGTACATAAAAGCTATGTGATAAAATCATGATCATAGTCATAAAAATACATTCATCATAAATCATAAGATAACAGTGATAGAATCAACATAAATCGTACTAGGAAATGAAATAAAGCAATATAAATCATAAAGATACAAGCAACAAAGTCATAGTCATAAATAAAAAAGGAGATAGGTAATAGGGAAGATGAGAAGAATAATATTAATACAGTCTTACTAAATAGTTTGACAGTGTTGTGGGAATTAGTTGTTTAGCAGAGTGATGGCATGGTGGGGAAACTCTCCCAAAAAACAAGCAAAACCAGCTCTGGACTTCCCACGCAAAAGCAAACATAGTTAATTAATTCTCCCTTTCCCCCATGGGCCACCCACAGTCCATTACGTCCACCATCACTCCTTGTTTATTTTGTTATGGGAACCAGCTGGCTATGATGGGACATTTTCTCGGGGTGTCCTTGATGGGGGAGCAATGTCTCCCGGGAACCGATGATGCTTGGGTGACATTCTTCCCACCCTTGCATTCCATCCACCCCCCTCCTTTTCCTTTGTCAAGTGGCGAGCGAAGCGGGATATAGGTGAAAGTGTGAGTCAATCTTGACGTGTGCCACAACCGCACTGAAAAAAAGGAGAACCGGCTCTCGTGCCTAACAACCAGGCGTGGGCTTCAAAAATTTTAGCAAGGGGTTCTCTGCCCGGTTGCTGGGTGGGCGTGGCCATGGTGGGTGTGGCATAGTCGGCCTCCTGCACCACGGCGGGGGGGGGATGGGTTCGTGTTTGCCCTCCCTGGGCTCCGGAGGCTTTCCTTGAGCCTCCGGGAGGGCGAAAACAGCCTCCCCAGGCTCCGAACTTCTGGTTGGCCCGTTTTTTGCCCTCCCCGAGCCTCTGCACGCACCCTGCACTTACCTGCATCCTAAACGGGCCTCGTGGCGACTCCTGGGAGGGGAGGGGCAGGGTGGGCAGGGCCAGCCAGGAGTGGGATTTGGGGGTTCTCTGAACTGCACAGAATCTTAGCTAGGGGTTCTCCCGAAACCCTGCAAACCTCCAGCAGTCTACCCCTGCTAACAACCATGATCACATGATCAAAATATGGGCACTTGGCAACTGGCATGCATCTCTGACAGTTGCAGCTTCCGTGGGTCCTGTATTTGTCATTTATGAACTTCTTAGCCGGTTTCTGACAAGCCAAATCAATTGGGGGGAAGCTGATTCGCTCAACGACTGCAATAATGAACAACGGTGGCGAAATAGGTCATTAGGTGTGTCTCGCTTTGCAGCGGTCTTGCTTAGCAATGGAAATTCTAGTCCCAATTGAGGCAAGTCGAGGTGTACCTGTACTTCCTTCTGCTAAGGAAAGAAATAATTGTGCAATTTGAGCTAATCTCTCTGTCTCAGTCCAACAACCCACCTCACAGGGTTGTGGGGGAAAAAAGGAGGAGGACGTGTTGAAGATGTGCACCGCCTTGAGTTATTTTTTAAAAAATAATAAAGGCGGGAAATAAATATATTAGCCTGATGAAGCTGCCGTGCCAATAGCTGAGTCCTTGGGGTTGTCGAGGCCTCCAGGGACCCCCACCCCCACCCACAACCAGAGGTGAAATCTACTTACCTACTCTACCAGTTTGGAAGTGCACGCTCTGCTCGCGTGCACGCTTTTTCACCTTCTGCACATGCGCAGAATGTTTTGCGCATGTACAGAGGGTTAAAAAAAGAGAAAATGGCGACATCTGGGTGGGTGGGCGGAGCCTCGCATTGCCGACGCTACCAGTTCGCCGAACCAGGCCGAACTGGTAGCATTTCACCCTTGCCCACAACCCTTCCGAAATGGCTCTCCCTGCTTTTAATGACACAACTCTTGCGATGACAGGTTGATTTAATAGCAGGAGAAGAGGGGAGGGAGCCCAGAGAGGACAAAGGAGACCCCCTACTCTCCCCAGCCTGCCAGATGATGGCCTGTATTGATTGCCACATGTGGTCTTGAAATCTGTATTGATGGAGGGTCTCTCTCATCTCTGCAGGCTGGTAGCCTGTGATTAGGTTTTAAGGGGAGAAGAATCGATCCGCACTCCGCGCATGGAACGGCTAAGCTTGGGGGAGCTGAGAGGCCTAATTGAAATTTCCACAGGACCTGCCTGGTTAAGCTTTAATTTATAAACCTCTGAGGGAGAGGTGCCCCATCGACATGATCTCATTGAGACCGGAGATGGCTATATAGACAGGGGTGGGAGAGTCCGTGGAAGAAAAGATTAGGAGTGCACTGCCTGTTTTGATACGGGTCAGGCACGAACAACCAGACCCAGAGTTATAATCACAATAGAGCTGTAAGGGACCTTGAGGTCTTCTAGTCCAGCGGTCACCAACTGGTGGTCCATGGACCACTGATGGTCCATGAGAAAATGTTGGTGGTCCGCAGAAAAATTATTTGCATTTTTTATATTGCACTAAATCAGGGGTCCTCAAACTACGGCCCCTGGGCCGGATATGTGCAATGAATGTTTGTGTTGCTGCAGAGAGTCTCCCCCTTCGGGGTCTTTTGGTGCGGGTCGGAGGGGGAAGAAATTCCGACTTGGGGTCTGCTTCAGCCTCCTGGTGCAGGGCTTTGGGCAAAGGCTGGAGGGAAGTGCCGCTGGTGGCGAAGAGCCGGAGGGCCTTGTTCCAGTGGGACTGCATCATGGCCTGGAACTGGCTGAGCATCTCAGCCCACTGAGCCTCCAGGCGCCGGTACCTGACCTTGCACTCCCGGAGGTCTTCCCTTGGAAAGCCTATGCTCGTAGTCCTCAGTGAGGTGCTTCTACTGAGCCTCCTTCTCGGTCAGATCCAATTTGAACTGAGCTGTTTTGCCAACTCTTTCTCGTAGTGGCTGCTTAGCTCCAACAACTGCTTCCTGTTGGGGCCCTAAGTAGCCCAGGCGGTCAGGTGAGGAGTGGCTGGGAGAGGAGGGGCAAGTAGAGGCTGGCGAGGCGCCCCTCGATGTGAGAGACATCGAGTTGGCCACGCCCACCCCAGTCACATGACCACCTAGCCATGCCCACTCAGCCAGTCATTAGGCAGATCATATTAGTGGTCCGTGGGATTTAAAATTATGAATTTAGTGGTCCCTGAGGTCTGAAAGGTTGGTGACCCCTGTTCTAGTCCAACCCCCTTCTCAAGCAGGAGACCCTATACCCGTGATGGCGAACCTATGGCACGGGTGCCACAAGTGGCACGCGGAGCCATATCGGTGGGCACGCGAGCTCAGGTCCGGCGCGCATGTGTGTACCGGCCGGCTGATTTTCGGGCCTTCTGGGCCCACTGGGAGTCAGGAAACAGGCTGTTTCCAGCCTCCAGAGGGGGTGGGGAAGGCCGTTTTCGCCCTCCCCAGGCTCCTAGAAAGGCTTTGGAGCCTGGAGAGAGCAAAAAATGGGCGTGCCATTGCATGCTGGGAGTGGGGGGGGGGTCATGCGCGCATGCACGGGGGTGCATGGAATTATGGGTGTGGGCACACACACACACGTGATCCCCCGCATCCCCCCCGCTTTGGCACGCGAACCAAAAAAGGTTCGCCATCACTGCCCTATACCATTTCAGACAAGTGATAGTTTATTGCTTTATTGCTTTATGCCTATGTTACAGGAATCACCCCAGGAATTACCTGGGAAAGAATGGATCAGTCTGAGAGGCATTCACAGGAGGTGAACCTAAGGGGCTGCCACCAAGAAGAGGGGGTGTCAACCTATTCTCCAAAGCACCAGAAGGCAGGACAAGAAGCAATGGATAGAAACTAATTAAGGAGAGAAGCAACTTAGAACTAGGGAGAAATTTCCTGACAGTGAGAACAATAAATCAGTGGAACAACTTGCCTTCAGAAGTTGTGGGTGCTCCAACACTGGAGGTTTTTAGGAAGAGATTGGATAACCATTTGTCTGAAGTGGTGTAGGGTTTCCTGTCTGAACAGGAGGTTGGATTAGAAGACTTCCAAGGTCCTTTTTAACTCTGTTATTCTGTTAGGTCAGACCTTGCCCTCTTGTGTTCACATAATGACTCCAGACTAATTCCCTGCTTGATCCCTCCTCCTGACTGGGACGGTTGACCTCCAACAGTTGTAACATGGAAAATCCAGGAGTTCAAACGAGTGAAGATCCACAGCGCTTTGCAGTAGATCGAACAAATCTATAGAGCGGCCCTCATCCTTAGCAAACCATCAGCTCATTCATTTTCTGACAGTGAGAATAATCAACCCATGGAACAGAAGTTGCCTTCAGAAGTGGGAGCTTCATCACTGGAAGCTTTCAAGAAGAGACTGGACTGCCATTTGTCAGAAATGTAGGGTCTCCTGCTTGGGTGGGGGGTTGGACTGGATGACCTACAAGGTCCCTTCCAACTCTGTTAATCTGTTCTGTCCCATCCCACCCACTTATAAGTTCCTCTTATATTTTGAGAATCAACCGGCGGTACAGTGTTGCATTTAAAATCCAGCAAAGTTGATGCCTCCCGTTTCTGGGTCCTGGAGGCAAAAATGTAATAGCAGCTAGACAACTGATAAATTGGCTTGTCAAGACGCTGTGAGCGGTTCCATCAGCATGGACAACGTTCAGTGATCACCCTCTGGGAACAAGGAACCCGTGGATGGAGGATGCTGAAATGCTGAATAGTTGGAGTGAGTGCAAAAATTTAGAAACGTTTGGGACTTATGGGAACATTTCTGACCCATAATATTACACAACACTATCATTTGATTTGATCGACTACAGGAAATCAATCAATAAAACAATCAGAATGGAGCTGGAAGGGACCTTGGAGGTCTTCTAGTCCAACCCCCTGCTCAAGCAGGAGACTCTATACCAGTGATGGTGAACCTTTTCGGCACCGAGTGCCCAAACAAGAATGTGTGTGCATGCGCATGCATGTGTGTACGAAGGAGCACCAGAAACCCGAAGACCAGCTGTGCATACTTGTTTTTTGGCCATTTTCCGGGCCATTTTCAGGCTGTTTTTGGGCCATTTTCAGGCCGTTTTCAGGCCAAAACTGCCTGGAAAAAGCCCAAAAATGGCTTGAAAAATGCCCCCCAAAAAACCCCAAAACGGCCTGAAAATGGCCCAAAAAACCGACCTGAAAATGGCCCAGAAAATGGCCTGAAAACAACCCAAAAATTGGCCTGAAAACGGCCCGAAAAACGGCCCCAAAATGGCCTGAAAACGGCCTGAACCCCCCCCCCCAAAACAGCCTGGAAAATGGCCGTTTTGGGGGCCATTTTCAGGCAGTGAAGACCAGCTGGCCGGTGTGCATTAAGAGCAGCTGGCGACGGCGCACGTGCCCACAGTGCGGGCTCTGTGTGCCACCTCTGGCATGCATGCCATAGGTTTGCCGTCATGGCCCTATATCATTCTAGACAAATGGCTGCCCATGTCAATCCTGAAGCTGACCTGACCGAGACTATTTTGAGGCTTCGGTGTTGTCACACTGGAGCTGAGGGATTGGGAGGGGGGGGAATAGAGATAGAGGGGCTTGTAGTCAAAACAAAATAATTTCTCTTGAGAATCAAGGACATTCCCACAGGTGGGCAGGGAGAGGAGGAGCGATGTCGCCTGACATCGAACAGGACCTTGATTGGACCATGTGACTGACTGTTACTTTTACTTTTAATTAGGTGAAAACTGTGGGTATATTCAGAGTCGGTTTTCACCAGCTTATGCCAATATGATATGTCCAATAAACCAATTCTTTGAGGAACCTGCTTGCCTCGGAGCTCTGTTTATTATGGATGTATTACTTGGAACCCTGACAGTCCACTCTCTTCTTAAAGTCCTCGATTTACATCCATGACTGAGTCCAAAGTTTATGCAGCTAAGTGAGACCGTTGTTAAGTGAGTGTTGACTCATTTTACAACCTGTCTTGCCACAGTTGTTAAGCAAATCACTGCCGTTGTTAAGTGTGAAAAATGGACATGTTACTTTTTCAGTGCAGGTTTTAACTTCAAATGATCACTGAACGAACTGTTGTAAGTCAAGGATTACCTGTAATTGTGCCGGTGTAATGTTGCCTGGCAAACTGACAGTGTTTCAATGTTCATTGGATGTTAAGCAACATGCATGTCAAATTCGGCATTCCAAATACCATCCAGGCCAGAGGTGGGTTCTGGAGAACTGGTAGCGGACATTTTGAGTAGTTCGGAGAACCGGTAAATACCACCTCTGACTGGCCCCGCCCCCATCTATTCTCTGCCTCCCGAGTCCCAGCTGATTGCGAGGGAATGGAGATTTTACAGGATCCTTCCCCTGCCACGCCCACCAAGCCATGCCCACCAAGCTATGCCACGCCACCAAGTTCGCCACCTCAGAACCGGCAGTAAATTTTTCGAATCCCACCACTGACGTCACATGACCACCAAGTGTCATGTAGTGAATATTGTCAGTTGTATGTCTATGCGGGGTGATGCATCCCTATTCTACTTTATGGTACATTCCATTACAAGTAGGACACGTGATGTGTGTTGTGTCCCAGCACCGCAACCCGACCAGAAACGCACACACAACCGTTTGTAATAATCAAATAAAAGTATCTCTTTACTAATAAAGCTTCTTAGTAAAGGCACAACAGGTATAATGTCCAGAAAAGATGCAAAGAACAGAGTCTCAAATGTCTTTGGGCTCTTCGTGGGTTAAGTCCAAATACAGAGGCAATTAGCTTCCTTATCTTCAACTCACTTGAGCTGGCTGGCGTCCCAGACAGATGATGTTAGCTTCCAAAAGCAAGAACTCTGATTTCAAGAAACTCCAATGGCGCTCGAGAAACACTGGTGTTGTTTTCAGTACGGATCTCTGACTGCACCGGACTTAAATAGGCACTGAGGTCGTGGCCCAATTAGCCCTCAGTGCTACCTCCGAGGAGACCTCCATTTGCTAAGCCAATCCTGCCTGCTGGCTGCTCTCTAGCATCCAGCAGAGGCTCCTCTTCCTCTGACGACTCACTTTGCTGAGCAGGTGCGGAAGGTCCTGGCTGGTCTTCCTCCTCTGGCACTGAGTCTTCATCGCTGGCAGACTCAGGTGCCAGGTACACTGGGTGGTCCTGCTACGAAATGAGCGGCTCCATGTCCTCTGGGTCCTCCATCGTCTGCGCGGGACGCGGGCAAGTCACAACAATGTGATCTTGTACGCATGTGTGCATTCCTGATTCTCCATTATTCTTCTTGTGGTTTGGCTCTGACCGGGAGCGGTCGCATTTAATTAGCAAGAATGTAATTATTCAGAATTTATTGTTTTTGTACCGAAATAAATATTTTATTAGACTTTAACTTCGGTTTCATTTCTAAATGTCTGAGCTCCGAGAGAAAGATCAAATATCGCCTCTATGTGAGATTTATTCTCACCTCTAACACCAAGCCATGCCCACCAAACAAGCCACGGCCACAGAACCGGCGGTAATTTTTTTTTTTTTTGAAACCCACCACTGATCTAGGCCTACATGGCAAAGTTGAAAAGTGATTTGATTTAACTCAATTGTTAGGATTTCTTTCTTTCCTCCTGTTCTCCAGCACCTTTCCGGACAGGTAATTATAAACTTCATTATAAACGGTTCCTTACATTGTGCGATTGTTCAATTAGTTTAATAAATTGCCAAGCAGAAAACGAGACTGACTGTTAGCTCGCTCGTAGGGAGATGAACCTCTGATAGTGGGTTACCAAAAATATCCCTTTGTAGCTCTTTCTTCCAGTTATTTTTTAATAATAATAATAAAAAATCCCTCCAAGCAAAGCAAGGAACAGAGAACAATAGAGCCAACAATGGAAACGCCTCGAGAATGTCTCCCTGAGTAGAATTGACGCCCCTTATTTTACTAAGTTCCCAGCTGAATATAAAAATAGACTCCCTTGAGAAGAATCTCCCACCCTTTTATTAAAAATTAAACACTGCTTTTCCCATTCCTTTTATTCAAAAAAATAAACTTGAAGAACAGTTGAGGGTACATCCATAGGGTGAGCAGAAGGAATCCCGATGGAAGAGAATTGGTTGCAGGTAGTCCTCGACTAACGACCAAAATTGAGCCCAAAATTTCTGTAGTTAAGCGAGACGTTTCTTAAGTGAGCTTTGCCCCGTTTTACGACTTTTCTGGCCGCAGTTCAAGGGTGAAATCCAGCAAGTTTTGACAGGTTCTGGAGAACCGGTAGCGGAAATTTTGAGTAGTTCGGAGAACTGGCAAATACCACCTCTGGCTGGCCCCAGAGTGGGGTGGGAATGGGGATTTTGCAGTATCCTTCCCCTGCCACGCCCACCAAGCCACGCCCACCAAGCCACACCACGCCCACCAAGCCACGCCCACAGAACTGGTAGTAAAAAAATTGGATTTTGTTGTTAAGTGAATTGCTGCAGTTGTTAAGTTAGTAAGCCGGTTGTTAAGTGAATCTGGTTTCTCCATGGACTTGTGACCTTGGCCAGTGTCTCTTTTCACTTTTACCATCGGGCAGAAGACACAGAAGTATAAGCAGCCGGACAAACAGGTTTAAAAACAGCATCTACCCACGGGCTGTCAAACTCCTAAACACAATATAGTACCACAAATTTCACTGGTGCCAGTGTAGCGTGTAATATGTATATACTATAATATAAGATCACACACATGAGTAATATACATGTTGCACAGAATACGTTGTACATTTGGAAACGTATGACTAGCTTTCCCCCTAACTACTTGTATAAGGATTATCCTTTATATTATTCACATTGTCTTGTATGGACTGCACCAGTAGAGGCTAAACCAATTTCGTTGCATACATGATGTGCAATGACAATAAAGACGTTGACTTGACTTGACTTTGACTTGACTTTGCTGGTCAGGAAGTCGCAAATGGGGATCACGTGACCTTCGAATGCTGCGACCGTCATAAATATGAACCAGCTGTCAGGTGTCCAAATGTAAATCACATGATCGCAGGGATGTTGCAGCGGTCGTAAGTATGAAAAACCGTCCTCAGTCACTTTTTTCAGTGTCATCTACACCGTAACTTCGAACGGTCACTAAATGAACTGCTGAAACTTAAGGAATACCTGTATTCTGTTATTTCCAAGTAAACCACCGCTAGGCAGCCTGGAGAGAGTTTTCACGTTTTCTC
>JALIGW010000048.1:4360147-4399954 GCA_023053685.1 Diadophis punctatus similis
TTATAAAAATAACATTAGCAATCTAGAAACACCGCCTGGCTCAGCGCAGCAGTTCTACTAAAACAAATTAAATCGGGGGAAAAAAAGGTAATATTTAACCAGCTAAATTATCAAGCCTGTGCAGGAGCGAGAGGGTGGGGGGTGGGGGAAAGAAATTTTAAGTTTTGCTTAAAAACGCAAACAAAGATGGAGCTAGCTTCCATCCATAAATATAACAGCTGCCAGGTGGGGACTTCATCTCCCAGAATTCTCAGGGGTCTAAGCATCGGATTGGCTACTTAGAAATGGAATGTTGGAGCCAATGGGCTGGCATCCTCCACCTTTGGTTGCCCGTGGCAACCTGGCCACCATTTTGTGAGACCATTTGGAAGGCTCTCCTGAAGTGAGGTGGCTTGGCACAAAATGGCGGCTCTAGTGGGTATTTCATGGCAGGCAAATTGGTCCAAGCCTCTCCATAAGATGCTCTTATTGCTTTGCCTCACCTGGGCACTTGCAAAGCATGCAAGAAGATGGCAGTTGCCTTCTGTTGTTAATGGGGAAGCATGGAGGCTAGACCAAATGAACATGTTCTGTTTTGCTTTGAAAGCCAGCACCCAAGATGGCGCTGATCTGCTTCAATGGACCACTTCACTTCGAAACCACCAGCGCCTCTGTGCAGGGCCTGTACATGCCACAGAAGTGATGGAGTCTGCATAAAAAGCAGCACAGTTGCCTTGCTCCATTTGAATCAAGGAATTTGACCAAATTGCCTTAGAATTAAATAATTCTGTGGAAGCTTTCTTAACAAGCCTCCTGAGCAATCCTGGTGGACTTGAACAACTTATGGTGGCTGCCGGTGCTTTCCTCAGCTCTATGGCAAGAAAATCTAAAGACAAACCTGGTCTAGACTAGGATCAAGAATTGTAGAAGGATGCCCCAGGAAAGCCAAGGATTAGATGCTCCTAATCAAGTCAACCATGAAGATGCGATAATTCTCCTTCTGCTGCCATTTTGATTTCAGACTTGGGGAAATCATTCAATGAACTGAATGATTCCTGCAGTTTTTCAGTTTGGTGCCTACTTGGTTTCTTCTCCATCCCAAGCATCTTCCTCTGAGAAATCCCTCAGTTGGACTGATAAGTTCTCAAGAAGGTTCCTGTTGGTCTATTCCATTGGTGCTCTTTCAATTCTTCAGGGATTCTTGTTCTTGGGGGGAAAAGAAATAGGTGGCAGATTGGAGAGAGATGATAAACACACAGAGCGGTTCAAAAATATTTTTCTGCCAAATCCTCACCAGAGCTCTCCTTTCTGGGCCAAAGATGGATGAAAGCCAAGATGGTTTTCCTGAAGATGACCTTGGCCCTAAAATGTCCAGAGGAAGTACAGAGGAAGAACATGCATAAAGCAACTACAAAGCCAAGGAATCCAGACTGGTGAATTCCCACTGGATATTCAGACTGCAGCGTAAGGCACTTCTCAGTATAACAGGTACGTTTCTTTATTGGAGGTGGAATTGTATATTCCAAAGGGACTGTTGAGATCACTGAATTCATCATTTGTGAGGAATCCAAGTTGAAGCATCCTTGGCAGATGGTGGTTCACCCTTTGCTTGGACACAGGGGAGCCTACCATTTTTCAGGATTGCTGGTTCCCTCCTCAAACTGCTTTGAGTTCATAGTGACGTCTTCATGGAGAGGTTGAGGAGCCATCCTGCTTTATTAGGGGCCTAGGTGCCCACAGAGCTGTGGGAGAAGAAGAGAAGATGTAGCTTCAGCACTGCCTACTTTATCATGGCTTACACTAGTCTATTTCTCTCTCTCTCTTATCCATCCATCCATCCATCCATCCATCCATCCATCCATCCATCCATCCATCCCTATCTATCTATCTATCTATCTATCTATCTATCTATCTATCTATCTATCTATCTATCTATCTATCTATCTATCTATCTATCTATCTAATCATCTATCATCTATCATCTATCTATCTATCTATCTATCTATCTATCTATCTATCTATCTATCTATCTATCTATCATCTATCTATCTATCTATCTATCTATCTATCTATCTATCTATCTATCTATCATCTATCTATCTATCTATCTATCTATCTATCTATCTATCTATCTATCATCTATCTATCTATCATCTATCTATCTATCTATCTATCTATCTATCTATCTATCTATCTATCTATCTTCTATCTATCTATCTATCTATCTATCTATCTATCTATCTATCTATCTATCTATCTATCTATCTACCTACCTACCTACCTACCTACCTACCTACCTACCTACCTACCTACCTATCTATCTATCTATCTATCATCTATCTGTATCTATCATCTATATCATCTATATCATCCATCCATCCATCCATCCATCCATCCATCCATCCATCCATCCATCCATCCATCCATCCATCCATCCATCCATCCATCCATCCATCCATCTATCTATCTATCTATCTATCTATCTATCTATCTATCTATCTATCTATCTATCATTTATCCAGAGGTGGGTTCCTCCCAGTTCGGACTGATTCTATAGAACCGATAGCAGGAATTTTCCTTCCGCTCGCCGAAACGGGAACAATTGCTGGCTGGCCATGCCCCTGAATCAGCTCTTTCGCCGGGGCCGTAGGTGCCGCTGTAGGTGCTGCCATCTTGTTTTTTGCTTTTGCCCATGCGCAGAAGCTGGGTTTTCGGCACTGCACATGCACCCGCGCCCACGCGCCCGTGCAGCATGGGAGGAAGCGAACCAGTGGTGAGGTAAGTTAGAACCCACCCCTGCATCCATCCATCCATCCATCCATCCATCCATCCATCCATCCATCCATCCATCCATCCATCCATCCATCCATCCATCCATCTATCTATCTATCTATCTATCTATCTATCTATCCATTGATCCATCCATTTCATATGGTTTCCCATTTCAAACCAGTGACTCTGAGACACTTGTCCATGGCATAAACCAGGACATTATACCTAGCCCCAGTTAACACGACCGCCTTCCCATTACATGTCCATCATTTCCACTCCTCGAGTGCAGCAGTGAAAACCGAAATCATAATTAACATCTCCATCATCTCCCAAAATCGGGAGGAGAAAATGCTACAAGTTCAATTTCCCCAAAGCTGCCTCCATCTGCTTCCTGGGCTGTGGCAAGCAACTCTTCCAGATGGTATACGAACCTCCTTGCTGATCGCTCCGCATGCTAATGATTCCCAGCTAATTCTTAATAATGAGCAGAAGAACATCTGGATTGAATCATAGCCCCTTATTATAGTTTCTTTACCTGAGGACAGAACCTACAATTAACGGTGGAAGTATTAGAATTGATTGAACTAGGCAAAGGAAATCTGTCCTGTTTTTATGTTGATATATGAAACTCAAGATCCTTTAGTTTGGGGGGTAAACAAACATTTTATTTATTTATTTTTCACATTCTTGAACTGCCCATCTCCCTCCATTAGAACATAAATCATAGGGCTAAAAGGGACCTTAGAGGTCCAACCCCCTGTTCAAGGCAGGAGCCATCCTGGTCACATGGTTGTCCAGTCTATTTTTGGACACCTCCATTGATGCAGTACCTGTAACTCTAGGAGGCAAGCCATTCCATTGACTAGTTGTTTTCACTGTGAGGAAATTTCTCCTTACTTCTAGGTTGGGTCTCTCTTTAATTAACTTAATTAATTCCATGCATCTTGCCCCCTTTTCAAGATCAAGGGAGGTACTAATACCACTCTATAAAGCCTTAGTAAGACCACACCTAGAATGCTGCATCCAGTTTTGGTCACCACACTATAAAAAAGATGTTGAGACTCTAGAAAGAGTGCAGAGAAGAGCAACCAGGATGATTAGGGGACTGGAGGCTAAAACATATGAAGAACGGTTGCAGGAACTGGGCATGGCTAGTCTAGTGAAGAGAAGGACCAGGGGAGACATGATAGCAGTCTTCTAATATTTGAGGGGCTGCCACAGAGAGGAGGGGGTCAAGCTATTCTCCAAAGCACCTGAAGGCCAGACAAGGAATAATGGATGGAAACTGAACAAGGAGAGATTCAACCTGGAAATAAGGATAAATTTTCTGACAGAACAATCAACCAATCAACAGAAATTGCCTTCAGAAGTTGTGGGAGCTTCATCACTGGAGGCTTTCAAGAAGAGACTGGAATGCCATCTGTCAGAAATGATGTAGGGTCTCCTGCTTGGGTGGGGTGGGGGTTGGACTAGATGACCTACAAGGCAGGGGTGGGTTCTAACTTACCTCGCTGCCGATTCGCTTCCTCCCGCGCTGCGTGGGTGTGCCTCGTGCCGAAACCCCCCCCCCAAAAGCCGAAAACAAGATGGCGATATATATGCAGTGCCGGAAACTTGGCTTCTGCGCATGCTCAAAAGAAAAAAATAAAATAAAATTGCTCCAGTGACAAATTCTCCCTTTGAATTCTGCACATGCACAGTACCAAAAAATCTGAACCCCCCCAAAAAAGCCGAAAACAAGATGGCGACGCATGCACAGTGCCAGAAACTTGGTTTCTGCACATGCTCAGAAGAAGAAGAAAAAATAAAAATTAAAAAAATTAAAAAAATAGAAAAAAAGATGGCAGCGCCCACGGACCGGCACCGACAGAGCCGGTTCCGTGACATCATCGTGACATCACCAACAGGTCGCTACCGGTTGGGGGGAACCAGTCCGAACCGGGAGGAACCCACCTCTGCTACAAGGTCCCTTCCAACTCTGTTATTCTGTATCCTTTGGGTTGACAGCCCTTGGAGTGGCATAGGGAAATCACGAGGAAGTGGGGATAACCTGAAACCAAGCAAAGGATTAGTTTATATTTCCAATGCCAATAGAGCCAATTGCCAATTGCTCCGGTGACAAATTCTCTCTTCGAATTCTGCAATCCGTGGCCAAGGATTCCCCCCCCCCCTGCATGGTGATTGAAGCATCTTTTCAAATGATGGACCAGATGTCAGGTGCTTTGGAGAAGGCCTGCATCTACCCCAACATGTCCGTTTTCTGTTGATTGAGCAGGAGATGTGAGTTGGTGAGCATCCTCAATGTCTTCTCCTCCACTTGTTCCTTGCCCGTTGATTCTCAAATAGTGGCCGGATTGGACAGATTCACGGCTGGCACTTATTCGGCCTCCATGGCGCTGACCAAGAGGTCTCGCTGCCGTGACCTTTCTGGACGTAAAATGGATGAGTCTCTCAGCCCCCCCTCTGTGCTTCCTGACATCTGAAGGACATGCTCTCCACCCATAGCTATATCCCTGGTGCCTGCTGAGAGCTGTCACCGAATGATGGCTTGCTTTTTAACTGCTGATGCTTAATGGGGCATGGCGTGGTTTGCTTTATCTTCCCTCCAGAAGTCATGGTAATATTTTGATGGGCCCCTTTCCAGTTTTAAATTGGGGTTCCCCCAATGTTTCCTGCTTTGAAGTAGGCAAGGGTGTGCTGAGACATTGAAGAACATGACCAAGAGAATCTTTGTAGCTCAGGGTTGAACTGTGGGGTCCTTGGTGCTCTCTGAGCTTGGTGGTTTTCTTGCAGACGTTTCATGACCCAACTAGGTAACATCATCAGTGCTAGAAGGGAGTGGGGTTTGCAGAGTGGAGGAGGATGTGGGAGGAGGAAGAGGAGGACTGTGTGTGGGTCCTTGGTGCTCTCTGAGGTTAGGGGTTTTCTTGCAGATGTTTCATGACCCAACTAAGTAACTTTATCTGTGCTAGAAGGGAGTGAGATTTGCAGGGAGGATGTGGAGGAGGAGGAGGAGGAGGAGAAAGAGAAGGAGAAGGAGAAGGAGAAGGAGAAGGAGGAGAAAGAAGGAGAAGGAGGACTGGGACTGTGGGGTCTTTGGTGCTCTCTGAGCTTGGTGGTTTTCTTGCAGATGTTTCATGATCCAACTAGGTAACATCATCAGTGCTAGAAGGGAGTGGGGTTTGCAGAGTGGAGGAGGATGTGGGAGGAGGAAGAGGAGGACTGTGTGGGGGTCCTTGGTGCTCTCTGAGGTTAGGGGTTTTCTTGGAGATGTTTCATGACCCAACTAAGTAACTTTATCTGTGCTAGAAGGGAGTGAGATTTGCAGGGAGGACGTGGAGGAGGAGGAGGAGGAGGAGGAGAAAGAGAAGGAGAAGGAGAAGGAGAAGGAGAAGGAGGAGAAAGAAGGAGAAGGAGGACTGGGACTGTGGGGTCTTTGGGGATCTCTGAGCTTGGTAGTATTCTTGCAGATGTTTCATGATCCAACTAGGTAACATCATCAGTGCTAGAAGGGAGTGGGGTTTGCAGAGTGGAGGAGGATGTGGGAGGAGGAAGATGAGGACTGTGTGTGGGTCCTTGGTGTTCTCTGAGGTTAGGGGTTTTCTTGCAGATGTTTCATGACCCAACTAAGTAACTTTATCAGTGCTAGAAGGGAGTGAGATTTGCAGGGAGGACGTGGAGGAGGAGGAGGAGGAGGAGGAGAAGGAGAAGCACTGGGACTGTGGGGTCTTTGGGGATCTCTGAGCTTGGTAGTATTCTTGCAGACATTTCATGATCCAACTAGATAACATCATCAGGGCATTGGCTGACTCAAGAATTCTGGAAGTCGACGTACAGAGGTTATAAAGGGTCCCTTGATGCCCACCCCTGCTTCCAAGAGGAAGAAAGATTGGGAAGATAACTGCACGTATCCCTCTGTCCTTGCAAAATCTTTCATGGGGTGCCAATCCATCCATCAAAGGGTAAAGTTTGCAACTAGCAAAACCCTTAAAATAAATAACAGGACCTGCTGTTATTTGACCGCCAATCAGATTTTTAGAAGAATTGTCTTGCTACTCTTAACACGTAAGCGCTTGGTTGCAGTTATTTCTATCCAATGGCCAATGACTTGGATTTTATTTGTAGCTTGGTCTCTCTGGTTAACTCCTCGAAAACCATTTTTGAAGGGGAATGCGAGGCACAGTTCTAATCAACAGGCCCATTTCTCTATCTGGAGAACCATCCAACCATTCTTACGCTGCTTCATGTGCTGAGCTCTTATCTGCATTCCAGCACAATGTTCTTCATTACAGTATCTGGTATCTGTAACTAAAGGTTCTTCTTAACATTGGATTAATTATTAGGAACAACTCGTTGTTTTTTCCCTTTGCAAAAGGAAAAGGGGGCCGTTGAATGGCGGGTATTATAGATAATTAAACTTACTTTTGCTCATTAGAGCCGAGTTAGCTGCTAAATGCACCGTGACGTTATTGTAGTGTAGCGTGCACAAAAGATGAAAAAAAAAAAAAAACCCCACAAGGTGATCTTGATGCTTGTTAATTAATCTTAGGTTTCCTTAAGGAAATGTAAAACCACCATCAGTTTCCCTCCTCTAGTTCCTTTCCTGTTGTCTGCCTCATGCCTCCTGAATGAGCGTCTTCTGCAAATACATGATCCACAATTGGATAATGTTACATCTTTCCCCTTAAGTTTTGGTCCTGCAAGTGTTGTGGCCTGTCGGCTGCCGGCCCCTCCAGCAGCCGAATCAGATGAGGAGGAGGCGTGGGAGTCAGGGTCAGCATCAGGGCAACCCGGGAGCTCCGAGGGGGAAGAGGGAGTGGAGCTGTCAGAGAGAGAGACAGAGGTGGAGCCTGGGCTGTCCATCAGCCCTCAGATGGAGAGTCAACAGCCCCCAGGTCTGGAGGTAGCTGATGAGGAAGAGGAGGAACAGCTGGGTACAGTGCCGTATGCGCAGAAGGCAGAGGAGAGGAGAGCAGTGGAAATCTATGGGCCGGTCCTTGGGACGGAAGAGCCACTGCTGCTAGCGAAACCCCATCCTAGCTCTGGGGATAAAAGGCAGGGGGCGGAGATGAATAGGTGTGGCAGACAACTATTCATCTTCTGGCCGGCCGGACTTGTTAGCCTGTGAGGGAAACTTTTTGCCGGGGCTGCCGGCATTCCTAATAAAGGAATCTTTTGAGTTCACATCAGAGGGTTTGTCGTGTTTGGGGAGCTGGGTCAGAACAGTGAGTGTCAAAACCAAGGGAAGGGTAGTGTCAGATTTTAAAATGTTATGGCAATCAGAGGAGCAGCTAAGCAGATGAACAAGATTGCAGAGAAACTGACCGAATGGAACAGAGATGGAGTAACAGAATATTACAGAGTTGGAAGGGACCTTGGAGGTCTTCTAGTCCAGCCCCTGCTCAAGCAGGAGACCCTATACCATTCCAACAGGTTTTACAGACATTCACAGATCTTTCCCGAGACTCATGGAGAAGGTTCTCGGTGTGATTGGTGGTGTGTTTGTGGTGATGAGAAAACAAGCAGAGTTTGCATTTAAAACATGGAATAACGAGGATGGAAATGACCTTGGAGGTCTTCTAATCCAACCCTCCCTGTCTAAGCACAAGATGCAGGAACTGGGCATGGCTAGTCCAGTGAAGAGAAGGAACTGGGGAGACATGATAGCAGTCTTCCAATATTTGAGGGGCTGCCACAGAGAGGAGGGGGTCAAGCTATTTTCCAAAGCACCCGAAGGCCAGACAAGGAATAATGGATGGAAACTGATCAAGGAGAGATTCAACCTGGAAATAAGGAGGAATTTTCTGACAGTGAGAACAATCAACCCATGGAACAGAAGTTGCCTTCAGAAGTTGTGGGAGCTTCATCACTGGAGGCTTTCAAAAAGAGACTGGGCTGCCATCTGTCAGAAATGGTGTAGGGTCTTCTGCTTGGGTGGTGGTTGGACTTAAAAGATTGGCTGTCCAGTCTCTTAAAAGTCTCCAGCAAATAATTTCAGGAAATGGTTCACAAAAAGGGTTTGCAAAAAACCGTGCAGAGATCCCAGGAGGATCTTTGGACATTTGTCTTGACCTGAAAAAAAGATGGTGACTGCATGCACAGTGCCGGAAACTCGGCTTCTGCGCATGCGCAGAAGAAGAAAAAACCCGGAAAAATCCCCCCCCCCAAAAGGGAAAAAAAATCCGAATTTTTTTTTTAAAAAGATGGCGGCCTCCACAGACCTGCACCAACCGAACCGGTTCCGTGATATCATCATGACATCACCAGCGGGTTGCTACCGGTTTGGGCGAACCAGTCCGAACCGGGACGAACCCACCTCTGGTCTTGTCCAAACGACTGGACAACCATTTATCTGGGATCTCATCTCGAAAGCATAATTTTGAACCCGAGGACGTGATCGCAAGCCCAGGAAACTAAATCCGACATTGATAGAATGAGTCAACTGCGGATCTGCAGTGAGGTCCCAGAGAGTAAAAATAAGTTGACTTATTAAACCACGTTCAGTCCATCCGGCGCAACATGGCTGGGTGCTACGCTCTCTGACGGCAAATGAGGACAGGTAATTAGGCACCATATCTTGCAAATATTTAAAAGGCCCTGCCAGCCTTGTTCATAAAAAAAAACACCAAAAAATCCCTACACGGATAAAAGAGATTCAAATGAGTCTTTTATGGCATTCTCGCATTATCCAGTCTGTTAAATCCTCATTCCTTTGAAGGATGTGTTCTATTTATCCTGAAATTAAAACCCATTAGAGTCAACGGTCAAGATCGGAGATGTTATTTGCCATATTGTGCGATGCCTTCGACAAACAGCTGTCATCAAATATTGGTAGAGCTATAAACTACATTTTCCTGCCAGGAGATGACAGTTTTCCCTCTGCCCGGTGTAGCCACTAGAGGGCAGTCTTGCTATTGTTTTGTCAACAAGTTGCACTTTCGGAGGATTTAAAAAAAATAAGATTAAAATCAACTAAACTGATATACTGTACCTGTGATAGATGATGCCAAACAAACAAACAAAAACCCCTTTGTTTCTGACTTTGCGGAGAATATTTTAAAGTGGGTTGATTTCATTTGATGCTGTGGTTTTAACAACAGAGGCACGCCAATGAAAGCTCTCTTTTCCAATCACTTTGAAAAGGGGTGCAGGGCGAATCTCCCCATAACCCCCAATATTTTTATTTTATTTTATTTTTATTTATTAAATTTATAGGATGTAGGAGATGGTTGCTTTCTGCTGAATGGGTGTTGGTCTGTTTAAGTCAGCATCCTCAACAGAAGTCAGGCAGCTGTTTTCCAGGGTTGAGGCACGGGTGATCAGAACTTTGGCAACCATAAGATTTGTGGACTTCAACTGCAGAATTCTTTAGCCAGCATGGATAGACAGGGGAATTCTGGGAGCTCATGGAGCTGGAAGGGACCCTGGAGGTCTTCTAGTCCAACCCAACCCAAGGCAGGAGTCCTTATATTGGCAACTTTCAGATGGAGGGACTTTAGCACCCAGAATTCCCCAGATAGCATGGGTGGACTGGGGAATTCTGGGAGTTCATAGAATCCTAGGGCTGGAAGGGACCCTGGAGGTCTTCTAGTCCAACCCCATTCCCAAGGCAGGAGTCCTTATACCATCTGCAAGGTTGAAATCCACAACTGTGGCAACTTTCAGATGGAGGGACCCAGAATTCCCCAGAGAGCATGGGTGGACTGGGGAATTCTGGGAGTTGAAGTCCCCATCCCCCCATCTGAAAGTGGCCACGATCGGAAAACATCTGGATTTCTATTTCTCGTATCCACCCAAACTCTTCCTTCACAGCTTGGGAAGAGAGGGGGAGAAATGCAGATTTAGCCCCAGATATCACTGATGCCAGCAGGGATTTGCTTTTCTTGATTTCCGATCTAGTTTTCACTGAAAACATCCGAAGGCAGGTTTCCAGTGGGTCCGGATTGTAGGAGGTTATAATCGTTAGAGATTATGCGGGGGAACAGCGGGTTTTAAAGCAGTTAGGATGCAAGGCCAGATGTCTGGAATTAAGAATGTGCATCTTTCTTTTAATCCTCCCCCCCAAAAAACACCACCCTTTGACAGAGAAATGTGTGAGAGTATATCTATTTACTATCTGTCTGCCTGTCTGTCTGCCTGCCTACCTGTCTGTCTGTCTGTCTGTCTTTCTCTCTCATCTATCTATCTATCTATCTATCTATCTATCTATCATCTATCTATCTATCTATCTATCTATCTATCTATCTATCTATCTATCTATCTATCTATCTACTGTATCTATCTATCATCTATCTATCATTATCTATCTATCATCTATCTATCTATCTATCTATCTATCTATCTATCTATCTATCTATCTATCTATCTATCTATCTATCTATCTATCTATCTTTCCATATATCATCTATCTATCTGTCTGTCTGTCTGTCTGTCTGTCTGTCTTTCTCTCTCATCTATCTATCTATCTATCTATCTATCTATCTATCTATCTATCTATCTATCTATCTATCTATCTATCTATCTATCTACTGTATCTATCTATCATCTATCTATCATTATCTATCTATCATCTATCTATCTATCTATCTATCTATCTATCTATCTATCTATCTATCTATCTATCTATCTATCTATCATCTATCTATCTATCTTTCCATATATCATCTATCTATCTGTCTGTCTGTCTGTCTGTCTGTCTGTCTGTCTGTCTGTCTGTCTGTCTGTCTGTCTATCTATCTATCTATCTATCTATCTATCTATCTATCTATCTATCTATCTATCTATCTATCTATCTAATCTATCTATCTATCTATCTATCTACTGTATCTATCTATCTATCATTTATCTATCATTATCTATCTATCTATCTTTCCATCTATCCTATCTATCTATCATCTATCTATCTATCTATCTATCTATCTATCTATCTATCTATCTATCTATCTATCTATCTATCTATCTATCTATCTATCTATCTACCGGTATCTATCTATCTGTCTGTCTGTCTGTCTGTCTGTCTGTCTGTCTGTCTGTCTGTCTGTCTGTCTGTCTGTCTGTCTGTCTGTCTGTCTGTCTGTCTATCTATCTATCTATCTATCTATCTATCTATCTATCTATCTATCTATCTATCTATCTATCTATCTATCTATCTATCTATCTATCTACCGGTATCTATCTATCTATCTATCTATCTATCATCTATCTGTCTATCTATCTATCTATCTATCTATCTATCTATCTATCATCTCTCTCTCTCTCTCTCTCTCTCTCTCTCTCTCTCTCTCTCTCTCTCTCTCTCTCTCTCTCTCTCTCTCTGACAGATGTGCAAGGAACAATAAATTAGATCTGAGATCTTTTTCTCTTCAGCAACCTCAAAATTCTTCAATAATCAAAGGTTCCTGATACAAAGTAAATGACTCTTTGGGATAAGTTGGAGGAGCTGTCCTGGATCATAATCCTTTTGGCCTCTGTTTTATAATACAAGTGGTCCCCGATTTACAACAGTTCATTTAGTGACCGTTTGAAGTTACAACGGCACTCAAAAAAGTGACTTAGGACCATTTTCACACGTACGACTGTTACAGCATCCCCGTGGCACATTGATCAAAATTCGGACAGTTGGCAACTGACTCTTATTTATGATGGTTGTGGTGTCCCGGGGATTCCCCCTTTAGCGACTTTCTTACAAGCAAAGTCCATGGGGAAGTCCGATTCACTTAACAACCGTGTTCCTAACTTAATGACCGCAGTGATTCGCTTAACAACTGTGGCAGGGAAGGTCGTAAAATGGGGGCAAAACTCACTTAACAAATGTCTCGCTTAGCAACAGAAATGTGGGGTCATAAGTCGAGGACTACTAGTGGGAACGACACCCATCAAAACAGCAAAACCCATCCAGGAGGAGAGCAAAGAGAGATTCCTGGCTGGCGCTTTCCCAAGCCCTGGGACAACCGCACATTATATTCGCAGCAGACAAGTGCTTGTGTCTTGGTGACAGTTGCCGCTGCAAGAGAAGCTTTTCAAGGTCATGGCACTCTTCAGGGGGAAAAAAAAAATCCCCTTTTTTTCCCAGGGCAGAGGTGGAGGCCAAAAAGCCCTTTTTCCTCTCCTGAATGGTGTTTTCACAGCAGGGTTTTTTCAAAACTTCTTGTTACATGTTCTTCACAGCTGGAGATGGACACCAAGCTGTGTGCCTTCAGAGACACACAGGTTGTCATTTTTCCCTCCTCCCCCTCCTCCTGGGTCAAAGACTGAAAAAATTTGCAAGAAGGGAGGGAGAGAAAGCTCTCCCAATAGTCTTCCTTCCTTCCTTCCTTCCTTCCTTTCTTTCTTTCCTCTCCTCTTCCTTTCTTTCTCTCTTCTCTTCTCTTCTCTTCTCTTCTCTTCTCTTCTCTTCTCTTCTCTTCTCCTCTTCCTTTCTTCTTTCTTTTTCTTTCTTTCTTTCTTTTCTCTTCCTTCCTTCTTTCTCTTCTCTTCCTTTCTTCTTTTTTCTTTTTCTTTCTTTCTCTCTTCTCTTCCTTTCTTCTTTTTCTTTCTTTCTTTTTCTTTCTTTCTTTCTTTCTTTCTTTCTTTCTTTCTTTCTCTCTTCTTTCTTTTTCTTTCTTTCTTTCTTCTCTTCTCTTCCTTTCTTTCTCCTTCCTTCCTCTCCTTCCTTCCATCCTTTCCTCCCTCCCTCCCTTCTCTTTCTCCCTCCCTCCCTCCCTCCCTCCCTCCCTCCCTCCCTCCCTTTTTCCTTCCTTCTTTCTTTCTCCCTTCCTTCCTTGGAACATAGAACAAGAGAGTTAGATGGGGTTTTGGAGGTCTTCTAGTCCAGCCCCCTGCTCAAGCAGGAGACCCTGTACCATTGCGAGACGTTTTACACCCATTCACAGATCTTTCCTGAGACCCACGAAGAAGGCATGTTTGTGGTATGTTTGTAGTGATGAGAAAGCAAGCAGGGGTTGCATTTAGAACATAGAATAATAGGGATGGAAAGAAGCTTGGAGGTCTTCTACTACCTACCCCCACCTCATGACAGGAGACCTTATGTCATCCTGGACAAATGGCTGTCCAATCTCTTCTTTAAAATCCCCCACAACTCCTAAAGGCAACTTCTGTTCCACTGATTGATTGTTCTCACTGTTCTCCTTAGTTCCAGGTTGCTTCTCTCCTTGGTTAGTTTCCACCCATTGCTTCTTGTCCGGCCTTCTGGTGCTCTGGGGAATAATTTGACCCCCTCCTCTTTGTGGCAGCCCCTCAAATACTGGAATATTGCCATCATGTCCCCCCTGGTCCTTCTTTTCTCTAGACTAGTCAAACCCAGTTTCTGCTACCCTTCTTCATATGTTTTAACCTCCAATTCCCCAATCATCTTTGTTTGTTCTTCTCTGCAGTTTCTCCTCCTCTCCAATTCTCCTTTTCCCATTCTTGGGGTAGCCTCTTAGAACAATGATGGTGAACCCACACTGCATGTTTCAATGATTTCCAAATGTTTTTTTAAAAATGCTTCTGAACCACCAACGTTCCCTGCAAGTAATTTTTTTTAAAAAAATAAAGCCTTAGTAAGACCACACCTAGAATACTGCCTTCAGTTTTGGTCACCAAACTATAAAAAAAGATGCTGAGACTCTAGAAAGAGTGCAGAGAAGAGCAACAAAGAGGATTAAGGGACTGGAGGCTAAAACCTACGATGAACGGTTGCAGGAATTGGGCATGGCTAGTCTAGTGAAGAGAAGTACCAGGGGAGACATGATAGCAGGGTTCCAATATTTGAGGGGCTGCCACAGAGAGGAGGGGATCAAGCTATTTTCCAAAGCACCCAAAGGCCAGACAAGGAATAATGGATGCAAACCAGGGGCGGGTTCCACTTACCTTTCGCTACCGGTGCGCATTGTGACATTTCGTGCATCCCACCGCACGATTCTACTTCCGTGCATGCGCAGAAGGAAATTTGAAGCCGAAACACAGCTGAGAAGCCATCCAAACTAGGAAAAAAGCGCCGATTCTACTTCCGCACATGCGCAGAAGAACATTTCAAGCCAATAAAAGATGGCGGCGCCCACAGACCGGGAAAGACGGCACCGGAGCCGTCATGCCTAAATTGCGTCATCAGCGGGCTGCTACCGGAGCGCCAGCACCGGACCGCACCGGTAGGAACCCACCCCTGATGCAAACTGATCAAGGAGAGATTCAACCTGGAAATAAGGAGAAATTTTCTGACAGAATAATCAACCCATGGAACAGATGTTGCCTTTGGAAGTTGTGGGAGCTTCATCCCTGGAAGGTTTCAAGAAGATAATTGACTGAAGATGATCAAAGGCCTGAAGACTAAAACATACAATGAACGGTTGCAGGAACTGGGCTTGGCTAGTCTAGTGAAGAGAAGAACCAGGGGAGACATGATAGCAGTCTTCCAATATCTGAGGGGCTGCCACAGAGAGGAGGGGGTCAAGCTGTTTTCCCAAAGCACCTGAAGGCCAGACAAGGAATAATGGATGGAAACTGAACACGGAGAGATTCAACCTAGAAATAAGGAGAAATTTTCTGACAGTGAGAACAATCAACCGATGGAACAGAAGTTGCCTTCGGAAGCTGTGGGAGCTTCATCACTGGAAGCTTTCAAGAAGAGACTGGACTGCCATCAGTCAGAAATGGTATAGGGTCTCCTGCTTGGCCGGGGGGGGGGTTGGACTAGATGACCTACAAGGTCCCTTCCAACTCTATTAATCTGTATCTGTATCTAAGGGGAAAAATAAACATGCTGCAGACGCAAACCCTCCCCCAAATATTTCTTGCATGAGGAAAGAGCAGCGATGTTAATCACCCTTCCGATCCTGTAAAGAGATTCAGCCTCTCCTGCGGAACTCGGTACAAAATGTGACATCCATGGAGCATATTAAGAATTCATGAAAGGGAAGGCACTAAAAAAAAAACCACGGCTGATAGATGGAAGCTTACATTCCGTATCTCTGGAAAGTCTCCTTCCAGCAGAGAAGGACAATTCAAAACCAGCGGTAGTGAAGGCTGCAAAAAGCTTCGATTCTCTCTGTGCGTCTGTATAATATTGATGCCACTTGATCAACCCTCTTTAAAAAGCGGCGACAAATAATGAAACCTCTCCTTCCTGCCTCTCGGCAGCTAAATTTATTTTCCTCTCGAATCAGGCTCAACAGCGGGGTTTTTTCTCTCTTTCAATTTCCTGACTGCTCTTCCAGTTTCTGCTCCGGGTTTTAGATTCCAAGAACTCTTGAGTGCTTCCTGGCTGTGCCCAGGTCTCCATTCACACACACAGCACTTTGGCCTCAGCTGATGCCAACTCTGGGCTCCAAAGATCTAGCAGGGTCCTTGAGCAGGGGTGGGCTTCAAAAATTTTAGGAAGGGGTTCTCTGCCTGGTTGCTGGTCGGCATGGCCATGGTGGGCATGGTCTACGTGGCCTCCTTCACCATGGCGGGGGTGGGTGGGTGCATTTTTGCCCTCCCTCTATCTCTTCCCCGTTACTATAATTCCTATGATAAAATTCTTCTGCCTTTTCGACATGTTGTCTGCAAAGCCTAAAGACAATAGTGATAAGTAATTTTTGGACAGATCAAATAACTATTTGAAGAAAATACCTAGAAAATATTTGGAAAATACTTAGAAAAATATAGATGCATATAAACATACCAATTAATTGTTACAAGAAAGAATAATAATCTAGGAGGGGGTAATCTATATAAGAGAACAACAACAATAATAATTAATTGATGGAATATATATAAAACAGGAGCCGAGGTGGTGCAGTAGTTAAAAGCAGCACTGCGACCTTCAGCTGATTGCTAGTTCAGCAGTTCAGCTGTTCAAATCTCACCAGGCTCAAGGTTGACTCAGCCTTCCGTCCTTCCGAGGTGGGTAAAATGAGGACCCAGATTGTTGGGGGCAATATGCTGAACTCTGTAAATTTATTTATTTTGGTATTCTTATATGCCGCCCAACTCCTGAAGGACTCAGGGCGAAACCGCTTAGAGAGGGCTGTAAAGCACTATGAAGCAGTATATAAGTCTAAGTGCTATTGCTATTGCTATATGTTTAAGTTACTATTAAAGTGATAGATTTTTTGTACTCTTTTTCTTTTTCTTTTACATTACTCTTATGATCACCAAATTATAGAAAGATATAGATATAGTTAAATAAGAATATAAGTAAGCGTGTTTTAGATATTGTATCAATATTATCAACTTGACTCTAAGATAAGGGGAAAGAAAAAAGAGAGATAACAACAATAACCTAAAGTGCATTAATAATAGAGGAGCAGTGGAGGGAGACGTAAGAGGAGAGGCCAAGTGGGAATATTGGTTGAAAAAGTGGTTAAAAATGACAAGCACGACAAATTTAACAAAGATGGGGGCAGGGAGGAGGCAGGTAATCCAGTCCACATCAGCTATCCCTAGTCCTTCTGGTCAAAGATCAATAGAGGACATGGTGATGAAAGAAAGATCCAACTCATTTAAAGACTTGCAGGCCATGTTGCAACAAATGCAAGATGCAATGGCAAAAAATCACGAGGATTTAAAAAGGGAAATAGGATAGGTAAGTAGTGATACAGGAGAGCTCAAAGAAAAAAATACAATCAATGGATGGAAAATTTGAAACCTTTCAACACCAAATATTAAAGAATGAACAAAAGCTCCAGTTGATGGAAGAAAGGATGGGGATAGAGGAAAAGAGAGTGGATGAAATGAACGAGAGGTTGATACAAGCAAACAAAGAATTGGAGACAACTGTTATCTTTTTAGAGTCCGAGAAAGCGGCCCACTACCTGCGCTTTCAAAACTTAAAGGAAGAAAAAGGAAAAGATGATGGCAGAAATACTGGCAAAGGCTTTAGGTATTGAAAAAGAAGAGATGCTAATAGAAATGGACGAAATCTACCGTATACACACTAATTATGCCAGACGACACAACCTACCGAAAGAAGTACATATAATATTCATTAAAAAATCAATCAGGGATGAAATTCTTCACAGAACAAGAGATGATCCCATAGAATACAGAGGAAGACAATTGTTAGTGCTAAAACAGGTTCAGAGGAGGGTGAGAGAGTTAAGGAAACCATATCAATTTCTGACCTCTAAATTGATCAGACATAATGTTAATTTTAGATGGCTAACGCCAGAAGGGTTGGTGATCTCATGGCAAGACAAAAGAGCAAGAATAGATACGGTCAAAAAGACAGAGGAATTTTATCATAGGAATTATAGTAACAGGGAAGAGATAGAGGAGAGAGAAATAAGAGAGGAAGGAGAAATAAGAGAAACGAGATCAACAGTAATGGAAGTGATAGAAATACAGGATAGATAGATAGATAGAGAGAGAGAGGGGGGGGGGGGTTAGGAGGAAGAAAGGAAAATAATGAAAATAGATTTAATGAGCCAAAAGAAACTAGAACGACAAGGGCAACAAGACCTAAATACAAGTAAAACAGGATTAGAAGAGATTAAGATCCTATCGCTAAATATTAATGGCCTAAATTCCCCACCAAAAAAGGAAAAAAAATCTTTAATAAATTATATAAATTGAAATTAGACACAATAGTTTTACAAGAAGTCCATATAAAACAACAAAATGAACAGTTACTGGTAAATTCAAAATTGGGAAAAACATTTACTTCGCTCTCGCAGCAAAAAAAAGAGGAGTAGTATTTTATGTAAAGGAAAATGTTGTAGCGAAACAAATTTACAAAGATGAAGAGGGTAGATTATTGATAATAGAAGTAATAATAAATAAAAAACCGATCACCCTTGTAGGAATTTATGCCCCAAACAAAGGTCAAGAACCATTTTATAGGAAATTACAGGACAAAATTAGGGAACTGGAAGGAAATAATATTTGTATTTTGGGTGACTACAATGGGATAATTGATAGGAAACTAGACTATAAAAGTGATTCAGTAAGAAAAGGAGTTAGAAAAATACTACCCAAACATTTTTTTGAAATGGTAGAAGAATGGAAATTAAAAGATAGCTGGAGAGAACAAAACCAAGAGAAAAAACAATTTACCTTCTATTCGAATAGACATAAATCATGGTCCAGAATTGACATGGTCTGGATGACAACAGAACTAAATATGGAAGTAGATGAAGTAGAAATAGAAACTAACTTTTGGGCAGACCACAATCCGATAAGAATTAGATGGAACGGACAAAAGAAAATGACTAGATGGACTTTAAAAAAGGCAATTTTAAAACATAAGGATTTCAGGCAGAAGATGGAAGAACAAATGTGTCTGTTCTTCCATGAAAATAAAAAAGAACATACAAATTTACAAAATCTGTGGGATACGGCGAAAGCAGTCATGAGGGGTATAGCGATAGCATATATGGCCAAGGAATACAAAAGAAATAAATTACAACAGAAAGATTTAGAGGATCTTTCCCACTCCTGGGGGAAGGATACTGCAAAATCCCCATTCCCTCCCCACTCCTGGGGGAAGGATATTGCAAAATCTCCATTCCCACCCCGCTCCAGGGGAAGGATACTGCAAAATCCCCATTCCTTCCCCACTCCAGGGGAAGGATACTGCAAAATCCCCGTTCCCTCCCCACTCCAGGGGAAGGATACTGCAAAATCCCCATTCCTTCCCCACTCCAGGGGAAGGATACTGCAAAATCCCCATTCCCTCCCCACTCCTGGGGGAAGGATATTGCAAAATCTCCATTCCCACCCCACTCCAGGGGAAGGATACTGCAAAATCCCCATTCCCTCCCCACTCCAGGGGAAGGATACTGCAAAATCCCCATTCCTTCCCCACTCCAGGGGAAGGATACTGCAAAATCCCCATTCCCTCCCCACTCCTGGGGGAAGGATATTGCAAAATCTTCATTCCCTCCCCACTCCAGGGGAAGGATACTGCAAAATCCCCATTCCCTCCCCACTCCAGGGGAAGGATACTGCAAAATCCCCATTCCCTCCCCACTCCAGGGGGAAGGATACTGCAAAATCCCCATTCCCACCCCACTCCAGGGGAAGGATACTGCAAAATCCCCATTCCCACCCCACTCCTGGGGAAAGGATACTGCAAAATCCCCATTCCCTCCCCACTCCTGGGGGAAGGATACTGCAAAATCTTCATTCCCTCCCCACTCCAGGGGAAGGATACTGCAAAATCCCCATTCCCTCCCCACTCCAGGGGAAGGATACTGCAAAATCCCCATTCCCTCCCCACTCCAGGGGAAGGATACTGCAAAATCCCCATTCCCTCCCCACTCCAGGGGGAAGGATACTGCAAAATCCCCATTCCCACCCCACTCCAGGGGAAGGATACTGCAAAATCCCCATTCCCACCCCACTCCTGGGGAAAGGATACTGCAAAATCCCCATTCCCTCCCCACTCCTGGGGGAAGGATACTGCAAAATCTTCATTCCCTCCCCACTCCAGGGGAAGGATACTGCAAAATCCCCATTCCCTCCCCACTCCAGGGGAAGGATACTGCAAAATCCCCATTCCCTCCCCACTCCAGGGGAAGGATACTGCAAAATCCCCATTCCCTCCCCACTCCTGGGGGAAGGATATTGCAAAATCTCCATTTCCACCCCACTCCAGGGGAAGGATACTGCAAAATCCCCATTCCTTCCCCACTCCAGGGGAAGGATACTGCAAAATCCCCATTCCCTCCCCACTCCAGGGGAAGGATACTGCAAAATCCCCATTCCTTCCCCACTCCAGGGGAAGGATACTGCAAAATCCCCATTCCCTCCCCACTCCTGGGGGAAGGATATTGCAAAATCTCCATTCCCACCCCACTCCAGGGGAAGGATACTGCAAAATCCCCATTCCCACCCCACTCCAGGGGAAGGATACTGCAAAATCCCCATTCCCACCCCACTCCAGGGGAAGGATACTGCAAAATCCCCATTCCCACCCCACTCCAGGGGAAGGATACTGCAAAATCCCCATTCCCACCCCACTCCAGGGGAAGGATACTGCAAAATCCCCATTCCCACCCCACTCCAGGGGAAGGATACTGCAAAATCTCCATTCCCACCCCACTCCAGGGGAAGGATACTGCAAAATCCCCATTCCCTCTCCACTCCAGGGGAAGGATACTGCAAAATCCCCATTCCCTCCCCACTCCAGGGGAAGGATACTGCAAAATCCCCATTCCCTCTCCACTCCAGGGGAAGGATACTGCAAAATCCCCATTCCCTCCCCACTCCAGGGGAAGGATACTGCAAAATCCCCATTCCCTCTCCACTCCAGGGGAAGGATACTGCAAAATCCCCATTCCCACCCCACTCCAGGGGAAGGTTACTGCAAAATCTCCATTCCCACCCCACTCTGGGGCCAGCCAGAGGTGGTATTTGCAGGTTCTTCGAACTACTCAAAATTTCCGCTACTGGTTCTCCAGAACCTGCTGGATTTCACCCCTGGTTCAAACGGACCGAGAGGGAGACCCCCCAAAGCAGTTTGTCTGCTCTTAATGAGCCCTCCCTAAATAGATCCACAGATTCAGATTGGGAGTGGGTGGGTGGGTGGGTGGGTTTATTTATTTATTTATTTATTTATTTATTTATTTATTTATTTATTTATTTATTTATTTATTTATTTGTGAGATTTATATACCGCCTCACAGTGCAAGCACACTCTAAGCAATTTACACCAGTAAGCAATGTATATTTATATTGCCCCCAAAAATCTGGGTCCTCATTTTACCTACCTCGGAAGGATGGAAGGCTGAGTCAACCTTGAGCCGGTGAGATTTGAACCGCTGACCTGCGGATCACAGTCAGCTAAAGTGGCCTGCAGTACTGCCCTCTAACCGCTGCTCCACCTCGGCTCTTAAATTGAAATTGTAATTGTAATCTATGAAATTGTAATGCCCTCCAAGCATTTAAACGACGCATGAAATCGTGACCACAGAAACCAATACGCGGCCCATATCATTATGTCGATAAAGAGACAATTGACGGGCCAAGAGAGAACCCGTATCTTTCTGGAGGTTCATGGGGAAGAATTAATACAAAAATTAATATTACATATATGTATATCAATGTGTACCGGCCAGGGCAGAGTGATTTCCATCTTAAAGTATGTAGTTTCCATAATATTCAGCGTTCTTTCTCTTTCCCTTTGTTCCTTATTTTTACACATCAGTCACTTTTAAAAAGTGGGCATCCACCCTCTTGTTGAAGGGGAGAGGGGCTCTTTCCATGCTGCAGGAAAAGCACTCTGCACGTGCTCTATGCCACCTCCTTATGACTTTTGCTTATTTGATCGTTTGATTCTTTGCACAAGGAAGCATCTGTTAAGAGTCCAGGCCTGCACGAATCCATCCACGTGGATACGGGGGAGTTAAAATTCCTCGCTCTTAATTTTCTTAGAAACCAAATCTGCTGTTTTTTTCATCCAGGCTGCGTTCATTCCCGCTCCTGAAACACAGTTTGTTTGCATCCTGGTTTCCCTAACCAAGCCACAGCGAAGCGCTAAGGCACAGTTCACACAGTTCCAAAAGACAACCCACCCCAGTTAGTGGGGATAAAACAGCCTAAAACAACCGGTCTCTTCTGGGTTAGTGCGACAGGTGAACCTGGCTGTTTGCTGAACCTGGCAAGCCATGGTTGAGACTTGAGTAAACCCAGGCAGTGGTGCTGAGCCAAATTATTATACTGTTGCTCCTTTGTGGCTCAGAAGGTGGGGAAGTCCAGCAGGTTGCAAAACTGTGATTTATAGCTCAGGTACGAACCCAGCCGGTTCTAGCAACAAACCCTCATTAATCAAGTCGTGGCTTAACCCCAGGAGCAAAGCCGGCCGGTGCGGAGCCGTCCCTAGGCCCGGATCTCCCCCGCCGCTCCTGTACCCCCACGGCCCACGCAGCGCGAACCTTAAAAGAAATCAAAACGAGAGGAGGGGAAGGGAAGAGTTTTGATTTCCTAATTCCGGCCACCTTTGCTTTTAGAAAAAGGAAAGAAAGGAAAATAAATAAAAAAATTTAAAAAAAAGCAGCGAGGGGAATGGGGGGGGAGAGAGAGAGAGAGAGAGAGAGACAGAGAGGCAGGCGGGCAGGGGTCCCCCTTCCTTCCCCCCTCTCTCCAAGGCAAGCTGCCCTCCTCTCCATCCTTCGCCCCCTCCCCACAAGGGATTGGCTGGCAGAGTTTGTCAATCGCCTCCTCCTCCTCCTCCTCCTCCTCCTCCTCTCCCCTAACGATTCCGGCTTGAGCACAGAGTTTGCGCCAGCAAAAGAAACCGGGCGCTTCCACCCCCTCCCCCTTTTCTCTTCCTCTCTTCCTTCTCCCATCACTTCTTCGGGGCGCGTTTCTTGCGAGCCCACCGAGATTTGAGCTTCTTGGATTCCGACTCTTTCCTCCCCCCCACCCCCTCCTCCTCCTCCACCCCCTCCTCCTCCTTCCCCGACACCGGCACTGCCCACCTCCCTTCCCCTCCTTCCCGTGCGCGCGCACGGGGGCGCGCCTGGCTGGCAATGGGACCGGCATGGAAGACGATGCCGCCGCCGCCGCCGCGAAGAGGGCACCAGCCCCGGCGCCCGGGCGCAGCAGCCGGAAGGGAGGCTGAGCGCCCCCCGCGCCCCTATTAAGCTCGCCCCCCTCCCTCCCTCTCTCCCTCCCTCCCTGAGCCCAGGAACATCCACCCGCCCCGCTTCCCCATTACTCAGAGCGGCGTTGCGAAGCTTCCGAGCAATTTGGCCGGAGGGAGCGGGTGGGTGGGTGGGGGCTGCGAGAGTGCCAAGGCGCAACCCTGCGTGTGCCAGGCTTGAGGGGGGGGGTTTAACATAAAATCAGGAACGGGGGCTGTCTGTCTGTCTGGGAAAACTGCCCCCCTGTTGCCTGTCTCTCCTTCTGCCTTCCCGGGAGGAAAATAGGATCTCCCCCTCCCCAATTTCTCTTTCCAAACACCCCCCCCCCCAAACCCAGCTGCTGGCGAGAGCTGGGGTGATGCGACGCCCACCTTACTTCTCTCCTGCGGGCGCCCTGCCCGCTGACACTTCGGTCTCTTTGGCTAGCAGCCCCCGGCCCGGCTCGGAGGAGAACTCCTGGGGACGGTGCCCCGCTGGGGGCCCCGAGAGGCTGGGCAGGCAGCGAGATTCCCATCGCGCCTGTCCGCGCAGGGATCGCCGCTCTCCCTTTCTCGTCCCGACTTTGGGGCGCAGGGTTTGAGAAGGCGGCGGCGGGTCTTTGGAGGATCGGGATGCCCGCCCGCTTGCGCTGGGAAAGAGAAGGAGGCACCATGGCTTCTGCTCCGGCCGGGACCAGCCTCTGCCGAAGCCTGCGCCCTTCGGTGCTGTTGCTGCTGCTGCTACTGCTGGCCGTGTTCGGTGGAGGTAAGGCTGCGAAGTTGGTCACTTAAGCTTCAAGTTGTTTTCTTCTTCTTTCTCATTTTCCTCCTCCCCTTCGTTCGTTCGTTCCTCCTCTTCCCTTCCCCCTTCCCTCTTTTCCTTCTTTTCCTTCCTTCCTTCCTTCGTTCCTTGCTTCCTTCCTTCCTTTCTTGCTTCGTTTGTTCGTTCGTTCGTTCCTTCCTTCCTCCTCTTCCCTTCCCCTTCCCTTCCTTCCTTCCTTACTTCCTTGCTTTCTCCTCTTCCCTTCCCCCTTCCTTCCTTCCTTCCTTCCTTCCTTCCTTCCTTCCTTCCTTCCTTCCTTCCTTCCTTCCTTCCTTCCTTCCTCCCTTCCTTCTCTTCTCTTCCTTCCTCCTTTTCCTTCCTCCTCTTCCTTTCCCCCTTCCCTCCTTTTCCTCCTTCCCTCCCTCCCTCCCTCCTTCCTCCCTCCCCCTCCCCTCCCCTCCCCTCCCCCTTCCTTCCTTCCTTCCTCCTCTTCTTTTCCCCCTTCCCTCCCTTCTTTTCCTCCCTCCCTCCCTCCCTTCCTTCCTCCTCCCCCTCCCCTCCCCTTCCTTCTTTTCCTTCCTTCTCTTCCTCCTCTTCCTTCCACCCTCCTTCTTCCCTTGTGTTCTAGCTAAAAGTGTTCTTTTCTTCAGGCCAGGACTCCTTTTGCTGTAACAATCCTATGCTAAATGATATTTGAGATTCCACCATGGCGTAGTTGCAAATTGCAGGAACTTTAAATTAGCCAGACTTCCCTTTCTTTTCCCTGGAGCGATTGTTGTGATCCAGGCGCTTGATCCTACCTCCCCAAGGTTGCTGCTTGATTTGCAGGATAGCAGTTCGCCAGGTGAAGCACTCTCCAGTCACCTGGCCTGTTGTTCTGGTTGGCAAACTTGGGAGGGAAAAAAAGTCTGTTTTTCTGTTTGGCTGCTGGCCATAAAAAAGGAAGGGTTTTTTTTTGTTTTTGTTTTTAAAGCAGTCCTTTAAAGTTGCATTCGTTTCATGCTGAGGAATTCACCTTGCAGAAGGAATGGAACATGGGCGCAGAAGAAGGCACAAACAGTGTCATCAGCTGGGCTTTTGCAATCAAAAGATGCCCTTGTTGGCTTGGCTGCAAGCCCGGTCACTTTCAACAGCAAGCTCTGCAAAGCCTGCTCCCATTTTGCAGAAGGGAAAAACCGAGGCTGAGCAACAATATCACAGACTGGGCAGGTCAGGCTCTTAAACTCTTTAGACTGCTCGATCCAGTCAAAAATAAGTGCCACCGGGATGAACCAGATACAGGTAGTCCCCGAATTACAACAGTTGGTTTAGTCACTGTTCGAAGTTACGACGGCGCCGTAAAAAGTGACTTATGACCTTTTTTCACACTTACGACCATTGCGGCATCCCCTGTGATCACGTGATCAAAATTCAGACACTCGGCAACCGACTCGTATTTATGACGGTTGGATTGTCCTGGGCCCATGTAGTCTTCTTTTGTGACCTGACGAGCAAAGTCCAATTGGGTTACTAATTTAACAGATTAAAAGATTAACAGAGTTGGAAGGGACCTTGGAGGTCATCTAGTCCAACCCCCCGCCCCAAGCAGGAGGCCCTACACCATTTCTGACAGATGGCAGCCCAGTCTCTTCTTGAAAGCCTCCAGTGATGGAGCTCCCACAATTTCCGAAGGCAACTTCTGTTCCATTGTGATTCGCTTAACAACGGCGGCAAAAAAAGTCGTAAAACGGGGCAAAGCTCACTTAACAGACGTCTCGCTTAGCAACAGAAAGTTTGGACTCCGTTGCGGTTGTAAGCCGAGGGCTGCCAAGGTGGCACAGTGGTTAAATGCAGCTACTGCAGGCTACTCCAGCTGACTGCTAGTTCAGCAGTTCAGCTGTTCAAATCTCACCAGGCTCAAGGTTGACTCAGCCTTCCATCCTTCTGAGGTGGGTAAAATGAGGACCCAGATTGTTGGGGGCAATATGCTGAACTCTGTAAACCGCTTAGAGAGGGCTGTAAAGCATTATGAAGCGGTATATAAGTCTAAGTGCTATTGCTATTGCTATTGCCTGTACATTTCTCGGCACACGTGTCTTAAAATATTCCTTCATCCATGATGCTTGAAGAGGACGATGAATAAATCACGTGCCGTAACCACGATGGAATGACATGAAAAAAAGTAGAGCTCCAAGGGGCTTACAGACATGATGGAGAGCTCAAAAACGTATCTCGGGAGGAAGTATGGAAGCTACCGACGGGATAGCTTGGCTTTCTGAGTTGTTTTAGATCTCTGCATCTCCCTCAACATTTCTTGGCTAGAACATTGCTAAGATCTGCTCAATTTTGCCCTGGGACTTGGCATCACTGCTCTCCTGGCTGCTGAGTAAGTTTCTTAGATGTTGGCTTCCAAGGTGGTAGGAGATGCAAGCCGATTGTTCCAGTGAAGGATGGAAGTTGGAATCAGGGTAAGAAGCTAGCTTTTGAGTTCCTTGCCGTTGCGAGAGTCTGTGCCAATTCTGGTATTATAGCAATAGCAATAGCACTTAGACTTATATACCGCTTCATAGTGCTTTACAGCCCTCTCTAAGCGGTTTACAGAGTTCAGCATATTGCCCTCAACAATCTGGGTCCTATTTGGGTATTATTTGGTTAACTAATTGCATCTTTATGGCCTGGCTTAAAAAAAGCCCCCAAACCTCCCTGATCTGTCTATATTGGAGCTACTGATACATTTTGACCAACCATGGGTCAATTCTTCAAGGCAGTGAGAGCAATCAACCCATGGAACAGGAATTGCTTTCAGAAGTTGTGGGAGCTTTATGACTGGAAGCTTTCAAGAAGAGACTGGACTGCCATTTGTTCAGATATGGTGTGGGGTCTCCTGCTTGGGCGGGGTGGGTGGGTGTTGGACTAGATGACCTGCAAGGTCCCTTCCAACTCTGTTAATCTGTAAAGGCAAAATCCAAGAATGGCTTCTGAGAGACTCTCAACATGGAAAAGTTTCCCCATTCAGTCCGTAGGGAAGGCTTAAAAAAAAAACTTTTGTTGGAGGGGATGTGAAACACCAGGAATGGCATAGACCAGTGTTTCCCAACCTTGGCAACTCGAAGATATCTGGACTTCAACTCCCAGAATTCCCCAGCCAGCATTCGCTGGCTGGGGAATTCTAGGAGTTGAAGTCCAGATATCTTCAAGTTGCCAAGGTTGGGAAACACTGGCATAGACAGCCTGAAAACACTAAGAAGTCCTAGATGAAGAGAAGTCTTGAAGGTTATCCTTCCTGGTTATCAGGAGAGAAGGGGCTACTGGCTTCCCCCCCCGGGGGGGGGGGACTCAGTGCCATGGCTGCATCTCACCTATCCGAGCTTCATGAGCTGACAGCCTGACATCAGCATGGGGCAGGACCCGAGGAGGGGGACAGTGGGCTGAGTGTTGAGCAATTATTCCAGGTTTACAAGGCCTCGTCCCTCTGTCATCTATAGGGAGGTCGAGGGTCTTCTGTTTGAGCAAGGGGTTGGCCTAGAAGACCTTCCAGCTCTATTCTGATTGATTGATTGAAGATAAAGTGTGACTTCTGGTCATTGTGGTGTCCTTGGCCGTAATATATAAATCGTTCTCTATTGCCTTCTTCCCAGTTTCCCTGGGACTTCTCGCATGGTGTCCAAGCCTAACCAGGTTTTCCGCTGTTCGGCTTTTTCAGGGACAGCCAAGGTCAGCTAAGTGTGGCTGGTAGAACCAATCATACCCTTAGATCTGTTAGGTCAATGCATCTGGAAGAAGGCTGATCTAGAACAGAGCAACCGTAAAGCTTCTAGGTTTTCGCCATCCTACGCAGGTCCATTGCATGGGTTTCATCACCTCCTTGGCATGGGTTTCATCACCTCCTTGGCATGGGTTTCATCACCTCCTTGGTGAAGTCAGGAGCTGAGATCCTGACTTCTAGAGCCACATTAGGGGGGGAATCACATGTCCTCGTCTTCTACGATTGTCCACTGGAATAAACCCAATGCTTTGAGTGATCGTGATTGCACAGCTGTGGTGGAATTATCTACTGGTTGTTAAGGAGTCTGATCTGGCCTTGTTTGTTTCCAGATTCATGCAGAGTGTGACCGAGGTTCATCTCGGGGTAACATCTTGAGATCCTAAGAGCAACATGTAGTGTTGTGTCCTAGGGTTGGTCAACATGGAACCTTTTCCTGTCCTTTTTCCTCTTTAATCCGTGTTCAGGGTTTTGATCAGCTCGAGTTTTGATCCGCCGCCGTCATTCGGGGAAGGGTTGTTGTTTGTGTTTCTGGATACTTAAGCTTTTATTTATGAATATATTTGCAACATTTTTACACCCCCTCATGGGTGTCTCTAAGCAATCTGCAGCCTCCAGCTTACAACCGCATAACCCGCGCACTGGTTTCACAAAAGCAATTGAATAGTCTTCATTAGTTGCCGAAAGGTTCATTAGATTGCAAAATGGGACTTTTATTTTTAGGATCTGTTCTAAATGGGAGGTGAGAAAAAAAAAATAGTGCCTTCATGCTTGGCAAGATGCTGCAGGAGAGAGATAATTTTTTTTGTGAGCTGGAGTTCCATCTCTGGATAAAAAAGAGGCTGGTTTTTCGAGAGCCAAGCGAGGAGCTTTTTTCTAGATCTCTTGGGGGGGGGGGGAGGAACAGACACCCAGATATAGATTCCTTTAAAAAAAATCTAGATGGATCTAGATTTCAGATCAAGGTGAGCCTGCTTTAGTTGCAAACTCAGTGGGATGCGTCAGTGCTGTCTCTTTAGCCTACCTTACAGGGTTATAAATCAGATAAAGCTGGTTTGATTACAGAAAGGAGAGAGATGAGTGATGGTTAATTCTAACAGATTAACAGAATTGGAAGGGACCTTGTAGGTCATCTAGTCCAACCCCCTGCCCAAGCAGGAGACCCTGCACCATTTCTGACAGATGGCAGCCCAGTTTCTTCTTGAAAGCTTCCAGTGATGAAGCTCCCACAACTTCTGAAGGCAACTTCTGTTCCATCGGTTGATTGCTTTCACTGTCAGAAAATGTCTCCTTATTTCCAGGTTGAATCTCTCATTGTTCAATTTCCACCCATTATTCCTTGTCTGGCCTTCGGGTGCCTTGGAAAATAGCTTGACCCCCCTCCTCTCTGTGGCAGCCCCTCAAATATTGGAGACTGCTATCATGTCTCCCCTGGTCCTTCTCTTCACTAGACTAGCCAATTCAATCCTATATACAGTAAGCAGAGATGTTGGACCAGCCCAACCCTGGTAACCATCCAGCTATCTGACGATGGTCGGAACTTGGTGTGAAACCAGCAAACTGGGCTTATTTAATAAGCCACGGTTAAGCCAACCAGACCAATAGGCTGGGTTCTGAAGGTAAGAATTTCAGTCTGTGCCTTAGTAGGTGAATGGTCCTTTCTCCAGTTTTTTTAACTCCAAACATTGACCAAAAGGATCTCCCCTTTTGCATTGGTTTTATATGGAGTAGAAGTCAACATTGATAAAACTTTTTTGTTTTTTCATGTTGGTTTTTTTTGGATGCTGGATAATATTTTAACCGAATCCTTCGCTTTTTGTGCCTTCTTTCCTAATCCTTGGGTGCAGTTTAAGGGCTCTGCTAAGGTCAGCAGGCTGGTTCTTCTTCTTCTTTCTTCTTTCTTCTTCTTCTTCTTCTTCTTCCTTCTTCTTCTTCTTCTTCTTCTTCTTCTTCTTCTTCTTCTTTCTTCCTCCTCCTCCTCCTCCTCTCCTCCTCCTCCTCCTCCTCCTCCTCCCCTCCTCCTCCTCCTCCTCCTCCTCCTCCTCCTCCTCCTCCTCCTCCTCCTCCTCCTCCTCCTCCTCCTCCTCCTCCTCCTCCTCCTCCTCCTCCTCTTCTCTTCTTCTTCTTCTTCTTCTTCTTCTTCTTCTTCTTCTTCTTCTTCTTCTTCTTCTTCTTCTTCTTCTTCTTCTTCTTCTTCTTCTTCTTCTTCTTCTTCTTCTTCTT
This sequence comes from Diadophis punctatus similis, assembly GCA_023053685.1. Lineage (NCBI taxonomy): Eukaryota > Metazoa > Chordata > Lepidosauria > Squamata > Dipsadidae > Diadophis > Diadophis punctatus. Next base: position 4,390,151 of record JALIGW010000048.1, read on the forward strand.
CTTCTTCTTCTTCTTCTTCTGGTAAGGAATTACCATAGCTGAACTCCCTTGATCAATGTTGACAGTTTTCTCGTCTCTGTCTTTAAAGTAATGAAAATTGCGGAAGGCCACGTTGGCTGGTGAGTGAGCATTTTGCTACTTTAATCAAATTCTTTTAAGGGCTAATGGCTTTTTCTCCGTACGAAAAAAAATCAACCGGGCAGGCCTTTCCGAGGGAAACCAAGTGGGGAAAACTGGTTCTCTGTCAGCAACGGCTTCTTTCTTTGCTACGGGGAAGGAAAAAAAAAAATCTGACGTGATTTAATTTCTCTGCCTCTTTGTATAATCTGCTTTTGGATCTGCATCAAGGCTGTGTTGCTTAGCAAGTCCCCCAATTGGACCAAGGATTGGCAAATCTGATTGTCAGGAAATTTGGGGATTTGTTTTCTGTGTACCCCAAGTGAGCAGGTCCTTGATGTTTATTTGGGGGGGGGGGGGTGGTGTTTCATGTGATGTTTCGGTGCAGCAATTCTAGTTTGCTTACGGTGCAGTGCCATGTGTGAATTTTGCAACAAACCATGGTTAAAGCAAGCGGTGGTTTAACAAGATGCGTTAACAAGTGTAGGCCCTTCTCTGGCTTTCTCAAATGTATACGCCTCATTATTTTTTTTAAAAAAAAAACTTAAAACGAAGTCTTCCGAAGACGCTCGGCTTACTTGATAAAATCCTCTCTCTCTGTGTGTGTGCTACTGGCACTTTTGCACATACAGAAAGAGAAGTAATCTAAGCGTCACACGATGTACTGTCCTAATCATAAAATATTGTGGCAAAATTCGCAGATCGCGAGTCGCAAATTACATTTTTTCTCTTTCTCCAGAGAGAGTGGGTGGGTTTTAATCAAACGCTCCCTGGGTAATGCAGCAAAGCAAATGTGGGCACTTGCTCGCTTGTCATCTCAGCCAGGTGGGGGGCCGTGGATGATGGGGGAGGAGCCCCCTCTGAGAGGTTAAGTGCAAAAGTCTTAATTTTCCCACTGAAGTTCATTGTCAGCATGAGATAATTCTTCTTAAAGGGGGAAAAAAAAATAAAAACTCGAGGGAACTTGGAATACAGGTAGTCCTTGATTTATGACCACACATGGGATGAAAATTTCTGTTGCTAAGCTAGGCAATTAAGTGAGTTGCACCTGATTTATACATCTGGAAGGCTCAAAATGAGGAAGGGGGTGGCTGAGAGATCACATTCGTCTTGAACCAGGAAAGGGTTGATGCCAACAAAAGAGAATACTTGCAGCTCAGGGTTGAAATGAAGGGTCCTTGGTGGTCTCTGGGCTTGGTTGTTTTCTTTCAGACATTTCATTGCCCAACCAGGTAACATCATCAGTGCTGGAAGGGAGTGGAGTTTGTGGAGTGGAGGAGGAAAAGGAGAAGGAAGAGGAGGAGAAGGACTCTGGGGTCTTTGGTGCTCTCTGAGTGTGGAGGTTTTCTTGCAGACATTTCATTACCCAAGTAGGTAACATCATCAGTACCACAGTACTGGGACTGATGATGTTACCTAGTTGGGTAATGAAATGTCTGCAAACCCCCCCCCCCCACCAAGCTCAGAGAGCACCAAGGACTCTGCAAAGTGTTGATGCAAGTCTTCATCCAACTGCAAAGCTTTGCAGGACAATCTCAGGCCAAAGGCTGATTCTGAGCCTCGACTGTCCTATAGAGTTGCTGTGAGCCTTGCTTGCTTCCTTGGAAATTTGACATTCAGATCTCCTGGGATCAAAGCCTGAAAGTGCCGATCTTGTCCAGCTTGGCCAAGCCTCTTCAAATGGGTCATCAAGGGCCTTTGTTCCTTCGTTCCTTTGTTCCTTTGTTCCTTCGTTCCTTCCTTCGTTCCTTCGTTCCTTCGTTCCTTTGTTCCTTGCTTTCCTCCCTCCCTCCCTCCCTCCCTCCCTCCCTCCCTTCCTAGCTTTTCCCCTTCCTTCCTTCCTTCCTTCCTTCCTTCCTTCCTTCCTTCCTTCCTTCCTTCCTTCCTTCCTTCCTAGCTTTCCCCCTTCCTTCCTTCCTTCCTTCCTTCCTTCCTTCCTTCCTTCCTTTCCCCCTTCCTTCCTTCCTTCCTTCCTTCCTTCCTTCCTTCCTTGCCTCTCCCCTCCCTCCCTCCCTCCCTCCCTCCCTCCTTCCTTCCTTCCTTCCTTCCTTCCTTCCTTCCTTCCTTCCTTCCTTCCTTCCTTCCTTCCTTCCTTCCTTTCTCAGTGCCCCACTTTCCACAATCGTCATTCTTCCTCTGACCGTTGCTTTCCGCCTCCTCGGATGTGGGTAGCTGCTACCATGGTGAAAAAAAGAAGAAGTTGTGGGCGTTGTTCTTTGCCTGCTCACATGGATGAAAATATTCCCTGTGCCTTTCTGTTGTGTGGCTTGGCCATTGCCAAGTGGCATCGTCAGCTGTTTTGCGTGCAGTCTTTGGAAGTTAGATGTTCTACATGAGTGGTCTTTCCAAGAGATGCATTCCTCCTTCCCTCCTTCCTTCCTTCCTTCCTTCCTTCCTTCCTTCCTTCCTTCCTTTCTTCCTCCCTCCCTCCCTCCCTCCCTCCCTCCCTCCCTCCCTCCCTCCCTCCCTTCCTTCCTTCCTTCCTTCCTTCCTTCCTTCCTTCCTGCACACTCTTGCTTTAGAGCAGGTTCTCAACCATAGCAGCTGGAAGATGGGTGGACTTCAATTCCCAGAATTCCCCGGCCAGCTATTCTATGCTGGCTAAGGAATTCTGGGAGTTGAAGTCCACCCATCTTAAAGTACATAGCTGGGGAATTCTGGGAGTTGAAGTCCACCCATCTTAAAGTAGGTGGCTAAGGAATTCTGGGAGTTGAAGTCCACCCATCTAAAAGTTGCCATGACTGAGAAATAATGCTTTTAGAAGCTGGCCACCAAACAGTTGAGGACATGGGAGAATCCTATTGGTAATCTATGGGGCAAATTTCACGTTTTCTTTCTGAAAACAGATCTAGTTCTGCAAGTTTCTAGAAACAATGGAGGCCCCCCCCCCCCCCCCCCCCGAAAATCCACTTCGTCAGGGTGTTTCATTTTCTTTGTTTTTAATTATCATCTTCAATTTGTCACGCTTGGTCTCAGAGCACAGTTGGCTCACACGTGACTCTGGCTGATCAATATTCCTTCACCAGGTCTAAAATAGTTTTGGGTGTGCATGTGTGCATATATGTATATAGAAATCAATCGGACCCAAATTGGATTTGATAGGTTTCATGATTGGGAGATGAAAGAGTTGGGAAAGAGCGGTTTGGCTTGGAAATTTTTGCTGCCTGGGTGATAAAGCACTGAGAGTGAACTGCAGGTGGCTGGATTCGCACCCTGGATTAAAAAAAGAAAAGAAAAAGAAAGCCAACAAAGACAAAAAAAGCCACACTTGCCCCTTGAAGAACAAACAGGCAAATCCCTCCTGCATTGAGCTGAATGCTTGAGTCAGATGTAAACACTGTTTAAACACTGAATCCTGGTCTGTTACCCCAATTCTGAGCAGAGTGCCACTCATGCCCGTGGCTGTGAATTCAGAGTTAATAGTGAGATAATTAGAGCAAGAAAGGCTAATTGATTTCCTATCTCTAATTCTGTACCACTTAGTACTTAACGTGGGTAAATTTATCCCCTTTTAAAAAGGAGTAAAAAAGAGCTGGATAGACTGACACAAAGATGTCATTGGGGAAAGGGATCTATCTGCAAGATTAAGGAGGTAGTTAGGAAGAGATGGCAGATGGGGAAAGAAAGAAAAAGAAAAAGAAAGAAAGAAAGAAAGAAAGAAAGAAAGAAGAAAGAGAAAGAAAGAAAGAAAAAAAAAGAAAGAAAGAAAGGAGAGCAGTGGGAGCAGTGGTGGGTTCCTACCAGTGTGGTCCACTCTATAGCACTGGTAGCGGCCCCGCTGGTGACATCACAGTACCGGTGCGGTCGGTTGCCGGTGCCTGGGTGCCGCCATTAAAAAAAAGTTTTTTAAATTTTTTAAAAAAATTTTCTTCTGCGCATGCCCAGAAGCCGAGCTTCCGGCACTGCGCATGCGCTGCCTTCCTACCCCACAGTGAGTCCAAGCAGGGGAGGATGGCTGAGGGAGCGCATGAGACGCTGAAAGAACGGGCGGCAGGAGCTATCTCCATTCCCCTCCCTTCAGCCGTCCAAGAAGCCACGAACGCGCAGTGATGATCTCAGGCATTTTCACACGTTTGAGGCTTCTCAAGCTGCTGAGGGGAGGGGGAATGGGCGGCAGGACCTATCTCAGTTCCCCTCCCTTCAGCAGTCCGAGAAGCCATGCCCACCCAGTCACATGGCTGGCAAGCCACACCCACAAAATAAGCCACGCCCACAGAGTGGCAGTAAAAAAATTAGGAACCCGCCCCTGAGTGGGAGGGAGGGAGGGAGGGAGAGAGAGAGAGAGAGAGAGAGAGAGAGAGAGAGAAAGAAAGAAAGAAAGAAAGAAAGAAAGAAAGAAAGAAAGAAAGAAAGGGCAGTGGGAGGGAGAGAAGGAAGGGAGAGAGAAAAAAGAAAGAAAGAAAGAAAGAAAAAAGAAAGAAAGGAAGGAAGGAGAGCAGTGGGAAGGAGGGAGAGAGAGAAAGAGAGATAGAAAAGAAAGAAAGGACAGTGGGAGGGAGGGAGGGAAAGAAAGGGAGAGAAAAAAAGAAAGAAAGAAAGAAAGAGAAAGAAAGAGGAATGGAGGAAGGGCAATGAGGGAGGAAGGAAGGAGAGATAGTTTGGAAAAAGAAGGAAGAGAAATGAGAGGGAGGAATGGAGGGAGGGAGGGAGGAAGGAAGGAAGGAAGGAAGGTAGGTAGGTAGGTAGGTAGGTAGGTTGGAAGGTTGGTTCCCATGGTTGATGGAGCTTGAAGAGAAGAGATTTTCTCTGTCTTAGCATCTTGTGATCAGGGACTTCGGGGCAAAAAGGTCAACACAGCAACCACAACCATACAATCAAAGCCCTACCTCTTTCACTCCCACATAAAAAGAGTGGGTCTTCGTCACATGGTTATGACCCCCTCTTAATTTTCCTGACCCCCCCTCCCCACATGGACACCCCTGTTGCCATGTTACCTTGCCCTCTCCCCCAACCGTTTCCAACTGCATCTTCCAGTCTTTCAAGAAGAGATCGGACTGCTATCTGTCAGAAATGGTGTAGGGTCTCCTGCTTGGGCGGGGGGGGGGTTGGACTACATGACCTCCAAGGTCCCTTCCAACTCTATTAATCTGTTAATCTTCTCCTTGCATCCAGCTAGAACTCCTACACTGCGGTGGTTGGGCCTTAAGATAAGTTAGCCACCCTTGGGTGAAAGGGACGCCTCGTGCAAACCAGTTTCCAACAGCCCTTCTCTACTTTACACGTTAAGAGACCTTCAACTCTCAGGCCTATTTTCGCCCCGTGCTGCATCCTACCTATTTTTCTTCCTCCACCTTCTTGACAGAAGGGTGAACAAAGGTTGATTGGCTTGCAATTTCACAGAGATATTTCTCTATCTTTCTCCCACCTCCTTTTTTTTAAAAAAAATTATATATATACTGTATATACTGTATATATTCCCAATTCTGTCTCGTGGAAAGGGCATCTCTATTGTCCTTTCAACGGTTGGGCTGTTTCCGGAGCGCATGATGACATAATTACAACCTGTTTTACCTGCGATGGTGAGCTGGCTTTAACACATATTTATTATGTCTCCTTCCAAAACCAGACCAAGTTACTCAGCACAACCTCAGTTTGGCTGTCACTTAAAAAGTGTGGATTAAAACTTTCGTCTCACGCTAGGAGAGGAATGAGTCAGGGTTTCACCCCTCTCCCCGTTCTTCCAAAATATTCTTGGCTTGCCTAGGTGTTTTTTTTAAAGAAGTATTATTAATTTTGGTCAACGTTGTTCTTTCTCAATTTAAAGGTCTGGCTTCTTGCCTCTCGCATAATCCCTTATGGCAAGGTATTATTCCTCCTAATGAAATAATGAGGACGCATTATCTGTTAACATTGGTAATTATTGAGTAAGCTAATTATAATGCTAATTGCCTGCATTTAATATAATTTATAAGTTTGGGAGGAACACTTTCAAAGGCTGGCAGCGACAGGTCAACCTGGACATTGTATAGGATAGGGCTGTTATGGATGTTCAACATAAAATAATGTTAATGAAACATGCTGAGTTTCTGCTCTGTGAATCTTCTCCATGCTTTGCAAAAATTCCTATGGATTATTTTTCTGCTGATCTACGCCGAGGTGAACATGTTGGCATTCAGGGAAGGAGAGGCCATGTTTCCTGATGCCACGAATTGTTGGAAGGAGAAGAGGAACCCTAGAAAAGAACTTAGAAGAAATATGCACCGATGGAAGAGAATAGTTGTAGCTCAGGGTTAAACTGTGGGGTCCTTGTTGCTCTCTGAGCTGGGTGGTTTACGTGCAGATGTTACAAGACCCAACTAGGGAACATTATCAGTACTAGAAGGGAGTGGGGTTTGTGGGGAGGAGGAGGAGGAGGAGGAGGGGGATGATTAGGATTGTGGGGTCCTTGTTGCTCTCTCAGCTGGGTGGTTTTCTTGCAGATGTTACAAGACCCAACTAGGGAACATTATCAGTACTTGAAGGGAGTGGGGTTTGTGGAGAGGTGGAGAAAGGAGAAAGGAGAAAGGAGAAAGGAGAAAGGAGGAGGAGCTGTGGGGTCCTTGGTGCTCTCTGAGTTAGGTGGTTTACTTGCAGATGTTACAAGACCCAACTAGGGAACATTATCAGTACTAGAAGGGAGTGGGGTTTGTGGAGAGGTGGAGAAAGGAGAAAGGAGAAAGGAGGAGGAGCTGTGGGGTCCTTGGTGCTCTCTGAGTTAGGTGTTTACTTGCAGATGTTACAAGACCCAACTAGGGAACATTATCAGTACTAGAAGGGAGTGGGGTTTGTGGAGAGGAGGAGGAGGTGGAGAAGGAGGAGGAGGAGCTGTGGGGTCCTTGGTGCTCTCTCAGCTGGGTGGTTTTCTTGCAGATGTTACAAGACCCAACTAGGGAACATTATCAGTACTAGAAGGGAGTGGGGTTTATGGAGAGGAGGAGAAAGGAGAAAGGGGGAGGGGGAGGAGGAGGAGGAGGAGGACTGTGGGGTCCTTGGTGCTCTCTGAGCTGGTTGGTTTACTTGCAGATGTCAGAAGACCCAACTAGTTGAGCTAGTTGGGTCATGAAACACCTGCAAGAAACCACCAAGCTCAGAGAGCACCAAAGACCCCACTCGAAGGCTCATAACTATCAGAGAAAAAGAAAAACAGCCCACACCATCCCTTAAGTCTTCTCAACATACTTCGATCCATCCGGCTCTGCTGCAAAGATTTCATTTTCGAGATATCTCCGATCCTTTTCCTTAACCTTCCTTGAACCCGTTCCAATTTGTCTGAATGTGGCGTGGTTCTCAAAACTGGACCCAGATATGGGTGGGGGGGCGTCTCTGACTCTACAGTCCCACAAGTCCCGTTTGTGGGCTGAAGGACATCTGGGCATCCATCTACCTAAAGATATTTGCTCGGCAGCCCGTTGAAGAACATACTCTTGCCACCGCCTCTCTCTTTCCCCACCTTAAAGTGTCTTCACGCCATAAATAACATCAGGCTCTCTTTCCAATCAAGGGAGAGGAAGGGTTTAAATCCTTGGATGGGTTTATTACTATGTCCATAAAACAATGAGGACCTGTGACCAACCCCTGGCACTTAAAACGGGCCATCAATCTCGGTTCTCTCTTGAGAGAAGGGTTGGGAACCATGCAGATGTTGGCGAGGTGATTTCACCCCATGGTAACATCTGCTTTAGCCCCAATCTAAAAATCTGTATTTGTTTTATTTGTCAAGCATATATGATTATAAGCAAAGTATAAACAGTAAAACATGATTGAATATATATGTAATAGTACAAGCATGAATAAGAGTAAAAGAGGTATGAATATATGGGTACATTAGGACAGGAACGGTAGGCACGATTGTGCGCTTATGCACGCACCTTACCGACCTCTTAGGAATGGGTGAGGTCGATGCCAATTCGGAGTTACCTTGCAATTTGTTCCATCATTGCAGCAGCCACCTTGGCTGCAGGCGGAGGGAACTGATTGTGCCATAGAGGCTAGAATTTCAGAGAGTCCTCATCCTGCGACTGCTCGTTAATAGCCGTTCAAAGTTCATCCCTGCAGTCATGAGTTCAAAATTCAGGCGCTTGGCAACTGGCGTGTATTTAGGATGGTTGCAGCATCCCGAGGATCACGTGATCGCCGATTCCGGCCTTCTCAGCCAGCTTCTGATAGGCAAAGTCAATGGAGAAAGCCAAACTCGCTTAATGACCGCATGGTTTATTTAACAACTGCAGGGATTAGCTTAACAGCCATGGTTAAAAAAAAAAGGACATCAATTTGGACGAGACTCATTTAACAATCGTATCGCTTATTTCTGGCCCCAATTGCGGTTGTTGTTTGAGAACTACCTACAATAAAGCTGATCTATATTAGAATTAGAACAGAGCTGGAAGGGACCTTGGAGGTCTTCTAGTCCAGCCCCCCTGCTCAAGCAGGAGATCCCTACCATTTCAGACAAGTGGCTGTCCAGTCTTTTCTTCAAAACCTCCAGTGATGAAGCATCTACAACTTCTGAAGGCAAGCTGTTCCAATGGTTAATTGTCCTCACCGTTAGGAAGTTTCTCCTTAATTCCAGGTTGCTTCTCTCCTTGATTAGTTTCCATCCATTGTTTCTTCTCTTGCCTTTTTGTGCTTTGGAAAATAATTTGACCCCCCCCTTCTCTTTGTGGCAGCCCCTCAAGTACTGGAATATTGCTATCATGTCACCCCCTAGTCCTTCTTTTCTCTAGACTAGCCAAACCCAAACCCTGCAGCCGTTCTTCGTATGTTTTAGTCTCCAGGCCTTTGATCATCTCAGGTGCTCTTCTTTGCACTTTTTCCAAAGTCTCAACATCTTTTTTAAAAATGTGGTGACTAAAACTGGATGCAATATTCAGGTGTGGTCTCACTAAGGCTTTATAAAGCACTAATACTTCACTAGATTTTGATTCTTTGCCTCTGTTTATACAACCAAGGATTGTATTAGCATTTTTTTGGCTGCTGCTGCTGCTGCACACAACTAACTCATGTCATGTCATGTCAGACATGACTATCTGAAGCGGACTCTGAATCTCATCCAGAGTTCACGCCATCCAGGTTTCTTTTCTCCGCAGAGAAATGTTTGCTCGGTCTGCAGAGAGTCAGTCTAGTATTTTGGGGGCAACCCCCCCCTCCCAAATTCCAGGGAGCCTCTTAGCACTGCGTGTCTCCAAAAGTAGGGATAAAACTTCTCCAGTAAAATCCAGGGGATGTTGTGAAAGTGAGGACAGAAAGCAGCTAAAATTGGCCCGCCCGGCGACCCATTGCATCTGCCAAATGTTTCTATTATTCGAACCTGCCCACCCCAAAACAAAACAGAGGGGGGTGGGGAAAGTGCAAAAAGAAAAAAAAGGAGAGAGAACCGCACCCGCCTATCCATCTGTCTGGATGGTGGGTGGAATTGAGCTACATTCCTCTAAAACAGCATTTATTAAGCTTGGCAGCTTTCCGAAGGGTGGACTCCAACTCCAGAATTCGATCTGGCTGAGGAATTCTGGGATTTTGGAGTCCACCCCTCTGAAAACTGCCAGGTCATGCCCCAGTCGGAGCCTGAATCTTCAGAGGAGGATCAAGCTGGAGCTTGTTCGGAGATCAAGGGGGAGGCTTCGTTGGCTTCGGAGGAATGTGGGGAGGAGCAGGCCGAGGCAGCCCAGGGCCCCTCAGGATTGGGGATGGCTAGTTAGCATGGAGGAATGG
>JALIGW010000049.1:0-252500 GCA_023053685.1 Diadophis punctatus similis
AAAGTATATTTAAGCACACACAATTTTCCCGCACATCTATACTCCCCCCCCCCATCCTGATTCAATGTCCGATATACATGTGGTTTTTTTTTGCTTTTAACTAGCAAGTCACAGCAGTATTAGTTGCTTGGTGGTAAACTTTTAAAATTTGCATTGGTAGTTGCTAAGAGAAAGAAGAAAGGCTTGGAAGCTTGCCTCAGAACTTACTTGTTTGCCTCACCTGCTCTGTTCTTGACCAGACTATCCTAGTTCAGCACAACATAGACGGTACTTCCAAATCAATGTTGTACCTGGATGTTCTCTTATGTTTCTAAGTCTCATCCTAGGAGCCACTGAGAAAGTAGGACTACTATATTTGAGCTGCAAGAATTGAAGTGACCATTAGATGGCATCAACTGGTTCTTTCTCTTTGCTACCATCTGGTGTTCATCCCAGGTTTTGCATCCTGGATATGATAGCCCTCCAGAAGCAGAGCAAACAAAACAGACTGACAAAAAGGCGAGCCTTCTACAGGGTGGTGATATTCAGAAGCAAACTTCTAAAAAACTAAAATGTCCATCATCCTCATCATCAAGTAGGTGATACTTTTTTAAGACCACCCAAAATAGCACAAAATGCTGGACTCGCTTTCTTGTTAGTGATGATGGGAATCTCCTGGACAATAATAGTGTCTTCATGCAAATGATATACAATTTATTATTTAACCGTAATCAAATCTAATGTTCTACCACAAGTGAAAGAAACCATGCTAGCCTGCGGCAAAAATTTTGGCTATAGTATTGAATTCGATAAATGGCAGGACTTATGGGAGAGGAATAAAAAATTTACCTTAGCCACTACGTATAAAGAAAATTTATACAAGATGTTTTACAGGTGGCATCTTCCACCCACAAGATTAGCTAAAATGAACAAAAACCTTTCGCCGTTGTGCTGGAAATGCAAGGCAGCACCAGGAACTTTCTACCACATGTGGTGGGGTGTGTCTGAAAACTAGAGATTTTTGGCATCAGATAAGAAGGTGGCTGAAAGAGATGCTAAACCAAAGCGTAGATTTAAAGCCAGAATTATTCCTATTAGGAATTACAAAAGATAAATATAGCAAAGGAACAATATATTTAATGTTGCATATACTAATGGCAGCAAGATTGGTCTTCGCGCAAAATTGGAAAAGCAAAGAGATTCCCCCTGAAAAAGAGATAATAAAGAAGATATTGACTTGTGCAGAAATGGACAGGCTGACTTTAGAACTCAAAGAAAAGGGTGAGACGGAATATTATGAAATCTGGAATAAAATGTATCAGTGGTTAGAAGGGAGGAGGAATTGTCGGGGACAGAGAAATATTGATAAGTTGAGAGTTGAAAAATATTATTATAGTATTGTGTGATATGTAGGAATTGTATTTGTATTGAAAGTAACTTTTACATATGAAAGGATATATGTGTTTGAAGCTTGATAGATTGTACATATGTAAATATCGGGTAAAGGATGGTATTTGTCGTTAGGTAAAACTTTATGGAAATGTTTATCCAGAAAAGTCACACTATGTCCAATGTTTTTTAATTGTTTATTTAATAAAAAAACTGTTTTAAAAAATCTAATGTTCTACCCATAGTTTCTTGCAGATTGAAAAAACTTCATCCCTGAAAAAGTCAGTGACAAATCATTTTGGTAGCATTGCATAGATACACTCAGCTTGATCTGAGGGAGTTTCACCTTCTCACCTCTCTTCTTTTTAATAAAGCAGAAAGATCGAATGCAGGTATCAAAACATCTGGAGATCACCTCTTGATGCTTAGGAAGCCCTCCTGTGTAGGACTTTCAGCAATCAAAGCTGGAACTGGAGAATAGAATAAGCAGGCATTCTGTTGTGTATGTCTACAGTTTGGAGGAGGTAGGATAGAAAGAGTTGGGTGTTAGCTAAAGGGAACTTGGATGCAGCATGATAAATCCAATGTATCCCATTGCTGCACGAGTTTGAGGTTGGTGTGTGTGTGAAATCTATTTATTATGCCAATTTCTCCAAAGCTATGCATTTCTGTCTGCTAAGTTTGCAAATTTCCCCACCGTCGTGCATTTTACAAAATTATTTTTATGAACCAATGCATTTTTCTGTAGACTTGGCCCTAATAAGCTTAAAAGAAAAAAAATGGTATTGCGAAATTCAAAAACATGCAAATATGTAAGCATAGCTATTATTTCACAGCACGTATTGATTTAAAAGAGTTGAATCAGATTATTTTGTAAATTGAACAAATTCTCTGCTATATTTCATCCATAAGGATGCAGGCGGTTACACTGGTAATTGTACAATGAAAAATAGAGCATTCGCATACACCATATAGCTAAGGCATTGCTACCCGAAGTTTTTCTTTCATTACCCAAAACTGTTTATCAGAAACTCTTAACAAACTTCGAGGTTCAGTTGGAAGTCATTTTCTTCAGCATCATCATAACTCTGAACAGACACTGAACGAATGGTCATAATTCGAGAACTACCTGTATTTTAAAAATAGCATCATTGAACAACCTTTATGACATTTCAATAAATTACCATTGGTAATTTCATTGATTTTCATCTTAATGGGAATAGTTAGGGATATTTTTGAATATATTTTAGTACTCCTGGCAATCTTTAAGTCGATTTAAATTCTCTGTTGTGATGGGTAATGGGTTTTATTTATGTGCTGTTACCCAAAGTAAAAACATTTCTACCCAATCTGGGGTAATTTGCCCAGAATTCGGAAGCACTGAATCAAAATCATGGTAGGGACTGAAATTTTCCCTCTGAAAAATAACATTTTTTTTTCCTATCCAGTTAAAGAATAGAAATAGCTGCAGGAAAAAGGTTTAGATAGCCCTAGTCTTCATTATAAATGTTGCACCTGAATTGACGGCAACAGGCAAATGGGGCCAAATCTTTTGCTTTAATTCATGAAAAGGAGGGATTACCCATAGATCACACAAATGTATACATATGTTGTTAAAATATTTTTTATTCCTGTAAATATTGCTGCCCATCAAAGTAAAGCTAGATCCACGTTTATTAGCTGCTAAAATGATTAAGGATCGCTATAGCTATCATAGCATCCTCTGCAACCATCATTTTAGTAGCTGCTTTAAAACACCTAATAAATTGGTACACCGTTTATAGGCTTCCGTTCACCCCACAATTGAACAAGGTCATCCCTGTACATTGCCTCCTCTCTTCCTCCCTGGCCTTGCAACAGTTTTGGCTTTATGAAAGACTGTGAGGATCCTCTTGGCTTTTTGTGTGTCTTTGCATCTTTCAGTCAGTGTTGACTCCTGGCAACTGCCTGGATTAAGTCCCTGCAGTTGGACCTTCCTAGGGTTCAGAGAGGGTGACCCAGCTGGCTTCCTGCCCAAGGTGGAACCAAAACTCACAATCTTCCCTTTTCATAGTCCGGTGCTTTAACCACCACACCACTGGCTTTCTTTCTTTCTTTCTTTCTTTCTTTCTTTCTTTCTTTCTTTCTTTCTTTCTTTCTTTCTTTCTTTCTTTCTTTCTTTCTTTCTTTCTTTCTTTCTTTCTTTCTTTCTACCTCCCTCCCTCCCTCCCCCTCCCCTCCCCTCCCCTCCCTCCCTCCCTCTTTCTTTCTTTCTTTCTTTCTTTCTTTCTTTCTTTCTTTCTTTCTTCCTTCCTTCCTTCCTTTCTTAATTTCTTTCTTTCTTTCTCTCTACCTCCCTCCCCTTCCCTCCCTCCTTCCCTCCCTCCCTCCTCCCACTTTCTTTCTTTCTTTCTTTCTTTCTTTCTTTCTTTCTTTCTTTCTTTTTTTCTTTCTTTCTTTCTTTCCTTCCTTCCTTCCTTCCTTCCTTCCTTCCTTCCTTCCTTTCCTTTCCTTTCCTTTCCTTTCCTTTCCTTTCCTTTTCTTTCTTTCCTCTTCATAGTTCATAAATATGTCTTTCCCCAAACAGCTGTAGAGAAAAATAGCAGAGGAAGATTGCAATGCAGTGCTACAAAGGGCCTGATCAAGAAAAAGAACCAGGTTTTTTTTTCTTAGCTGTTATGTGCCTAAAGCAGTGGTGGCTTTTTTCCTCAGGTGCCATTTCCCGACTTCTGGTGGGCCAGGTAGGCCCATTTTTCACCCTCACCAGGCTCCAGAGGCTTTCTTGGAGCCTGGGGAGGGCAAAAATGCCCTCCCCCCCGGAGGCTCTCTGGAGGCCAAAAACGCCCCTCCCAGAGCCTCCACACGAGCTGAAAATAAGCTGGCCGGCACGCAAATGCGCATTGGAGCTGAGCTAGGGCAAAGGTTCGCGTGCCAGCAGATATGGCTCCGCGTGCCACCTGTGGCACGTGTGCCATAGGTTTACCATCATGGGCCTAAATGTTTGATGTGCTTTTCAAAAATACAGTAGCTCTCTTGTTATCACCTGCTTCCTTGGGATGGTGCAAATTTATTTGGAAAGCTAGAATGATTGTTTTTTTGTTCGTTTCCTTGCTAATTAAAATAATATGAATCCTATTGCTAAAATTGTTGGTACAGCCTTTATTTCTTTATTTACCGAATTCATATAGCTGTCCATTGGCTGGGTGTAGGCTGCTGAATAGGATGCGTTCTGGTCCTTTTGTTTGCTTCTTAGTTATTTTTTTTAAATGGTCTCTTTTGAATAGTAATACAGATAGTCCTTGACTTACGAACACAATTGAGCACAAAATTTCTGTTAAGTGTAACATTTGTTAAGTGAGTTTTGCCCCATTTTATGACTTTTATTGCCACAGTTGTTAAGTGAATTGCTGCAGTTGGTAAGTTAGTAACATGGTTGTTAAGTGAATCTGGGTTCCCCATTGACTTTGCTTGTCAGAAGGTTGCAAAAGGGGATCACGTGACCCCGGGACACGGCAAAGGTCATAAATATGAACCAGTTGCCAAGAGTCTGAATTTTGAACACATGATTGTGAGGATGCTGCAAAGGTCGTAACTATGGAAAACGGTCATATGTCACATTTTTCAGTGCCATTGTAACTTTGAACAGTCACTGAACAAACTGTTGTAAGCCGAGGACTATCTGTAGTGTGTAAATATGGTTTATCTCTATGTGTCCACATCCAGATAAGCAGGGATTAACACCAGACAAAAAATCAAACAGAAAACAATATAACCAAGGGACTATCAAGGAGAAAACCATATTCCTATCAATACCAGTGGAGTTTGCTCCCTGTTTACTATATGTAAACAGGGAGCAAACTCCACACTCACTAGCACTGATTATGTTACCTAGTCAGGTAGTGAAAAAATCTGCAAGCAAACAACCAAACCAGGGGTGGGTTCTAACTTACCTCACTACGGGTTTGCTTCCTTCTGCACCGCTTGGGCGCACCTCGTGGGTGTGCGTGCGCTTCACATGCACATGCGCAGTGCTGAAAAATCCAACCCCCCCCCCAAAAAAAGCCAAAAACAAGATGACAACCGCATGCACAGTGCTGGAAACTCAGATTCTGCACATCCTCAGAAGAAATTGTTTTTTTAAAAAATTCAAAAAAAATATCAAAAAAATAATTTAAAAAAAAAGCCAAAAACAAGATGGCGACCACATGCACAGTGCCGGAAACTTGGCTTCTGCGCATGTTCAGAAAAAAAAAATCAAACATTCAAAAAAAAAGATGGTGGCGCCCACGGACCGGCACCGACCAAACCCGGTCGGTGACATCATCGTGACATCACCAGCGGGTCGCTACCGGTTCGGGCAAACCAGTCCGAACCAGGAAGAACCCACCCCTGAACCAAAGTCAGAGAGCAACAAGGACTTTTTAGTATTCTGTCTCCAATATAACCAGGAGTGCGCCTTTCAATCTTGCTAAGGCCATACACTGTGTAGACTCTAGGTAGTATGTACCCATTACAATCTCTCTGCAACTGCCTTCCCAGCAACCTACAGAGGCTTCTCCCTGCTGCTATAACTCACTTAAAGGGCCTAGTTAAATACACAGGTACGTTCTCCCCACTTGCCAATCTATCAGCTTCTGAAAAGCCCATTGCCTGGGAGAGGCCTCAGGTGACCACCCAGCTTGTGTTTCTCATTTTGTAGGAGATCACTGTCATTTTCCACTGGGCAACCTAAACCCAGCTAAATCACTTCTATCGGATAGAACAGGTGGATCGTGCACCCTCGGTTAAGAAAGGGGATTCTCCTGGTTACTATTAGCCAGGCGGAAAATCTATTAAACTTCCTTCGTTCTTAATCCACCAATTTGCCCCTTTGCCTCAAGAGGCACATCAAGAGGCGCCCGGGATGGAGCGTATCTGTGAGAGAGCAAGACAGAAGGGAGAACAACAATAACAATTCTGCATCTGTCCCTAATGAGTTGCACATTTTGCCCATCATCGTGTGAGGGTGTGAAAAATGCAATCAGTGATGAATGTGGCTCCCCAAAGAACATGGGATTGTTTGATTCATAGCACAAGCAGCAGCCCAGAGGAGCAAAGCCCTTTTCAAAAGCCTCATTTATGTTTTTTGAATCACAGAGCAGGCCAAAATGAGCAAAGCAATCTTTTCCCAAGTAAGTTCTGTTGGAAGAAATGTCCATCTGGGTTCAGTTCCAAGTGGGGAGAAAGACACTGGAAACATAGAGGATGCTTGGAAGGATGGTTTAATGGAGCAGAACCATTAAGCACATGGTCCTGGTGCAGCTGAACACATGGAGTGGAGAGTGAGTGTTATTTATACCCTCTCTTGGGCTTTGAACTTGAGCTTCCTGTTCCTGTGGCAAGGGCAAGTATCCTATTGGTTGTCAGACTCCTAGGGGGCTGGGTTCTTAGCTAACTTTGTAGGCTGTCTGTGTCCCAGGCTTGGTTGAATCTTGCTGGGTAATGCAATGAAGGGGCTTTGGGCAATTCATATTGTGGCTGAGGGCTAATCCTACCTTTGTTGGATCTTGGGTGAGGGTATTTGCTTATGAATAGACCTAGCCATCTCTTTATCTCTTAAGTGCTGACATCTGCTGTGGGCTATTGAGGAGGGTGGGGGCTATTAAGAGTGAGTCTGCTTCCTGCCTCAAAAACTTGTTTCTCCATTTTTCATCCAGGGAAATATAATATTCTGCCTTTTTAATATTTCCTAGAATGTTTCATTCTTCTACGAGAGGGGTGGGTGCTAACTTTCTACAGTTCAGATATCTGACCTTGAAGGGAAACTCCCTGGTGAGAAGCATAGATGGTGTCTGTATAGAGAAACATTGATGGTGTCTGTATAGTGACACCAACAGCATAAAAATGTAATAAATAAATAAATAAATAAATAAATAAATAAATAAATAAATAAATAAATAAATAAATAAATAAATAAATAAATAAATAAATAAATAAATAAATAAATAAATAAATAAATACATACATACATACATACATACATACATACATACATACATAAATACATAAATACATAAATACATAAATATATAAATACATAAATAAACAAGCAAATAAATAAATAAATAAATAAATAAATAAATAAATAAATAAATAAATAAATAAATAAATAAATAAATAAAATGCAGCCTTTTCTTTGTTTTCTCTTGCGTATCTACTTCTCAATTTATTATTTTTTTTGGGGGGGGGGGGTGGCTGTTTGTGTGTGTTTGTGCACATAAGTGTGTGTGTGTGTGTGTAATAACAACCAAACTTATGACAAAGTACAACTAAAAATATAGCAGTGCTAATAAAATTAGAAAAATCTATATATAGTATGACGTTCGTCCATTGTATTCGAAGAGGACCTTGACATCTATCAATTGTGGGGGATGTCAAGATTTGCGTGTGAATTGGATTAAATTGAGGAAGAGGTGCGCATAGTCAGCCTCACTCTCTCTTCCCAGATTCCATCTTGCTCCAAATTCTACTAGAATAGGACAATGGTCATGAAGGCGGTCTCTGCAAGCGATGTGGTACACTAAGAGCACGGCAAGACACGAAAGACGCCCTGGTCAACCACTGCGCCCAGCCCATCTCCAACTATATATAGTATAATGAATACATGAATGACATTTATAGAAACTAAAAGTATATCCATTAAAAATTAAAATACAACTAGCACAATCCTTTAAAATATTATTAAATCTAGCCATATAAGGGTGAGGGTTATATTTGATTGCTCCATTTTCTCAGTTTCAGTACAATGATATTTATGTAATATACTTAGATTCC
Source organism: Diadophis punctatus similis (assembly GCA_023053685.1). NCBI lineage: Eukaryota > Metazoa > Chordata > Lepidosauria > Squamata > Dipsadidae > Diadophis > Diadophis punctatus. The sequence continues at coordinate 8,161 of JALIGW010000049.1, forward strand.
TGATATTCTATTATGTAGGTGCCTTAGAGAATTAAATATAGAAAAGAAAAAGTGTATATTCTATCAACAGTAATTACTGTCTTGAATGTTAATGTTATATGCACGATAATTGTTTGACTTTTCTTTAAAATTAAGTATAATAAATATATGGCTGCTGGGAGTTGTAGTTCTGACAGCTGAAGAATGGTTTTTCCATCCAATAAGAGCCGAGGTGGCGCAGTGGTTAAATGCAGCACTGCAGGCTACTGCTAGTTCAGCAGTTCAGCTGTTCAAATCTCACCGGCTCAAGGTTGACTCAGCCTTCCATCCTTCTGAGGTCAGTAAAATGAGGACCCAGATTGTTGGGGGCAATATGCTGAACTCTGTAAACTGCTTAGAGAGGGCTGTAAAACACTATGAAGCGGTATATAAGTCTAAGTGCTATTGCTATTGCTATCCCTTCAAAAGCATACCCAAAACATGTGCAAAGTGCCTTATTGTAAAACCTTTGATTGCTTTTTGGTATTGTCAAATGTACTATTTTTATAAAGAATTTCATTTAAATAAATAAATAAAGTATAATGAATATATAATATAATGAAAAAATGAAGAACATACAGTAAGGAATTTCTTTTAGAATAATGGTTTTGGTCTTAAGTGTCTACGGAGATTTTCAGTCATCCAGGTCATGGTTGTCTCAAAGGTGCTTTTTCAAGAGTCAACTGGACTTTCTTGTTTTTCTTAGAAAACATTTCGCTTCTCCTCCAAGAAGCTTCTTCAGTTCTGACTGGATGGTGGAGAATGGAAGGATGTATATTCCTTGCAGACAGCTGGTCATTTACATTCTTTAGAAAACAATAAAGTCCAGTTGCCTCTTGAAAAAACACCTTTGGGACTTTTCATCTTAAGGAAAATTGTTTATTATTAAAATCTCAATTATGTTTATTTTATATATTTAAGAAAAATTATATGGCCTCCCAACTCACTCTCAGTGACTCTGGGCAGCTTATAAAGATAAAATCCCAATGCAAAAACAACACATAAAGCCACACTCCTCTCCCCAACGACAACAATCAAACGAGCCACTTGATGGGCTCCATATAATTCAGGGGTTCCCAGACCTGTTGGCAGAACAATGTCTTCAGGGCCTTGCAAAAGAATATCAAACTGAGGGGGAGCAATCTTCTCTCTGCAGGGTGGAAACCACCACAGAGAAGGCCCTTCTTCTTGATCCCGCCAGATGGACCTTGTTAGGAGGGGAGACTCATAACATATTCTGCCTCCCTACTGTGGTGGATTGGATACCTGTAATTGGGAAAATATGGCCCTTCAAATAACTTGGTTGCAAACCATGTGGGGCTTTGAAAGGGGCAACTGGGACCTGGAAGCAAACTGTCAGCCAATGCAGCTCCTGCATGGCATTTTGAACCAATTGAAGCTTCCGGATAATGTGTTGTTGCATGGGGACTGTGTGTGTGTGTTTGGTTATATATATGTAGGTCTTTGGTTATTCGGGTTTTCTCCCACGTGAAATTGGAAGTGTCTTGGCGACGTTTTGATGAAGTCTCATTCATCATCATCATTCATCATCATCAGGCTGGTGTCTTCTGCTTCCTGCTCCTAGAAGCAGGAAGCAAAAGACACAGCCTGATGATGATTGAGACTTCATCGAAACGTCGCCAAGACACTTCCAATTTCACGCGGGAGGAAACCCGAATAACCAAAGATCTACACACACACACACACACACACACACACACACACACACATGAAAATGGGTGTAAGAGTTTTTGTACCTCCTCAATTTACACATATACCACTTCTATTTTCAGTCTGAAGGACCAGATTAACCCTGCTGGACCAGATCAGCGGTGGGATTCAATATTTTTTACTACCAGTTCTGTGGGTGTGGCTTGGTGGGAGTGGCTTGGTGGCCGTGGCAGGGGAAGGATACTGCAAAGTCCCCATTCCCTCCCCACCCCACTAACCTGCTTTCCAGCTCTGTTCTCCTGTGCAGGACAACAAAAGAAAACCCAGCCGATCAGCTGGGACTCGGGAGGCAGCGAATGGATGGGGGCGGGGTATTTGCCGGTTCTCCAAAGTACTCAAAATTTCCACTACCGGTTCTCCAGAACCGGTCAGAACCGGCTGAATCCCCACCTCTGCTGCTGGTCCACCCACAATTTAAAAATCTGCAAAACAACTAGATTAGGTCAGATTAGGAGACACAAAGGAGAAGGCGTTTTCTGCAACATCCCACAACTCTGCAATTGTTTATTTATTTATTATAATAATAATAAATAAATAAACAATTATTATTGTTTATTTATTTATTATTATTTATTATTTGGTTCTTCTATGCCGCCCTACTGCCTGTCACTAAAAGCTGGTTTTCTTAATCTGAACCTAACCTAGATGCCTAAAATATAAAGTGGACTTCTTTTCTAGCAAAACTCTTTTGCCTGTATTTTCCACAATATGTTTCTTAAACTGCTGAAGGGATGGGAAGTGTTAATCACATCACGCAACATAGTGAGGTTTTCATTGGTTCTCTCTCTGCTTCTGTGCTCAAAAGTGCTTGGTCCTAACTATAAAGCCTGTTCAGTTTGGTTTCCTAAATGCTGAAGGAGCCTCTTCCCACATAATTCATAATCTCAAGCTCTGCCTTGAAGCATCCTTTCATGCTTCAGGTAGATTGGGCATAGACACCCAGAAGAGACTTCACATCAATGGCCTCAACTCTTATGATGGCAGTAAACGAAGACTTTTTTTAAAACACCCCCTCGCCCTTTAAATTTATCAATTTTTATTTGTGCTGTCAAGTAATATTTTAACCTTTGGTGCTCAATGTTTTCTTTCTTTCTTTCTTTCTTTTTTTTTAAAGATCTCTCTCTATAATGTTTGCGAATCCTTTTTTTTAAAGTTTTAAATTGATGGATGTGGAGAGTGGGGGCGGGGGAGGATTATTTGTGTAGTCCCTCTAAGGGCTATTACAGGTAGTCCTTGACTTACGACCGCAGTTGAGCCCAAAATTTATGTGGCTAAGCCAAGTGAGTTTTGCCCCATTTTCTTGCCACAGTTGTTAAGTGAATCACTGCAATTGTTAAGTTAGTAACACGGTTGTGAAGTGAATCTGGCTTACCCATTGACTTTGCTTGTCAGAAGGTCACAAAAGAGGATCACATGACCCCCAAGGACACTTATTTTTTTTTATTTGTTTGGCAAACAAACATGTACAAGATAGCAGGTATTGGTATAAACATAAACATTAGCAAAGTAGGTACAGGTAAATTAGGCAATAGGACAGTAGGATAGGGACAGTAGGCACAATGGTGCGCTTATGCACGCCCCTTACAGACCTCTTAGGAATGGGGTGAGGTCGACTGTAGACAGTCTAAATATAAACCAGTTGCCAAACATCCGAATGTAAGTCATGTAACCATGGGGATGCTGCAATGGTCATAAGTCTGAAAAATGGTCATAAGTCACTTCTTTCAGTGCCGTTGTAACTTCAAATGGTCACCAAATGAATGGTTGCAAGTTGAGGACTACCAGTACCTGTATTGGAGGGCAGGAGAAAGAAAATTTTCAAGGGGGCAAGAGCACAGGTGAAATCATGATGACATGAGGGTGTGGCAAGAGTTATTTTTAATATTAATAGGCCAGTCCTGATAAACACCCAGTGCAACTATTTCTTTTTATTTCCTGACAAAAATTCGTAAGGAATTAATCTTTAGTTCTTCTACTTATGGTTTGCCTTTTTATTCAATCCAACAGCCGAGGCACCCAGCAATAACGGAAGCACAAAATAAAATGCAAATGCAAAAGGAATGGTTTCACAGGTGTGTGCTAGAAACTGGATGTTAGGGGTCTGCTTGCATAATGATATATTCAAATGGATGCTTGGCATTTTTAAAACATGCAGACTGAGGCAAACGTGGAATGGAATGGGATTATGAACTAGCCCTCCCTGAATGTGTCAGGCAGCTGAAATAAAAAATGAAAAATTTAAGAGGCTAAGGAGGGTACTTAAAAAAAATAGTTTATTGCTACGATATGAGTCAGGGGGCCATTGATGAAATGTACCCTCTAAAGCGAGAGGGAACACTAGCAAGTGGCAAAAATGCTTTTTCTCAACTGGTCCTCTGCCCGATAATCCTTCAGAAAAACAAAACAGGCATCTGTGTGTGTGTTTCTTAAACTCAGGATCTATTCTATGGAAAGTCATTTCAGAGATGTTCACTTTCCTCCACAGACAGAGTGAGGAAAAACCAGTTCTAAATCAAGATTGCCAGAATTGATGAGCAGCCCGGAAGGGTTGTGGTAATAGAAGCCATCAGGAAAAAAAACTATATAGATTTTTCATTGTTTCTTATTCTTAGAAGGCAATTTTAAGAGCAGAGGGGAAATAACTCAGCATGGCAAAAGATTTGGGTAATTACTCTTGGGAATGGACATTGTTTGTCAAGAAACGAATAACTTTTTATGACTGGGTTGATAAAGGGACCATTGCAAAACTGAGGGTCAATTCCTCCTAAGTTTTTGGGGCTATTGACGAGGAGCAGAATTTATGAGAAAAAGATTGGACACCATCCAGAAGACTGTGATGATCATGTGCCCATAGAGCGTAGGAACAAACACAAGTGACTAACTTATTTTAAAAAAAACAGAAGTCCTGTCCTATACCTTCTCCATATTATCTTTCTCTGCAACACCCTCTGGAGAAATATAGCCTTTCATGCGTGCACTCCAAATTTTTCAAAACTTGAAGGGGGAAAGAAAGAATCCCAATGTATGGAAGCCAATATGATGGGAAGTGGAGAAAATGGAAGGAAGGAGAGAGAAGGAAAATAGGAAGGTAAAGAGAAAAAAGACATGGATCACTGGGTTAAAGCATCCAGAAGTATGTGTGAGACCCTCAGTTAAAGCACATCTTTTCTTAGGACCCCACATTCTGAAGGAACGCAAACCACCGAGAAGGCATCATGGTCTCAATGTAATTCTGCATCTGAAATTCTTAACCCTGAATGGGCATATGTCTCTGTGAGGAGATGTATTTGACCCAATTCATTTGTGATCAGACAGGACGAAGGGGCTTCTTCACTATGCAGAGTCGTATTATAAAATTCGCTGTCCCAAGAAGCCATGGTGTCCAATGATATGAACCTGAAGGTGTGTTGAAAGAAGACTGGAGAAAGTCATGGCTAGTGATAAAAGAATAGTTTTATGGCTGTGTAATCATCCACAGAATCAGAATCGGAATGATTCTTTGAATTTCACAATCTCTATCCAAGGTATTTATTATAATTTATAAAATAGTTGCAAGCTTTTGGATTTCCAAGATCTTTGATGAAGCAAATTTGTTTTTAAAATCTCACACAGAAAGCAGATAGTGGTGACTTCTGTTTGTGGAAGGTCACATTGGAACTTACCGAATAAAGAATTTTCATCCGGTGGGGAGGTCTCCCAAAGCTTCTTGAAAAGGAGAAGAGACAGATGATTATTGGATGCCCTAGTTAGAAATATGAATTTCATCTAATATAACTATGGTTTTCCCATTCTTTGTAATATAGACGGACTCCTGACCCCTTTAAGCAATCCTCTTCAGCTCATCATCATTCGTTTGATGTGTATCCTTAACAAATAACAAAAACATGAATAACATATGAAACATAAGTGTGGGGAATGTGCTTGTTGGTTTGTCAAAGAAAAACGGTTGGCTATCATGGGTAACGAAACACCAAAGTAGACAGACTTTTGACTAGATGTAGCGGGAACTCTTTGTGATTTTAATAGATCCCGGGTGGACACTACAATATATTTATGGGCGTACAACAGATTCCTCCACTCTATTTTACTGCTGCCTGAAAGATTGTGCTGAATTGACCCAAACCAAGGCAGTATTTCCCTAACATTTCACTGGACCATCCGGCTTCTGATTCTTTCTCTATCTATCCTGCTGTGTTTCATCATCTGGTCAACCTTTGCACTTTGCTGCATGGTAGAATTAGCTATGACTAATTTTCAGAGATTGTTATGACTGTTCTTCCTGATCCAGAGAAGACAGAGGAAGAAAGGAGGGGAGAGGGGCTTCCTTATGGCTTTCACAAATTCAGGATAAGAAGAGACCTGAGGGTCATTCATGCAGACGTTGCTGATTTAATAGCAGTCTTTGTTCCATCGGGAGCTTGCTTGCTTTGGAATTGGTGCAGGTTATTCTTGTCAGCCAACTACAAAAATGTAAACTTCCATCTGTCCCACTTTCTTTATTGCCGTTGTCAGCTATTTTTTGCCTACATCCACCTAAGCAAAGGAAACCACCAAAGATCCCTTTAAGCAATCCTCTTCAGCTCATCATCATTCATTCGATGTGCATCCTTAACAAATAACAAAAACATGAATTAAAAAAGGCTATCTGCGAACATAGAGGTTAGTTGCGCTGGCTGGATGACACTTTTTGAATTGTCCCAGTTTCATCTGCACAATAAAAAGAGATGAAAGACTGATTGCATCACTATCGCCACAACCTTGGTTTTTTTGGGGTAGGATGCCTCTGTAAGCTCAGATCATCACTTCAAGCACACCAAAAAAAAAAGCAGAATCGATGTCTGTGGTACATGCACACACACATTTAAATGAAATTGATTTCAATTAGCAATAGCACTTCGACTTATATGCCGCTTCACAGTGCTTTTACAGCCCTCTCTATGTGGTTTACAGAATCAGCAATTGCCCCCCAACAATCTGGGTCTTCATTTTACCCACCTCGGAAGGATAGAAGGCTGAGTCAACCCTGAGCCGGTCAGAATCGAACTGATGCCGGTCAACAGAATTAGCCTGCAATACTGCATTCTAAACACTGCGCCACCACGGCTCCTGAATCAAACTATTCAGGCAACAGTATTTACTGCACACTTTTTTCCCAGCTGTGGAAAAAACATGGGGAAGAATGGGATTTCCGTCTTTGTATCATGCCTGTAGATAAGTTATGGTGTCTTTTGATTGCAGAGAGGTCATCATGATCCCAGATTAAATCTGCATCCCATCTAGAAGTTCTCCGTGATTTTCTGACTATCTGCTCCCCAAAGAATATATAATATTTAAATGATAATAATATTTTAATGTTTATTTAATTAACATGTTAAAATATTAATACTTTAATATTTAAAATTAGCTAACATTCATTGAAATTTAATATTCAATAACATTTTTTTTAAAAAAAAACCTCTACCGTAATAAAGGCGGGGGATCTTTATCCTATTCCATATTCAAGGGAGGGAGGGAGGGAGGGAGGGACTAGCACAAAGATGCCACTGTTGGAGCTTTCCAGAAAGACGTTATTAGGCCAATGTCTGTGGCACAATCAGCACTCTGTAATTCACAGCTACGTCTTTCTCAGCACCGGATGAACTGGAGAAGCAGGTGCAACCCAAAAGGAGAGCAGGCTGCTGAATCTGTCTCAATAATGACAGCCCAAGAATAATCGGTTCCTCTACATAGCCCCAAAGCGAGGAGACCGTCCCACGTTTAGACATGGCAAGGCAACTAAACGCATGGTTGGTTAAGGCAATTGTTACCTGGTTTACTACGGGCTGGTGATGACACAGTGGTTAGAATGCAGTATTGCAGGCTAACTCTGCCCACTGCCAGGAGTTTGATCCTGACCAACTCAAGGTTGACTCAGCCTTCCATCCTTTCGAGTAAAACGAGGACCCAGATTGTTGGGGGCAACATGCTGACTGTAAACTGCTTAGAGAGGGCTGTAAAGCACTAGGAAGTGGTATATAAGCCTAAGTGCTATTGCTAATTGAAATTAAGTGTGTGTGTGTGTGTGTGTGTGTGTGTGTGTGTGTGTGTGTGTGTGTGTGAAGGAGAAGTCTACTTCTAAACAAGTTTTAAGCCCTCCTGGCACTTACATGTGTTGCTGGCTTCACTGTGTCTCCTATTTTCTTTTCTTTTCTTTCCTTTTTCCCTAATCTTTCTTGTAATGTTCATCTAATCGGCACCGATAAGCTCAGAAATGTTTCTGCTGAAATAAGCTTTGAGAGTACTGAATTCTGTACTGATATCTCTCCATCCAACTCAGCAGAGACCTCTGATTAAATTGACTATTGAATTAGTTATCATGAATTCTTGTTCAATCTAACCTGCATCCATTTTCCCATACTTCTTTCCGTCATGTTGCTTTCTCTTCTAGAAAGTAAGGGGTATTAAGGAGTTTAAAGCTGACAGTGTGGACCTCCTAGCTAAAAAATATACAACCTATATCTACATTTGACCTTGGTTGTTGGGGACTGAAAAGTGGCCAGTGTAATTCCATTTTTAAAGGAATGGCTTAGGAGGAGATCCAGGGAATAATAGACCTGTCACTTGACATCTCTTCTGGGAAAGGTAGTGAACACTGCTATTACACATAAAATTACCAAACATTTAGAAACACAGCAGGGGCAGGTTCCTAATTTTTTTACTACCACTCTGTGGGCGTGGCTTATTTTGTGGGTGTGGCTTGCCAGCCATGTGACCGGGTGGGCATGGCTTGCCGGTCATGTGACTGAGTGGGCATGGCTTCTCGGACTGCTGAAGGGAGGGGAACTGAGACAGGTCCTGCCGCCCATTCCCCCTCCCCTCAGCAGCTCGAGAAGCCTCGAACGTGCGAAAATGCCTAGGATCATCACCGTGCATTCGTGGCTTCTCGGACTGCTGAAGGGGGGGGAATGGAGATAGCTCCTGCCGCCTGTTCTTTTAGCGTCTCACGCTCTCCCTCAGCCATCCTCCCCTGCTTGGACTCACTGTGGGGTAGGAAGGCAGCACATGCGCAGTGCCGGAAGCTCGGCTTCTGGGCATTCGCAGAAGAAAATTTTTAAAAAAATTAAAAAAAATTTTTTTTTAAATGGCAGCACCCAGGCACCGGCAACCGACCGCACCGGTACTGTGATGTCACCAGCGGGCCGCTACCGGTGCTATAGAGTGGACCGCACCGGTAGGAACCCACCACTGAAACACAGGCCTCATTCAAGCATACCCAACATGGTTAGTATATTAGTTATACTAGAATTTTTGAGGGTGTTAATAAACATAAGCGTAAGCCAGCAGATATCATCTATCTACATTTTCAAAAAGTCTTCAATAAAGTCCAAAGGTTTTACAGTCATGGAATAAAAGGGCAGGCTTTCTGGAGAAGTGACTGGTTAAAGAATAGAAAACAAATAATAAAAGAATATTTCTCACAATGGAGGAATGCAGCTAGTGAAGCCTCCAGATTCTGTTGTTTCCCCACCATGATCGGATATGAGATGGGGGAAGGAAGCTAGGAAGTCTACCAATTTCGGTCCTGAAATTCTCTGCCATTAAATCTATAAGGACAGCATCACTTACTAAGCTTATGACTAAAATATAGTAAAGCCTACAGTAGTTACGAGGACAGCAAAATTTAAATGTCATATTTTACTGCTGACACCAGAATTGGAACACATCTGAATGCATCTTAACCATAGCTGTATGGAGGTCTGTGGAGATTCTCAGTCATCCAGGTCATGGTTGTCCCAAAAGTGCTTTTTCAGGAGGCAACTGGACTTTCTTGTTTTTTCTTTGAAGACGTTTCGCTTCTCATCCAAGAAGCTTCTTCAGCTCTGACAGGATAGTTCCATTCCCAAACTATCCTTTGGGAAAAAGCACCTTTGAGATAGCTATATGAGAGAGTTTTTAGAATACCTTTAAAGCAGTGGTTCCCAACCTTTTTGTGATCGAGTACCACTTGGAGGTCCCGTACAGTCGCCGTGTACCACCTGGTTCCAGAGAAACTAAATTCGATCAGATATCACTTTATTTCCATAATTGTACAAGTAGAACACGCAAACCAACTACGAAAACAACAACTCAATGCGAGGGCTGTATCTGCTTCTTCTCCACCAGCTGGTCAATGCGGGGCATGACTTTGCTCACAGCACATCGGAAATCATGCCCGGGAGCAGCAAGACGGTTCCGGCTCTTCGACTTGATGGTCATGAAGGCTGAGAAAACTGGATTCTCGGGCCGCTGGGACCAGGTGGGTGGCGTGTGGCAACAGTTGCAAATCGTTGCCAGATTATCTTGTGTTAGGCAGTAAACATTTTTGTGAAGTAAAAAATAACTAACTAAAAATCATTCATGACCCTGAAAGTGTTCGCGTACCACCTGGAAGGCCCTCGCGTACCACTAGTGGTACACGTACCACAGGTTGGGAACCACTGCTTTAAAGGATTTGGAGAATGAGAGGCTGAAACTTTGAACATTAGAACATTTTGTGATAACCTCCTTTATAATTTACTGGGGCAGAGAATATTTTTATATGTCCAATCAGACGTGCCTTGGTCTGCAGCTGAAGTGGCAAAACCCAACATAGATTTAGTTGCCCAGAAAGAAATCAACAGCTGTGGCCTGGGCAGCTATGTTGCAGATAATATTATTTGATTAATATTATATCTACTACATTATTACTAACTATCCTAACCCTCTCTTGCATCTGGCCTCTCTTCTCGGTCTCTTGGCTTACGCTGCGTGTGACAAGGGACCGCTTTATTACTAAGAGAAGTTGCAATTTGGCATATTTTGTAGTACTGTATAACCATGACCAGTAGCAGTCAGTGAATCGAAACATTCATCACCCAATTACTATTGAGAAAGGAATGCCTATCTATAATAGGAGATTGTCGGTGGGTAATAAAGACAGAGTCAGCACTATGCCAGGATGCAAAGACTAATTGGTTAATTAGTCCTCTGGATTTGAGGTGCTAATGTGTTGGGGACAACTATGCTTGCTTTGTGCAGCTTATTCCACTAGTGCTGCCATCTGCTGGTATATTTTAGTAAAGACAGGAATTCCACTTGCCAGCAGCCTGGTCCATGAAATTTACTACCGGTAGTTTATTGTAAAAAGATGTATTACTGCAGTAAATAGAAAGTTATTTTCATTGGATTCCCCCCCACACACCTCCGTTGGTAGAAAAGTTGGTGGATAGAGTTTTCCCCCACCTTTTTATCCATATATTTTAAAAGCACCACACTGGGCTGAGAAGCATCCACCAACAGCCATGTTCTGGCACCCCTTGGAAAACATGTTAACATCACTAGGAAGATGGTGTGTGCTAAAAAACAACAACACTAAAAATGATAGCTGCCCATGAGGGGACACCAATCTTCTCCCTCACCAATAGTTTAGTGATCCTTCCTCAGTGCACACCATGACATCTCTGATGTTCTTTTGTTATTTTTAGTTGTTTTTTTTTGCATTTTAAATTCTATTGAATCAGATGCCAAGATTCGTTCTGTGACTGAGACAACATACAAGCAGATATACGAGAGAGAGAGAGAGAGAGAGAGAGAGAGAGAGAGAGGGAGGGAGGGAGGGAGGGAGGGAGGGAGGGAGGGAGGGAGGGAGGGAGAGAGAGAGAGAGAGAAACAATATAGCATTATCACACTGTAGCACAGCGCATGACTGGATAATGGGGATATTTATTTATTTATTTATTTATTTATTTATTTATTTATTTATTTATTTATTTATTTATTTATTTATTTATTTATTCATTCATTCATTCATTCATTCATTCATTCATTCATTCATTCATTCATTTATGCCACCCACTCCAGCACACAGACTCTGATCAGATTTAATTCATTGTTCAGTGAATGATAAATGCTGAGTGCTTCCACATTCTGTTACTTCTCTCTCGTTATTGGGAAAGGTTAAGTTTTGCATTGTTTCCCCAAAAGCTGCACAACCAGCCTATACCAGTTGAACCATTCAAAGCTACTCTCCTCTCCAGCACAAGATCTCATCTAAACTTCAAGATTATAGCCCAGAAGCATCGAATGTAAGAGTTGAAGATCTTTTATCCTAAGGGTAGGAATCTATTACTTCAGCATAAGGCAAAGCATTGGGCTCAGGGGTGAAATATTACCGGTTTGGCCCGGTTCAGGCGTACTGGTAGCGGAGGCCGCCGGTGATTCGGAGAACAGGTAGCAGCGGCCGCATGAGGCTCCGCCCACCCGCCCAGACATTGCCGTTTTCTTTTTTTAACCCTCTGTGCATGCACAAAGCCTTCTGCGCATGCACAGAGGGTGAAAAAGCACGTGCAATGGTGGCGCACGCGCAAAGCACGTTCTTCTGAACCGGTAGGGAAGGTAAGTAGATTTCACCGCTGATTGGGCTGGGTTATCTTTCAGATGCTGGGAACTCATAAGATTTTCAGATGATATTCACCATAGTCTCTTATCTCTACCATGTAGCATGGGGTTGAGGTAAGATGAAGTCCAAAATATCTAGAGGAAACCAGGTTATTTTATTTAGTATCAAACATTAGGAGAAGACATCAGGTGTGTCACTATAGGCAGCACACTCCTATGTCGAATTTAAAGAGGCTTTTCATTTCCCCCCCACAAAGGCTGTTAAACCTATGTGCCATGCGTGCCATTTCAATGGGGAGAGGAAAAGGGGACTCCTTCCTCCTGCTAAAGCATTTTCACCAATCTTCCTTTGCTTCATAACGTGCCTCCAAGCAGGCATCCCACTGAAAGCAATTGGTATCCGGCAATTCGAGGTTTATACTTCAGAGATTTAAACCAAGGAAGAGATGCTGTCCTACAGGCAACTCGGTGTCAAGCTGTAAAAAAAAATTATCCCGTGGAACGAGTTAGCGTATTTTTCGGAGTATAAGACGCATTGGAGTATAAGACGCACCTTAGTTTTGAGGGAGGAAAATAGGGGAAAACAATCTGCCTACCAGGTATTCATCTGGCTAGCATCCTTAGTCTGGTCAGCTTCAGCACATTATTTTATCCCCTGGTTAGGACTTAAAAAAACCTTCTTCTGAGAGAGTAACAATAAAAGAGCCTGCAAGCCAGTAAGAGCTGGGAAGATCGTTAGCACCTGGTTAGGGCTAAAAAAAACTTATTCCGAGCAGCTTCAGCACATTATTTTATCTCCTGGTTAGGACTTAAAAAAACCTTCTTCTGAGAGAGTAACAATGAAAGAGCCTGCAAGCCAGTAAAAGCTGGGAAGATCGTTAGCACTAGTTAGGGCTAGAAAAAAACTTATTCAGAGCAAGTAGAGCAATGAAAAAACCCTGCAAAGACTTAGGGCTGGAAAAACATTCTTTGGAGAGAGTAACAATGGAAAAGCCTGCAAGGTAAGAGCTGGGAAGATCTGTTAGCACCTAGTTAGGGCTGGAAAAAAGCTGCATTTGAAGTATAAGACGCACCCAAATTTTCAGCCACTTTTAGGGAGGAAAAAGGTGCGTCTTATACTCAGAAAAATACGGTAGTTTGAGAAGCAGTGATTTGCTTAAGGAAGCGTGGCTGCGGTACCAGATCCTGAACCCAGATTTTTCTCTCATCCAGATCTATAACAGAAAATTCCCATCTTAGAGTGGGAGATGCATGATTTGGAACTCACAACTCAACCTAGAAATAATTTGTGATTCACTAAGCTTTTGACAAGGGTCAAATGAACAACCGTGACTACAGAACCCCTTTCCACGTGCTTACACCTCTTCTTTTGGTGACTTTGAGTCAGCGTTGACACCTGTCAATCATCTGAACTGGCAAGTCTGATCAGAAGTGGTTTGCCGTTGCCTCCTTCCTAGGGATGAGAGAAAAGGACTGGTTTAAGGTCACTCAACTGGCTTTGCACAAAAACAGAACTAGAACTCCCAGTTTCCCAGTTTCTAGCCTGGTGCCTTAACTACTACACCGAATCAGCTCTTGCATTGTTTTATACCAGTGTATCCCAATCTGGTGTTTTTTTTTAAAAAAAGAAATGTTTGGAGATCAGTGGTCAAACTGGCCACAGACTTTAGTCACTGGGAATTCTGGGAGCCATAACCCTAAGATATATGGAAGGCACCTAGCTGGAGAAAGTAACTTTACACTCTGGTTTTATACTTTTCCTGTTTGGCAATCTTCTTTGTGATTGAAATCTTCCCCGTGGCACTTATAAGAGAGCACTAAATAAAAGAAAATAATATTCTCCACTATGAAACATCCTACCTGTAGATTAAACCCTCGCTTCTTTCTGTCTTTCTTCTTCTTCTTCTTCTTCTTTTGCAGGTCCAGGTGGGGGTAAGCCTTGCTGTTCTCTCACCTTCCTGTCTTGGTTACAAAGGTGTGTGTCTTTTGCATACAAATTGCAGCTTCCCCACTGAATTGGAAGAAATGCAGATTTCTGTTGTTTCCATAGAAACCGGCACTTGCCCGCTTTCTGACTTTCCTGCCTAATGACCCATCCAAGGGAAAGAGATAGGACAAGAAGATCAATTATTGATCTGCAAAGCACTCTCTTGGTTGTCTTCAGAAAAGGGGCTCCTTAGGATTGAGCTACAATTGCTGAAGTCAATTCATTTTGACTTTCCACGCTTTTGAAAGCTTAATTCATCAATAGCGCACGAGGGAAGAGGGAAGGGATATTAAGAAATGCACATCTCTCTCAACTTTCCACATTTTGCATAAGGCTTTCAGATCAGATCCGCAGGTTTGTCTTCTGGGAACAGTAGATCTGGGGTTGGAGAGGAAAAGTGTGTGTGTGCGGCGGGAGAATCCTTGTCTACTAGCAAATGAGACATAGAAAAACACAGCCACACAGTTTGCTTTGGACTACTTATGTATCTAATCCAGGAGTTTCTGCTTTCTCAAAAACACTCCGGCATCTCAGACAACTTTAGATTGGGGACCCAGTCCTTGAACTCGGGATCTTCTGCATGTAAGCTTGTATTCTATCCACTCGGTTGTGATATCTCCCTTGCATAGCCCAAAGCAGCATTTCTGAAACGGAAATCATGATCAACAGCTTTTGAAATAGATGGCTAGCAGAAGATACGGTGTGTACCAGCTGTTGCAATGTCTGCAGTCTGTGTCAAAGCTCCTTCCCTTTTCTAGGCCAATGAATGCATTTGGGATTTTGGGAGCATACGGCAGAGGCAGACACAATATCTGTCAGGGGACAGGGAAAGTGGCTTTCCTAATTGTAAAAGGGGATTTGTTGATGTTAGATTCGCGCGGGAAAGAAGGAGCAAGACACAGGAACAGTTCAGCACCTTTTATTCTCCTAGCTCAGGGGTCAGCAACCCGCGGCTCTGGAGCCGCATGTGGCTCTTTCATCCCTCCACTGTGGCTCCCTGTGGCTCAAAATATACATCACAACTGCCAATGTGCGACACCCACCAACATGCAATTTATTAAACTTTTCGACCCCCGGTAGGCCAACCATGGATAAATCCAAGAAAAGAAAAGTTTCAGAAGAAAACAGAATCTTTAATTCAACTATATATGCTAGTGGAAATAGTCAGGCACGGGAAGAGTTTTATGGCTCCCGGTGTTTTCTTTTCTGTGGAAAATGGGTCCAAATGGCTCTCTGAGTGTTTAATGTTGCTGATCCCTGTCCTAGCTGAATTTATTTATTTTATTTATTTTGTGAGATTTATATACTGCCTCACAGTGCAAGCACTCTCTAAGCGGTTTACACCAGTAAGCAATGTATATTTACATTGCCCCCAACAATCTGGGTCCTCATTTTACCTACCTCAGAAGGATGGAAGGCTGAGTCAACCTTGAGCTGGTGAGATTTGAACCGCTGACCTGCGGATCAGTGTCAGCTAAAGTGGCCTGCAGTACCTGCCTCTAACCGCTGCGCCACCTCGGCTCTTTTTTGAATGCAATACGATCTGCCGGCTGCCTGCAGGGAAGCCGCTTTTAAGGGCTTCCCTGTAACCAAGCCGGCCACTGACAGCAGTTCATTTCTCTAGATTAGCCAATCAGTGGCAGCCATGCAAATCCGTGCTCTGTACGGCAGTACGTAACAGTTGATGTTTTGTGGATTCTTGTTTTCCATTATTAAACTAATACGCCTAGTGATGATAGTGGGTGATTCAAACAAAAATGGTATTGAAGTCAGTCTCTCAGTCTGGTCTTCAAGTATGCTTGGACCAGAGAACTGCAGGGGAAATGTAGCTGTTCTTCTGCCTCAGGTTCAGACCTATGCCTAAGCCTAAATTAGGGAATGGACCCAATGGCCGTGGCTCTTCCTTTACCCTCCTGCCAATCTGATCCCCAGAAGTAAAGGGTGAGAAAATAGTTGCAGTGAGGACTGCTTCCATGTGATTTCCCAAAGTAGACTAGAAGTGGTTTCCTGAGAGCTTCCTAACTCCTAATGGGCACTTCTAGTAGTAATGAGGGAAAGGTGATAGTAAGAATTCTTATTGCTATCACTTCCAGTGTTGGAGCACCCAAAACTTCTGGAGGAATGACTTGCCTCCAGAAGTTGTAGGTGCTAAACCCTGGAGGTTTTTAAAGAAGAGACTGGACAACCATTTGTCTGAAATGGTGTAGGGTTTCCTGCTTGAGCAGGCGGTTAGACTATAAGACTTCCAAGGTCCCTTCCTACTCTTTTCATTCTGTTAAGACTTTGGGAATGTTCCAAATTTGGTTTGTGTTTTGTGTTCTGCTATACATAGGCAGAATTTTTTCAGGTTCATGTGTATGGACAAATCCATGAATGTTTCAGTTGACTGAGGTTAGTAAAATAGAGGATACCGTAAACTAAATTGTTGACTAAAGATGGTAGGATAATTCTGTAGAACTCAGGGCTTGTCTCACAAGTGTCACCTGCTTGTTTCTCCATTAGTTTTTCTGACATTCTCACCTACATCTACATTGGATTTACAGAAAAGTGTCAGATTTAAGAAGCATCCTTAATAACTGGATGCTTGAGGAGTCACTCATTCTGAGTTTGGATATGTCCAAATGCTTTGCAGAGGAAGCCTGAGTGTCTCTGCTGTCCAGTGGCTCCCAAACACCCACTTACTGGACTGGGTTTTATTTTCACTTCTCCCCCCCCCCCTTTTTTTTTATTCTCATAACACCAGAATTCTGATACTGGTGGGAGGGGGGGCTTTCAAAAGACCCCTGAAGTTGGATCTTTTTTCTCCAACTTTAAGATGGAAACTAGGAAAATCACCTTTATAATGAACCATAGAATCCCTATTGAAATAAGTAATTTGAAACAATCCGTCAAATTCATATATATATATATATATATATATATATATATATATATATATATATATATATATATATATATATATATATATATATATATATATATATATATATATATATATATATATGTAGAAAATCTATATTTCTTTATAGAAATAATTCTTTCTTGGATAAGATGCTGGAAGAAGTAACATTCTCCTTATTCAATCTGATCTCTGTTTTCAATCACTTCCTGACAGAATCGGTTTCTCCATGCTTTCTTCTCCAATACTAATAATTTCACCAACAAGAATTGTATTGATTCACACATTCCTCACTATTAAGCTACGTTTAAACTCATTTAGCATCGATTCAAACAGATGCAGATATCTCAGAATCCCCCTTCCTCCGATGGTTAATTGAATGGCCAGTCAATATAGATGAGGCAGGGGCTCGGTTGCATCCTGAGGCCCTAAGGATCAGGTCAGTAAGAGGCATCCTTGCTGTTGCCAGCATTCTGCCTTTTCCCTTTGACTCAAGAACCAAGGAAAATAATCTCAAGGAAAAGTCATAAGCAAATGGAGTGTGTGACGATGCCCAACATTAATCATGGGACGTGTCTACCCTGTCATCAGCACAAGTTCTAATTGCTTGGTTTGGCGGCACTTGAAAAGGCATCAGAAACTCTGGTTTTAAACTGACATTCTGGGAGATTCTTTGGATTCAGCTGTAAAAAGCTTCCAGTGTCCTTCAGAGGAAGACAAAGTCTGTTGGTGATCACTTCCCAGAATGTGTCTCGTTGCTAGTAGGAAGACATAAAAATATCAATTGTGTATTGCGCACTCCCAAGTGCTGAAGGGGAAATGATTTCTAATTCCCACGGGGGCTTAAATCACAGAAGGTTTTCCACAAGGAGCATGGAAGCTCCCTCAGGTCTCTTCAAGATGGCTCTAAGAGTGGGGATTAGAAGTATCAATTCAGCATTAGCAGTTTAATAACCTTGTAAATTAACATGATTATTCCAGGGAGATTCAATAATTTCCCACTTCTGTCCCATTAAAAAAAAGGACATTTCGTAGCAACAAGAGGACAATGGGATCACAGGCACATGCCCTGGGGCTTCAGCGGATGCTCATAGGTTGACTGTGACTTCCTGTCAAGTGAACAGGGACCAGGGCACATGTAATATTTTTGCTGATAAGAATACTTTACATGAAGAAAAAGACTTCCTCCCTTCCTTTCCCTTCCTTTCTTTTCCTTTCCTTCTTTCCTCCATCCATCCATCCATCCATCCATCCATCTCAAAGAACATTTAGTTGGTTGAGTCAATGTTGACTTAATAGCTCAACCTGAAAAATAAAACCCCTAACTTTCTACAAGATGAATGCTGGAGGGAGGGCAAAGAAGAGAATTTAGGAAAAAAAATAGAATTTAGGAATGCAGTGAAATTGTTTAGAGTAGGCAAAAAATTAATTTACAGGGTTATTAAACTGCAGAGTGGACTAATGCTTACCATTTGGCATTATTTCTCTCTTACTCAATTCTCCATGTTTTATTATACGTAGATGTTGAACTTCCGAGTACAAGGAAAGGCTGGTATCCCAGGGATGCAGAACCAATCTGGGAATGGCATGCTCAACTCAAGTGGCAACATTGTGAATTTCAGCAGCTACAGTGCCAGAAGTTTCGTGGTTCCAGAAAAGTAAGCAGGGGATCCATTTCATCCAGAGGCCTCAAAGTGGTCGCTCCTGCCAGTAAAGAAAGAAGGGGTGGGGGAAAGCATTATTAAAATAACAAGCTAGAAGAATGTTCTGCCAAATGGCTTTTACAATAAACCCCCATATATCAGATCCCACTTGGGAAGAAAGGAATGATAAAAGTGGGTGCCTCCTTTCGAAAATAGGTTGTTGAGCTTCAGGAATATAGTAACAGAATGTGAGGAGAAGGAATAAATAGAAAAATGAGTCAGATAAAATGATGGATGGGGTGGAATAACTAAAGAGATGGGACAATGGAAGAGAGTAAGAACCTAACAATAAATTGGCTACTTATTCCATTTATATCCCAATTTGGTGAAGCTCTAAGCTGGCTTCAAGAAGCTGCTGGTTTAATGGCGTGAGAGTAGCATTAGGTGTTTAGCCTCGTCTTCCCCAACCTGGTGCCTCCAGAGCTCTTGATGCTGCTGTTAACAATCTCCAGACTGCTAACCATGATGGGAATTATAGTCCACCTTCCTCTAGAAACTGGATTTTTTTTTGTAGTTAATTTTCTCATGTCTGAACCCAATCCTTCCTTGAAGAGCTTCTCCTAAAACCCAACCTGCAAGACAAGGAGGACACTTGGGTTCCCCTCAGGGGTGAAATCCTCCAGGTTTGGCCCTGTTCGGGCGAGTAAGTAGTGGTTGCAGCAGCTGGTTTGGAGAACCGGTAGTGAAGACAGCACAAAGCTCCGCCCACCCCCCCCGACATCATCACTTCCTGGTTTTTTAAAAAACTTTTTAAATCCTTTTTTCCCTGCTGGTTCGCCTGAAAGAAAGAAAGAAAGAAAGAGGGGCGGAAGGGAGGGAATGGGAAGGGAAGGGAGAAAGAAAAAGAAAGAGGTAGGTGTTAGAAGGAAAAAATCAGGACTCACTTTCCAGCTGGGAGATCGCTTGGCAAAGAAGAAAAACAAATGCTGTCGCTTTAAATCAGGAGTCTCCAAACTTAGCCACATGGCTGGCTGAGGAATTCTGGGAGTTGAAGTCCACAAGTCTTAATGTTGCAAACGTTGGAGATTCCTGCTTTAAATTAAAAAGCCTTCGGAAGCTGCTCGGAAGGAGGTTTTTAATTGCAGAAGCGAAGTGACATTCTGGGTTAGCTGAACAACAAACTGGATAAAAGGAAGGATTCTTATATGGTTCTATGTTTTTGAAATTTTAGGGTTTGGGTGGGCTTTGTGTTTCTAAAAGGGTTTGGGTGATTCCCATTGTGACTAAATGACTTTCGTCCTGTGTCGTGTCTTGAATGTGGGGCTGCTTATTCTGATTCTACTACTGTGTTTTGTTAGCTGCCAAATCTTGCCATGGGGAAATTTCAAAATATCCCATCTTGAATGGGTTTTCTAGGGATCTGTTTGCCTGCTTGCGTGAATGGAGCCAAACGCCGGGCTTCCACTTTCTATATGGCTGTTAGATAGGGTGAATGGAAAAAGCAGACAGAAGTGGCTTCAAAACAACAGCTCTTTATTTGGCAACAATTTACAATCCAGCAAAGGCTCTGTCTGACAGCCAGCCCTTTTATAGGGAGCTGCCAGAAAGTCTAGCCAATCAGCAGTCAGTATTTTCCCTCCAGAATGGAGGACCTGACTGAAGCCTATGTGCTTCAGTCTGAGAATGTAACAATGGTCATTATCTCATTATCTCTATGGGCAGGAGTGTGGAATGAGCTTCTTTGTTAGCAGTTTGATTTTTCCTTGTTTTTCTGTGAGTGCTTTTCTTATGAGTAATATTTTATTTGGGGGGGTTGCTTCCCACAGAAGAAAGAAAGAGAGAGGGGGGAGAGGGAGAGGGAGGGAGGACCACAAACCTGGCTGGCACTGGACACAGCTTCAGAGGATGCTTTGAAACAGCACAGCAAAGGCTGCAAGGGACCTCAGAGGTCATCTATTCCAACCCCCTGCTCCCTGGCAAAATGGACTGCTAAATTGGCCACACCCACTCAGTCACATGACAACCTTGCCACGCCCACCCAGTCACATGACCACATGGCCATGCCCACCTGAAGCCACATCCACCTGACCTCCAAGCCACACCCACAAAATAAGCCATGCCCACAGAACCGGTAGGGAAAAATTTCACATTTCACCCCTGGTTCCCCTTCCCATCCAGGCACATACATACTCTGTGTGTATGTGCCTGGGTGCCAGCCATGTAAATTCACTGGAACATCCAAACTTGGCAACCTCAGATGCAAATAATCGAGACAACATGCACCCAGTTTTTCAAGCCTTCTGGAAAGAAGAGGTACAAATAGATCATGGCTGCCAATTAATTTCTAGAACTCCGCAAACCGCATTTATTTCACTCAAGCTGGGATATTGGGGAAGAAAGCTAAGTGGGCTGACTCAAATTCTAGGATATATATTTGGAGAGCCAGTGAGATGTGAGTTCTAGTCCCACTTTAACATGAAAGTCGATTGGGTGACTTTGGGCCAGTCACTCTCAGCCCTATTTACCTCACAGGGTTGTTGTGGGGGAAATAGGAGGAGGAGGAAGTATTAGGTATGTTCACTGCCTTGAGTTATAAAGATGGGATAAAAATCTAATAAAAGGGAGAAAGGAAGAAAGGAAGAAAGGAAGAAATACATTGAAATCAAACACTTACCACAACATTCATAAGCTTTCCCCAGATCTGAGATTTTACATCCACACGTTGTGTGGATTCCCAATAACACTGTAGCCTAGAATGAACTCTTTATTTCCCAATGGTCACTTAATAGCAGAGATTCCAGCAAAAGAGAAAGAAAAACCTAGCAGGAATTGCTTCCCTACTGCCAGGAGCACCCGGCCGATGTGCCTAGCTTTAAACTGAGGGTCCTTTCAACCCACCCCTCACAAACAGTAGCTCCCCTCAGAAATTGCAGATGGGGGAAAAATGAGAGTGGGTGAATCGTGGGCCTGCTGGCTCCTCAGAAACGCCCAGTAAAGTTGTTGGAAGAGGGACAGGAGACGGAGGGAGAGTGAGAGAGACGGCTTGCTTGGAATTGGAGCTCCGTACTGTCTGGACTGTTTATGAACCTGTTATTTCCTGAATGAAGAACCAGGGTAGTAAAAAAATTTATGGCCAGTTTGCCATCCCATGCACACGACTGAGGTGTCGGGATGGGAGGGAGGGAAGCAGGTGGCAATTTTTCAACTGGGTTTCGGAGAAAGGTGCAAAAGGGGAATCGCGGAGAAACTATTCCCCAGCTGCTTTCATTGTCTGTTTTCTACACCTCCTGGCTTTGCTGGACGAATCAGCACCTGCCTTCAAAGTGGAGCAGTCACCTCTCTCTCTTTTTATAAGGCATTGATTTTCCTATCAATCTTCTTTAAGGCCCCCTACATTCCCGGGGCTCGCAGCTCTCCAAATTGTCATTCACTTTCAACCCCTGCGCAGAGAAATGGATATGTGTCGCGGTTGCCTAGACAACCGTAACCATGGAACCCATTACCAGGAGCTTCAGATCCACGTCTTTCCCCTTGCGTTCAGCTCCAGCCTTTCTCCCCATCTGCCCTCCTACTCGTGCCCCATTTGTCTGAGTCCCACCCGCTCTGGGAAGTGATTCGATACCGCCAATATTAACATTCATGCTTTAACTCCTTCATGGATGCGTAAACTTGACTGATGTCCTATCCTGTTCCCTCCTCACAATGCCAGTTAGGGATGCTTCAGACATTGCTCATGAGGCCAACTTGACTCTGGTATGGCTAGCAGAAGCACATATACTCTACAGCAGAGGTGGCCAAACTATGGTTCTTTGAGGACCTGTGGACTTCAACTCCCAGAATTCCTGAGCTAGCCATGCATGCATAGCTGGCTCAGGAATTCTGGGAGTTGAAGTCCACAGGTCCTCAAAGAACCATAGTTTGGCCACCCCTGCTCTACAGTATGAAGAGTGATCTCAGGTACAAGGCCAATATTGCTTTGACGTCATCCAGCTCCTGCCAAGGATCACATCCTCAGAAGGCCCTGGGTTACCAGATGTCCCTTTCTGGCCCTCCCCTGTTGTCTGTCCTCCTACAGATTTAGGAAGCAGTGGTTTTATACAGACTCAGCCTTTTGTTATACACGTAGTCCTCAACTTACAGCAGTTCATTTAGGGACCGTCGTTACAACGGCATTGAAAAAAGTGATTTGGAGGAGGTAGCACTAGATTAAAGTATATACCTAGAATAAAGAGGTATGAGTATATAGATATGATATAAAAAACAATGAGTCTTAAAAGTGACACCGACAATTTAAAAATGTATGTGAATATGTTATCAATATGTTAAATATAATATGGATTAGAATTAGAACCACTCAGGGAGAGGTTTAGAAGGAGAAAGAGGAAGTAGAAAGGGTGGAGAGAGAGAAGGAGTGGAGGGAAGAAGGAAGGGGGAGGGAAGGAGTAAGAAGGTGGATAGAGGAGGTGGAGATAGAGGGAGGGGAGTGGGGGGAAAAATAAAAAGAAGAAAAACAGACTGATAAATAACAGCAAAAATAGGTGCAAAAATAGGTTATTGAATTATGAATGATTGGATAAAAATGTATAAATACGTATGTTATGGATATATTTCTAAGGTCTATGTATTGATGTATACATGGAAACTGTGGAGAAAAAATAAAAAACATTTTTAAAAAAGAAAAAAAAGTGACTTCTGACCATTTTCACATTTATGAACATTGCAGGATGTGATTTACATTTGGATGCTGGACAACTGACTCACATTTATGATGGTTGCAGTGTGATCCTCGTTTGCGACCTTCTGACAAGCAAAGTAAATGGTGAAAACAGATTCACTTAACAACCCGTGTTGCTAATTTAACAACTGCAGTGATTCACTTAACCAATGTGGCAAAAAAAAGTCATAAAATGGGGCAAAAGTCACTTAACAGATTTCTCACTTAATAACATAAATTTTGGGCTCAATTGTGGTTGTAGGTTGAGGACTACCTGTACACTGATTGGTAATACCTGCTCAGCCTGTTGCTCCTATCCACAAACTTTAGTCAAAAGTGCTCAAGGCTGAATTTTTGCACACACACACACACACACACACCCAAAATGTACAGGTAGTCCTTGACTTACAACAGTTCATTTAATGACTGTTCAAAGGTACAACAGCACTGAAAAAAATGATTTATGACCATTTTTCACAATTATGACCGTCGCAGCATCCCCATGGTCATGTGATTCACATTCAAATACTTGTCAATTGGTTCATATTTATGATGGTTGCAGTGTCCCAGAGTTATATGATCCCCTTTTGTGACCTTCGGACAAGCAAAGTCCATGGGGAAGCCAGATTGACTTAACAACTATGTTATTAATTTAACAACTGCAGTGATTCACTTAACAACTCATTTAACAAGTTTCTCACTTAGTGTTGTGTCCCAGCATGGAAACCCCTCAGAAAGGACTCACACACAACTGTTTGCTAAATAATAAGGGGTCTTTACTAATAAACTTGCTTAGTAAAAATCAGGTTCAAAGTCCAGGGGAAACAGAGAGAGAGAGTTCTTGGTGCATAAAGTTCGATATTCTCTTCATAAGCTTTGGCCAGAGTTCAAAGTCCAAAACAAACAGGCAATTAATCCTTCCTTATCTCTTACTCACTAAAGTTGGCTGAAATCCCGGAACCAATTATCACAGGAGCCAACAGTGCAAAATACAAGGCTCAGAGCAGTAACACGAATGCAGAGAAATCCTGAGTGCAATAAATCACGTTCGTTGCTTCCAGCAACAACTGCTGCATGCTCAAGCCTTAAGTAGCCTGAGGGCATGGCCAATTAGTCCTCAGCTCTACATGCGAGGAGACCTCCATCTGTAGAGCCATTCCTGCCTGCTAGCTGCCCTGCGTGCCCTAGCATCCAGCAGAGGCTCCTCCTCTTCTGATGAATCCCTCAGCACTAGCTGAGAAGGTGTAGAAGGCCCTGGTTGGCTTTCCTCCTCTGGCACCGAGTCCTCCTCGCTATCGGACTCAGGTGCCAGGTGTACGGGATGATAGTGCTGCGCCACAGTCGGCTCTTGGTCCTCTGGATCCATGACCAGCTGAGCGAGATGCGGGGAAGTCACAACACTTAGCAACATAAATTTTGGGCTCAACTGTGGTCATAAGTCGAGGACTACCTATATTCTCTAGAGTCATTTACAAAGTCATTTCCTTTTCTACTTTCTCTCTTATTTTCTGCCCAGAATGCATCTCGGAGCATGTTTATTATAGCACTTGCTTAGAAGTAGAAACAAAAATCAATTGAGGAATATTATTGATGCTCGAACATAATTCAACCACCCCAATGATTTGGTGTTACTAAATATGTTTATCTTCATTCAACAGGTGAAAGAGGTTCCCTCCATTTTACTTTTATAATGATTCTGCAAGGTAGAGGATTAACTGTTGTGTTTTTCACGGTGCTGTATTACTGCAATGCAGAAAATATTTGTGTAGGAATACTGAAAGAGAGCGCCTGAATTCTACACATTCTGGAGCAAACGTGTTATTTAGCTATGGATGAGATCTAAACTCAGTGTTCCCAGACACTTTCCTTTAATTTCCTCCAACTTCATCTAAAAATGAGTTATTGTGAGGTCATAGAACATGTGCAAACATTTTGACTGAAATTTAACTAGAGTTAGGAAACATCCTCAGATCAGTAGAAGTACAGTTGGGCTTGGTTCACGCAGGATGTTTAACCATGTGGGTCAGGCGTGAGTTGCTCACTTACCGAGACCGGTGCGCTGCTCCGCATTTCTTCATGCTTTGTGCGTGCGTGCGTGCGTGCACTATGCGCGTGCGTGTACCCTCTCAAACGATTTTGCTTCTGCGCATGCACGGAAGCAAAATCTCACCAAAACCTTGCAAGGGGATGCGCGCACGCGTGAGATTTCAGCGAGATTTTACTTCTGCGCATGCGCGGAAGCAAAATCGCACCGAAATCTCACACTCACGCGCATCCCCTCGCGAGATTTTGGCGAGATTTTGCTTCCGCGCATGCGCAAAAGCGCTTTTTGGGCAAAAGCGCCCAAAATTCGTAAATAAAGATGGCGACGCACGCGACTGCCCAGTGGAGACGGGACCGGAGCAGTTGCGCGCAAATTGGGTTATTGGCAGGTCCCTACCGGAGCTACGCACTGGACCGTACCAGTAGGAACCCACCCCTGATGCGGGTGAAAAAGTTTGCAGCTGCATTCAGACAGCATCCTCGGCTGGGTTCGGTTTTGCTATGGCTGCACAAATCAAGGAAGTGGGTTAATTCAGTAAAGCAAGAAATGCACGTTGTGCAAATATAAACATAGACAACCCAAAGATTGGTCCAACCCAGCGGAAACTTCGGCAAGATTTAAGAAAGGAAGAGATTGTAGAAAAGAAATCAGGGAGACAGAGTACTTGAGAAGAAGACACGGTGGAAACCAGCAGAGGGGAGGAGAAGCTTCTAAATGAAATGCATTCCTGAGGAGGCCAATTTTATACAGCAGGGAGGGACCACCTGTGGATGGTTGAAATATGGGAATGCAACCTCTAGAGTACCCCAAAGGAACACCAAAGATTTAAAACTTCCTCAAGGAATGGGATGGGGGTTTAAGGGCCATGCTTCTTGGAACCACCTCAAAACCCTAATCCCCACCACAAAATAGTGAGCCTTTTGGGGTGGGGGGGTTAAGAAGCAAAAGCAGAGTTTTTCTCACTCCTTTAATCTCTCTAGCTTCCCCTAAAAGGCTAACGTCCATGACCCTGCCCTTCTGGGCAAGGTCAATCTTTCTAGGGCCCTCAGAGGCCAATGAGAAGCCCAGGCCTGGTTCCAAAATTGAGACACCCAAAGAAAATCCAAACTGAACATACCTCACAAAGAAGAAGAACCGGGGAGAAACCCAAATAGGTAGCTTCAACTATACCTACCTCAGAGGAAATCCCATGAATTTTGCTGCTCTTCCTCACAAGGCAGCTGTTTCCGGCTGCCAATATCAGGGGAACCAATGGAAATGACAGCTCCCAGGACCAAACAGTGCACTGACTGACAAATGCATCTTGATAAACAACACCCCAAAAATGTCATCGGTGATGATCGACGGCTGCTGCCTGTGGAGATGCCTCCCTTTGATAGAGCTCTTCTCTTTCTTCCCTGCATTTATGCTGCCCTTGTCACATCAATCAGGAGCTGTCATTGGTTTGATAATAGTCCCCTTGACGGTCCTCATTAATTAATAACCCAGAATATATGCCTGGAAAGGGGACTGCATGAACTATGCTACCATGACTTTCTGTTAATGGTCCCTTTAAACTGTCTCTACTGAGCCTCCAGTGACTAGGCCATGAGAGATGGGAGTTGACTGGTGCTTTATAAATAAAAATCAGTCTTAATTATGATGACCTTTTCCATGTTTTGTAATAGAGCTGTCTTGGCTGCTGATAATAGCATGCGCTTACAATCCCATGGAAGGAAAGGAGAATTTCCGTAGACCCTGGAACCATATGTTTCCCCCTAAAAGATATTCTTGGCCCGTTTTTTTCCTCCAGGGCAGCATTGTGGCCAGAGTAGTGAGACTGAAATGATAGATTCTAGACACCCGCTGCAAATGTTTCTCTTGGTTAGGAAAAGCAAAAGCAAAAGGAACAAAATGGAAGGATTGTTAGATGGCCCACGTTCACGGTCTGCATATATTGTCCTGCATCAGTACAATGGCGCATAGTTCCCTTTCAACACACAGTTCTTTCCTATGGAGGCAACGCTCAGGACTGCCATATGGTGTGTGAAACATGAAGTATTGCTTCTAAAATAATGTTTCATTAAATAAGGAAAGTGAACAGACTTTTTTTGGGGGGAAATTAGTTGAAACAGTGTTTTTCTTACAGTTAACAATCTGGTTCAGAAAAGTCTAGAAAGAAAAGGTGTGGGTCAGGGGCAGGTTCCTAATTTTTTTACTACCACTCCGTGGGCATGGCTTATTTTGTGGGTGTGGCTTGCCAGCCATGTGATTGGGTGGGCGTGGCTTCTCGGACTGCTGAAGGGAGGGGAACTGAGATAGGTCCTACCGCCCATTCCCCCTCCCCTCAGCAGCTCGAGAAGCCTCGAATGTGCAAAAATGCCTGGGATCATCACCGCACATTCGTGGCTTCTCGGACTGCTGAAGGGAGGGGAATGGAGATAGCTCCTGCCGCTCGTTTTTTCAGTGTCTCACGCGCTCCCTCAGCCATCCTCCCCTGCTTGGACTCACTGTGGGGTAGGAAGGTAGCGCATGAGCAGTGCCGGAAACTCAGCTTCTGGGCATGCGCAGAAGAAAATTTTTAAAAAAAACATAAATTTTTTTTTTAATGGTGGCACCCAGGCATCGGCAACCGACCGCACCGGTACTGTGACATCATCAGCAGGCCGCTACCGGTGCTATAGAGTGGACCTCACTGGTAGGAACCCACCACTGGTGTGGGTGCTTTCTGAACAATAGCTTAACTGGCACATTTCAAAATAGAACCAATTTATGCAAAGAGCAATGGAAAGTTAGGGTTTGTGCAGTGATGCATAATCACACCATGTCACGTTGGTACGGAATTTTGGGGGAATATTGTTAATAGGCGCTCCGGATAGATTGTCAGCTTGGTAGTACCCAGCCAATGGGGAAACAGGACAGTATTGAGTGTTGGGTAAAAGGGCATAAAAACCTATTGTATGCTTTGATCTGGGTCCACCTCGTGTGCACCTGTATTTGCAAATACGTTAATAAACTTTTGCTACTTTCTGGTACCAGATTGCCTTCGTTGCTTTATTGCTTCATTCCAGGGGTGAAATCCAGAAGGTTCTAACTGGTTCTGGAGAACTGGTAGTGGAAATTTTGAATAGTTCAGAGAACTGGTAGTGGAAATTTTGAGTAGTTCGGAGAACCGGCAAATACCACCTCTGGCTGGCCCCAGAGTGGGGTGGGAATAGGGATTTTGCAGTATCCTTCCCCTGTCATGCCCACCAAGCCATGCCCACTGAACTGGTAGGTAAAAAAAATTGGATTTCACCACTGCTTCATTCCTATTTCTAGTTCCCTTTCAACACAAGGTTCTTTCCTATGGAGGCAATGCTCATGACTGCCATATGGGTGTATGACCATTAGTTTCACAATTGGTACACTGTTCCAGCTTCAGCCAAGGTTGTCTGCTTTGAGAGGTCTTGCATTTCAAGAGTCTTAGCTAATTTCAGATTTTTTAAAATAAGTGTTATCTCACAAGGATCTGTCTCACCATTGAACTATAGCTTCTATCTGTGTGCTTCCTAATATGCCTTCATAAGATGTCCAAAATTCAGATGACCAATTTTCATAGCATCCTTGTTGTTGATCCATTGATCAGCCTTTAACACATGCCTTTAAATTTAATAACACTCGGCCAATGTGGAAGAAACATATATATATATATATATATATATATATATATATATAGATAGATAGATAGATAGATAGATAGATAGATAGATAGATAGATAGATAGATAGATAGATAGATAGATAGATAGAGATAGATATAGATATAGATATAGATATAGATATAGATAGATAGATAGATAGATAGATAGATAGATAGATAGATAGATAGATAGATAGATAGATATAGATATAGATATAGATATAGATATAGATATAGATATAGATATAGATATAGATAGATAGATAGATAGATAGATAGATAGATAGATAGATAGATAGATAGATAGATAGATAGATAGATAGATTTTTCCCAAGCTAACATATTACCATGCTGCAGAAAAGCATCTCTTTTGAAGTCTTCTCCTCTTGGCATTCTTAACTTATTGCAAAAAAAAAGGTTATTAATCAAAATCTACAGCAGTGTTCCAGAGCCTAAGAACAGTCTAGATATGCAGAATTCACCTCACAGAATTCTCAGCAATGGAATTCTGGGAGTTGAAGTCCACACATCTGCAGGGTTCCCAGAGTAGGAAAGGCCAATTTAAAGCAGGATAGGGCTTTTCTGAAGCTAGTCCTCAATTATTGAGTTCCTGCATGAAGAGAGCTCCCTGAGGCTCCATCATGTTTTATATTAGCAGGGAAGATTATGTCTTTTTTATCAAGTTTTTCATGCCATTTTGGTTTTACTGTGAAAAATGCTTCCCATGTTTTTTTTTATGTCTTATAGGTATGATTACTTTGCTTTGATTGTTCCATTGCTATTTTTATTGGGATTTTGCATGTTGCCCTGAGTGCTCTGTGGATATATAAATTATATCAAATAAATAAATAAACTAGCCAGCTTTTTTCTGATCTAGCTGAAATGGTTTGCTGCTAAATGTTGCACGTAAGTAATTGGGATTGACGGAATAGTGCACTATATTATGTTCTGAAGAACCCTGGGAGATTGAAGGAAAAAATCTTGAATGTCATCATTTTTTATCACTGGAGTTTTGCCTCTTGTTACGTGTCTTAGTTAACAGGCCTGAAACAAAAATGGAAAAAACCCCATTATGATACACCTTTATTCCAGGGTCAATAACTCTGGGTAATTAGAAGTCAAAAGGAGAGTCCACACTTATTTAAAGGTTCCAAAAGACACCGTGAGGAGGGCCTTGTGTAGATGGCAATTTATGAGATTTTGGGCAGACTTGCGTTTAAGTGTGTGTCGTGGTGTGTGTGTGTGTGTGTGTGTGTGTGTGTGTGTGTGTGTGTGTGTGTGTGTGTTGGGAGTTTTGGGAGAAGGAATATTGCACTTTATAAAGTTCATTTTATAATTTTGTTCCCAACTGAAAAATCAATAAGTTATTGTGCCTCCCCGATTGGATAGTTTGCTAATACAATCTCCCAGGATAATAGGGACTATAAAAAGGCTTTGGGATTCAATATGCTGTAAGGTGTGTGGACTTCTCATCCCCATTTTCACTAATGACCACGAAGCTTTAATCTGTTCCATACAATTGCATAATTACAAGAGGCTGCAGAACCACAACCTCATTATATTGAAGATCCAATAATGGGAATCAGAGCCCTTTACTGGAAGAGCTTTGGGGAGGTAATTGAAACCTTGACATCTACATGCAGAGAAAGGACAATGGCGAGTTGCCCGTAATACACTCTTCCTTTCTACGCATTTGCTGTGCTTTCTTTCAAAAGGCTTTTTTTTTTGCTAGAAGACATTTTGCTTCTCATCCAAGAAGCTTCTTCAATTCAACCATGACACGGATAACTGAGAATCTCCATAGACAATTAGCTATGCACTTTGGGATGAACACCCTTCGAATGGTCCAGGAGTAGGAAAGGATTTCCAGGGGGGGGGACATGCAGACTACAGGATTCAGGTGACCCTGAGGGCATAGATAAATCTCCAAGTGGGCTCCATGACTCTCAGAAAGAGGACTACATGATTGCAAGGAATATTGTATAAATCCTCCCATTCAACATCATTCAGTCAGAACTGAAGAAGCTTCTTGGATGAGAAGTGAAACGTCTTCTAGCAAAACAAGAAAGTTCAGTTGCCTTTTGAAAAAAAACACCTTTGGGAGTTGCTGAGCTCATTGCTGAGAAATAAAACAGGGAAACTGGGGGATTGGGGAGGGAAAGTCAGATGCATCATTTCCAAATTTCCTTTCACCCAAACTGGAACCCATCGTAGAAGGAGGTTTAAGACTTCGAGATTGGACTGTACTAATCGAGCATGGAGTATATGTAAAGTAGTTCAATTCAGTGGTGGGTTCCACTTACTTTCCCTACCGGTTCGCATCGTGTCGGAAGTGCACGTTTTGCACAGAGGGTTTTTTGCTGTTGTGGCCCGCCCGCAGCTTGTGCAGCCTGGGCCTTTGGAGCCTTCAGTACCTCTTGGCAGTGCTGAGAAAGGAGGGGCTACTCCTTTCCTGAATGCAAGAGCACGCAGGGCTGCCAAGAGGCAGGAAGGTTTGCTCCGGAGGAGGTCTACTCGGGAGCAAGACTTGGGGCAAATTGGCCACTCCCCTAGTCTATTTAAGGTCATCATTGCAGCTAACAAGCTGCAGAGAACAACATTTTGAAAAAGAGACCTGTCTGATCATAGCTTGCTTTGTTTTGGCATTCTCTGCATTGGCTTGGATTATCAAGGACTAATTTCTAGGAACTTTGCCAAGTTTTGGAAACCCCGTAAGATAAACAGACTCAATTGCTCGTCATTGTCTTCGAACTCTTTGAATTGATACCAGCTATTAATGAAGCTTAATTGATAGCTGGTTGCTTGCTGATAACAGTTTGTTTGTAAATTGGTGTGTGCTACTAAGACGTTTTATTAGTGGCCTTTGTTTCATTAAATAAGTGTGTACAATCTACTTGTGTGGTTGTGTGCTTTGTGGGGACAGAACATTTGCAAGCCACTTTCAAGGAGCAGCGACTGGAGAACCGGTTTGGGGGCGTGGCCAGCCAGCCATCACTGCCGGTTCGGCGAGTGGGGGCAAATTTCCACCACCGGTTCGGGCGAACCGGTCCGAACCGGCAGCAACCCACCACTGCTTTAATTGAGTATGTAATTGATAATATGATTTTATTGAATAATAACTTTTCCCTGCCACGAAATAGAAGAACCTCCTGAAAAGCTGAAACAACCACATTGCTATGTAGTTGAGGAGAAAGAGAGAGAAAGAAAAGAAAGTATTACATAAGCGTCCCATCACACAATCCTCCCCGTTAGCTTTTCCTGGAAGAGAAACACGAATATCATGACAACAACAGGAAAAGATTATCCTTTCCATCTGTGCAGCCTTCGGTGAGCTGATGTTCTCCAGATGTGCTAGACTTCAAGGTCTGTAATCCCAGGCAGCATGACCTTGTGACCGTAGTCCAAATTTGTAGGCTTGGGAAGACTTCTGCTCCTCTGTGAGAAGAACATTTCTAAAATCACTGTGCTGGATCTCACCTTTCTTCAATCTGAGTACTCCTTCAAGTATGTCAGATGACAACTGATATAATGCTCTGCCAGCATTGTTATTGGGTTTGCTCCAGGGGTGGGTTCCTCTTACCTGCCTACCTGTGCACTGCGTGTGCATCATCACATCTCGCGCATGCGAGTGCTCGCTTCGCACGTGCGTCCCCTCGCGCGATTTTGCTTTCGCACATGCACAGGAAGCAAAAAATCACCGAAATATTGTAAGGGGACATGCGCCCGCATGCGATTTCAGAGATTTTTTGCTTCCACGCATGCGCAAAAGCAAAAAATCACCGAAAGCTCACGCACGCACGCGTCCCCTCACAATATTTTGCTTCTGCACATGCGCAGGAAGCAAAAAAAGGCCAAAAATTCGGGAGGAAAAGATGGTGCCGCATGATGACTGTCGAAGACAGCACCGGAGCTGTTGCGCGCAAATTACGCAGTCGGCGGCCCGCTACCAGGACGACAGAGTGGACCGCACTGGTAGGAACCCACCACTGGCTTGCTCACTGGGGAAGATGAGTATCCTAGTGTAATAAAACCTGCAGGATACCTGAGTGAGCAAGGTAGGCCTATCTAATTCCCAGAGACATCAATCAGATGTCCCAGGGAAATCTACTCTTTGGATCGGAAAGAAAGCAATGCAGTTGAAAGAGCAAACTGTATGCCTGCCCAAAGGACCCCACAGATCCTGCACTGCCAAGGTTTTTCCAGAGATAAGACTTCTGCACTGCTTCCTGTTGTGAGGGGGGTGGGGAGAGAAACACAAAAGGAAACCAAAGCTCTGCATGGAACAATCCAAAACATGCTATATTTGGGCTATACTCCTTTGTCAGCAATTTATTGGCAAAACTCTGATTTTCCCTTTAGTTGCAGATGCTTTGAGGATGCAGAAGCAAAGCCACTTCTAAGCTTGGCAGCTGACTCATCTCAGCAGGCATGAGACAGGCCAACTCCATGAATCGGTCTATATGCACAGGCCAAAGGCTTTTGTTTGTTTCTTTGACTCTGCTCCCTCTCCCTCCCTCCCTCTCTCTCTTTAGCTTCATGATTATAGACAGATCAAATTGTGTTTTATAAAAACATAGAAATCAACTCCAAACCTAAACATTTTGTTTCTTAGCAGCTTGAGCAATGGCCAAATTCCAACCTTGTGACTGAACTATGATGCTTGAGAGGCCCTTTTCCAGACCCTGCTGGTATGTTTGGCACATGACAGAAAAACGATGGGGAGAGGCGAGAGGAGATAACACGACCTTCTCCTGGATGAGCTTGGAAACTGCTTGACTTTATATGCTGCAATAATTATGTGAAGACCTTGTTCAAGTTTGAACTATAGTAGTTTTGCTTACAGGTCAAAACTTAATGCCAAAAGATGAACCCATTCCAAGATATACAAAATATGTTTTGCGAAGTCCAAAAACACTGAATAAAAATCTGGCAATCTGTTAGGAATCAAGAGTTCCATCAAATCAGTTGTTACCGTATTTGAAGTTTCCACAGCGGATTCCGAGATTTGAGTCTGAATATTTTTGATCGTGAGGGTCCTCGTGTATAGCTAATGATCGTTTTTTGCCATTCCCCTTTTAAGGCTGGTTGTCTTCTTAGATGTGAGGGTGGTATGCTAGATAATACCAGTAGGTGTTGATTTAATAGTTCCTGATCATTAGCCTCATAGTGTAATTAAGCTGTGAATCCAGTGCTTTTGTATGGGCACTGTTTAACTACTGTAGAAAGTTAGCACCCACCCGTCTCCTAGAAAAATGAAATATCCTAGGAAATATTGAAAAAGGAAAGAATATGTTTCCCTGAATGAGGAAAGGAGAAACATGTTTTAAATACAAAGCAGCTCCCTGCAGCTCCCTGACCCCCCTTCAGCTCTAGGGTGATGGGATTAAGACCTTCACCTTTAGGTAAGGTGACCAGACGTCCCGCTTTTGGCGGGACAGACACGCTTTTCAAGCGTGTGTCCCACGTCCCGCATTCTTTCCAAAAAGTCCCGCTTTTTTGGAAAGAATGCCAAAACAGCGGGACGTCTGGTCACCTTAGCCGGGAAGCACAAAAGAGAGGTACCGGAAGCAAGTCGGGCAAAGCGGAATTTCAGCGAGGCGGCTGCCTGCTGGGGAGAGGGGGAAGGGGGGCTGCTCCTCCTCTCCTTCCCCCGCCCCATCCCTAGCCCCGCCCTCGGAGGCGCCGCTGCTGTTGGGATGCGGGTGGAGGGACGAGGAGCCGTCGCCGGTTTGAGCTCACGAGCGGCCCCTCTGGCGGCGCAAACAGCCCTTCCTCGTCCCCCTCCCCTTCCTTCCCCCCATCGCCTCGCTGCCGCCGTTGCCCTGGGGCCGGGCGGGCGACCGGGAGACCGCGGCGCTTGGATGCCTAGAGCTCGCGACAGGTAAGCTGCCGGCTGCCTCCTTTCCCCGTCTCCCACCTTCCGTTCGTCGCTTGCCAGCCCGGCCCCAGGGCAGCTCCCGAAGGAGAGGCGGGAGGCGAGGAAAGGCCTCCTGAAGGGGAGGCGGGCTCCCGAAGGGCTGCCGGCTCCCGAAGGGGAGGCGGGAGGCGAGGAAAGGCCTCCCGCCTCCCCCCCCCACCTAGACGCCGACATTTGCTGTGTTTTGCCCTCTGCGCATGCGCGGCGTTCTGCGCATGCGCAGAGGGCAAAACTCAAATGGCGGCGCCCAGGCGGGCCCGCCCCCCCTGTCCCGCTTTAAAAAAAAATCTGGTCACTTTACCCTTAGGACATGATAGGATTAGCCCTCTACCACATAGGACCTGGGAAGATTACATCAGCCGAGTTTAGGATTTAGGATAGCCCACAAGAGTTGCCCCAGCATGCCCCTGGGAGTCTGACAGCCAATGGGATACATTTCTGTACAGAGGAAGAGGAAACTCTTAGGGCGGGTCCCAAGAGAGGGCATAAAAGAAGGAAATTTCAGCATCTCGATCCTTCTTTCTCTGGACCCAACACCTGGAAACATGTGATCCACCTTTTCTGTTCAGGAGCTCATGCCATGTGCTCTCTGTTCTCCATTAAGCCTTCTTTCCAAGCAACTTCCATGAATCCAGTGTCTTTTTCCCCACTTGGAACTGAACCCAGAAGGATATTCCTTACAACACCACATGATACTCAGCCACCAAAGCAAGACCTAATATCCTAAGAAAGGTAGCACTCGCTCCCTAACTGGTGCCAGAAAGTTTATGAAGAATATTGTTCCTGGTTTTTATTCTATCTACATTACTTTATCCAAACAGAGCGGCATGGTGGCCTAGTGATGAAGATGCTTGTTTCCCACTCAGATGATTGAGAGTCCAATTCTAGGGTAGGGCAGATATTTCTTTCTTAGGGTGCAAAGAAAAAAAAACTTGCTATGAACTCCGTGTGGCGTCAGGAAGGGCATCTGGTCAGTAAACACTAAATTCAATTCGGTCACCCCAAATCTACCCCAAATTAAGGGCTTACAGGGTCATAAAAAGGGAGTTTTATTTTAACCAAACACACACATATTTACATTGAGATAGCATGGCACCAAGAATGGGCAACTTCTAACCCAGATTTGTTTAGTTTAGTGTCAGCTCCAGTATAACGTCCCTTCAGCTTTATCTCCTAAGGAAAATCTGGACAGTGCTCAACCAGATCCAAACTAACTATGGCAGGTGCCAATACTGGAAATATAAATGGGGACTTGATGATAATCCTAACTGTGACTATGGGAACTTCCCACAAATTTTACATTATGTTGTGATGGAATGCCCCCTCAGAAGGTTTCCTGGATCCCAGCATGAAATATATCATCTGGAAGGCACTGCTGTCCAATGGCTAAACAATCTAGATATCCAACCATATGTTTAGTCACTCCAGCAACTGCTCATACATAATTTAATTCTATTCATAAATTTATTCCTCACTTGCACTGTGTGTTTTTAAAATGATTCACTGCTCTGCTGTTTTATATCTTGATGCACATTTCATGTGTTGTTTCTGTGAATTTTATGCACTATGCTTCATTTACTGACCCCTCGCATCCTGGACATAAATTGTTTCAACTCCTACCCTCAAAATGACGCTATAGAGCACTGCACACCAAGACAACTAGACGCAAGAACAGTTTTTCCCCAAACGCCATCACTCTGCTAAACAAATAATTCCCTCAACACTGTCAAACTATTCACTAAGGCTGCATTACTATTACTATTAGTCTTCGCATTGTTCCTATCACCCATCTCCTCCCACTTATAACTTGTTGCTTGTATCCTTACGATTTATATCAATATTTATTGTTTCCTGATTGCTTAGTTGTACCCTATGAAAATCATTAAGTGTTGTACCTCATGATTCTTGACAAATGTATCTTTTCTTTTATGTACACTGAGTGCATATGCACCAAAGACAAATTCCTTGTGTGTCCAATCACACTTGGCCAATAAAGAATTCTATTCTATTCTATTCTATTCTATTCTATTCTATTCTATTCTATTCTATTCTATTCTATTCTATTCTATTCCATTCCATTCCATTCCATTCCATTCCATTCCATTCCATTCCATTCTATTCTATTCTATTCTATTCCATTCTATTCTATTTTGCTACACCATACGAAATAAATAACCATATTTGAAGCTGAGTGTTATCAGAAGATGGTCCCACATTTACATGTTAGCCATTTTCCTTATTTTTGCCATTCAACATTGTAATGTGACCGTTCAAACGAGATGATTTTACCCAGCGTTCAATTTAATCACATTTTAAAAACTCTTGTCTGTTTTTTTTTTAAAAAAGAAGGACATTAAAGAGATACATGACTTTTCAGGATGATAAAGGATAGTCAAGGAGATAGAATTGGAAACCTTCAGATCCATGGGCAGCTGTCTGTTTTGAGGAATTTCCTCGGTCGACTCACAGGACAATCGTAACATAGAATAGAATGTAGTGTGCAGTATGTAGAATGCAGTAAATGAAGCATAGTGCATAAAATTCACAGAAACAACACATGAAATGTGCATCAAAATATAAAACATATCAATTCACATGTCAATCAAGATGAATTCAGCCAGAGTCCAGAAAATAATGGGAAGCTTACTGATAGGCAGCTTCTGATAGTTTGGATTAGGTTCATGTCCCAGAATTTCTACCCTTCCTTGGATAAGGTGACCAGACGTCCCGCTTTTGGCGGGACAGACATGCTTTTCAAGTGTCTGTCCCGCGTCCCGCATTCTTTTCAAAAAGTCCCGCTTTTTTTTGAAAAGAATGCCGAAACAGCGGGACGTCTGGTCACCTTAGCAGTGCTCCCCAACCGTTGTGCCGCGGCACACTGGTGTGCCATGAGGCCATGCTAAGTGTGCCGCGGCAAAAGGGGTGGGGCAGGGCGGGGCGCGCGTCCTACCGGGGACTTTTCCTGGTAGCTCCAGTCGCGTTCCTTGCTAATAGCGTCCAGAGCAGAGCAGCCCCTCCCAGAAGATCGCGAGACGTTATCTTTTGGAAGGGGCTGCTCTGCTCTGGGCGCTAATTAGCAAGGAACGCGACTGGAGCTACCGGGAAAAGTCCCAGGTAGGACGCGCGTCTCGTGCTGGGGGTTGGGCGGGCGGGGCGGGGCGCGCGTCCTACCTGGGACTTTTCCCGGTAGCTCCAGTCGCGTTCCTTGCTAATTAGCGCCCAGAGCAGAGCAGCCTCTTTCAAAAGATAACGTCTCGCGATCTTCTGGGAGGGGCTGCTCTGCTCTGGACGCTAGTAGCAAGGAACGCGACTGGAGCTACCAGGAAAAGTCCCAGGTAGGTAGGACGTACAGTGGCGGCACTGCCATCCCCGCGCCTCTCGCCCCGCTCACCGGGTGTCTCTGCTCCGCGGTCGGAATAACTTTTGTTCGCTCTCCTGCTCCCCCTCCGCCAGCGCTGGGCTGCTGGAGTGACAGGGGGAGAAAGGAGATCTGGAGCCAGCCCAAGCCACTGCCGGCTCCCGAAGCGGGGAGGCGGGAGGCGAGGAAAGGCCTCCCGCGTCCCCCCCACCCACCTGGATGCCGACATTTACATCCTTTTGCCCTCTGCGGATGAGCAGCATTCTGCGCATGCACAGAGGGCAAACCTCAAATGACGGCGTCCAGGCGGCCCCGCCCCCCGTCAATGTCCCGCTTTAAAAAAAAAATATCTGGTCACTTTATCCTTGGAGCTGGGAGATGATATCCACTCAAGTAGGACAAAGTTGCTGTAGAGATCGTTTGAATGTAGATCAGGACTCTGCCATCAGCTCATGTACCTTTTCAGAAAGGAAGGGCTGTATTAACCTTCCATCCCACCCATGAAAATATTCTATGAACGTTGCTTAATGCAGTGGTCGCCAACCTTTCCAGCAGGGCAGCCCGGCCAGGTGCAGGGGTGGGGGAGCGTGTGAGTGGCAGGAGCATGTGCCTACACACAGCTCCATTTGTGCGAATGGTGAGCACGTGCGCCCTCCACTTGCACGAATGCTTCATGCACGAGTGGAGAGAGCTTGCGCTTGTACACGAAGCTTCACTCGCTTGAGTGGCAGGCACTTGCACTTGTGCACAAAGCTCCCTTCAAGCAAATGGACTTTGTGTATATGAGCGCAAGTACCCTCCGCTAATGTGAGTGGAGCTTCATGTGCACATGTTTTCCCATCTCTTCCATGGCCCGGTTTTGAACAGGCGGTGCCCTGGTAGTGGGCTGCGGGTTAGGGATCCCTGGCTTAATGAACTGATAGAAAATTTTCCTAATTGGAAATGACTGCTGTCTTCAATCTATTGGAGAATGGCTGCCAGTTAAACAAACCAAGACTCTGTTATGGTACAACACAAGCGCCTTCCTTCCTTCCTATCTTTTTCCGGATATATCTGGGAAGCAGCCAACCTTACCTTCTGCGGTCTAAGCTATCTCTTGTCTGCCTTGGCTGTGGCTCTTTCCCCTGTCTCCCAAGGTTCACACTATTAAAGCTGCTCAGAAATGCTACAGTGCCAGATAATTTAAAATCTAAACTAATCTGTATGCATTTTTTCACACTGAAGTAAGTGCAGAAACTTTATCAGTGAAGAAGGAAAATCAAGACAATCTGAAGGATGGGAGGATTGGGAAGAGAAAAGATCAATGGCCAAATAACTCTTCTGTTTGTTTGGACATACCGTTGTGCAAATTGCAAGGCTAAAAAAAGTTCCTCACAGCAGATGGTAGAAATACTGTAGTCCTTTCCCCGTTATACCTTTCCACAGCTTAAACATGTCCCACAAACAATCCTCTTTTTTCTACCATGTTCTCAAAATATAACCTATACCAGGGTAGCCTAAGAGTCATCCTTAGCTATTCCAGTGTTAAAGTAGGCAAAGTAGGCGTTAAGTAGGCAAACCACATGGCTATTGTGTTATGGGTGCATCTAAAACACTTCTATTTCACATGCTAATAAAGTTATGCTTAAAATCCTACAAGCTAGGCTCCAGCAGTATATGGAATGAGAAGTGGCTCAGTTGCTAAGACACTGAGCTTGTCGATCAGAAAGATCGGCAGTTCGGCGGTTTGAATCCCTAGTATAGGCCTCCTGCGTGAGCAGGGGGTTGGACTAGATGACCTCCAAGGTCCCTTCCAACTCTGTTACTGTTAACTACCAGAAGTACAGGCAGGATTTCGAAGAGGCAAAGGAACTAGAGATCAAATTGCCAACATACGCTGGATCATGGAGAAAGCTAGGGAGTTCCAGAAAAACATCTACTTCTGCTTCATTGATTATGCTAAAGCCTTTGATGGTGTGGATCACAACAAATTGTAGCAAATTCTTAAAGAGATGGGAGTACCAGACCATCTTATTTGTCTCTTGAGAAACCTATATGCGGGTCAAGAAGCAACAGTGAGAACTGGACACAGAACCACTGATTGGCTCAAAATTGGGAAAGGAGTCCGGCAAGACTGTATACTGTCACCCTGCCTATTTAACTTATACGCAGAGCACATCATGAGAAAGGCGGGGCTAGATGAATCAAAAGTTGGAATTAAGATTGCCGGGAGAAATATCAACAACCTCAGATATGCAGATGATACCACTCTAATGGCAGAAAGTGAAGAGGAACTAAAGAGCCTCTTGATGCGGGTGAAGAAGGAGAGTGCAAAAGTTGGCTTGAAACTCAACATTAAGAAAATGAAGATCATGGCATCCAGCCCTCTCAATTCCTGGCAAGTAGATGGGGAAGAAATGGAGGTAGTGACAGATTTTATTTTCCTGAGCTCCAAGATCACCGCAGATAGGGACTGCAGGCAAGAAATTAAAAGATGCTTGCTCCTGGGGAGGAAAGCTATGACAAATCTACAGCATACTAAAAAGCAGAGACATTACCCTGCCAACAAAAGTGTGTATAGTCAAGGCTATGGCTTCCCAGTTGCAATGTATGGCTGTGAAAGTTGGACCATAAGAAAGGCTGAGCGCCAAAGAATTGAGGCCTTTGAGCTATGGTGCTGGAGAAGACTCCTGCGAGTCCCTTGGACTGCAAGGTTATCAAACCGGTCAGTCCTAGAGGAGATCAACCCTGACTGCTCTTTAGAAGGCCAGATGCTAAATATGAAACTCAAATACTTTGGTCCAGTGGTGAAATCCAATTTTTTTTATTACCGGTTCTGTGGGCGTGGCATGGCTTGGTGGGCATGGCTTGGTGGGCGTGGCAGGGGAAGGATACTGCAAAATCTCCATTCCCTCCCTACTCCTGAGGGAAGGATATTGCAAAATCTCCATTCCCATCCCACTCTGGGGCCAGCCAGAGGTGGTATATGCCAGTTCTCCGAACTACTCAAAATTTCCACTACCAGTTCTCCGAACTACTCAGAATTTCTACTACTGGTTCTCCAAAACCTGTCAGAACCTGCTGGATTTCACCCCTGCTTTGGCCACCTAATGAGAAGGAAGGACTCACTGGAGAAGAGCCTAATGCTGGGAAAGATTGAGGGCAAAAGAAGAAGGGGACGGCAGAGAATGAGGTGGCTGGATGGAGGCACTGAAGCAGTTGGCATGAACTTAAATGGACTCCAGGGGGTGGTAGAGGACAGGAAGGCCTAGAGGAATGTTGTCCATGGGGTTGCGATGGGTCGGACATGACTTCGCAAC
Source organism: Diadophis punctatus similis (assembly GCA_023053685.1). Classification (NCBI taxonomy): domain Eukaryota; kingdom Metazoa; phylum Chordata; class Lepidosauria; order Squamata; family Dipsadidae; genus Diadophis; species Diadophis punctatus. Next base: position 49,826 of record JALIGW010000049.1, read on the forward strand.
TAACAACAATAAAAAACACTTCAGCCAGTATCACAGTCCTGGTGATACAGCCTAGCATTTATCAGCTTGAATCCAGAATCTAGTGTGGGTTTCCCCCAATCCTTTCACCCTTTGGCTTATACCTAGCAACACAGGCACCTTCCCAGTCTTTTGGGGACTTTCATTCAGCCTAATTTTTTCAAACTGGGCTCTCCAGTATGTATGTTAGAACCTCCAAAGTAACCTAGAATCAGCCCTGGCTGAGCAGCTGACTAGCTGTGGTGGCAGTGGGGACTCCTTAGTGCCACATGCTCTACCTCTCTCTGTTGCTTCATGGCACAACTCTCCCTGTGGTATCCATTGGCTGTTTGGGCTGCTTTTTCACAGGAGTAGAGTGTTGCGAAGATTTCAGAGATAGAAGTCCACAACACTGTTCTGGAATAAGGAACAAGACAGGAAAGCTTCCATGTGAATCAGCTTGCACTGAACTCAGGATCACAACAGGATCTATGCTGGAAAATGAACAGGGATACTGAGCCTTCACATCCTCCCCTGCCTTCTGCATTTTATCTATCCATAAAGAGTTTTGCATTTTACAACTTAAGAAATAGTCAAGGCTCAGCCTTTGAATAATATGCAAAAACAAATTACCATTGCCATTACCAAGAAGAATAATGTAGCTGATCATTAAAATATAGTTCAAATTGATTCTTGGGTTTTTTTTATAATCTAATTTACTATCATTAAACAGCAAAGCCTAGCTACCGAGAGTCATTAAATTATCCAATTTACACAATAAATCTCACAACTAGAAAAAGACAGCGCAGGAACAGGAGAAAGATTCGACTCTGTCAATAAGCTTATATTGGGTTTTACACAAGGTTAACTGTCACGTCTTCCCCCAGTGCACCCGGGGAATTGTGATTTGTGAAGAAGATGATAATTTTCTTCCACCAACCACCCCCTGTCCCTCATCTTTCTGGAAAGAGGGAAGGATGGTCACTCTGACTCATGTTTTTAGTAAAGATTCAGCCTAGAATGTCTCCCCCACCCCCAATATCATCATCTTCAATAACAGCTACTGTTATTGGGAGGACCAGTTTAGGAATTGCTGGAATTACAATCCTAGCAATAGCAATAGCACTTAGACTTATATACTGATTCACAGGGCTTTACAGTCCTCTCTAAGAGGTTTACAGAGTCAGCATATTGCCCCCAACAATCTGGGTCCTCATTTTACCCACCTCGGAAGGATGGAAGGCTGAGTCAACCTGGAGCCCGTCACGATTGAACTTCTGGCAGTTGGCAGAGTCAGCCTGCAATACTGCATTCTAACCACTGCAACACCACCACTCTAGATCTTCTAACTATCTCCTAACTAGATAGATAATTTCAATTCATTGTCTATGGGAACAGGATCATTCTGGGCCCTTAGATCTCAGCCTTTTCTATGCCTTTGTTCTTTCTCCAAGAAAAAGCACAGAACTCATTCCATTTTCCTCGTCTTCTACTTTTCCATAATGCCAGCTCAGCATTTTAGAACTTGCAGATCTCCAACATATCCAACAGTGACACCTTGCATCTAACTGGGCTATATCAGAGTTGTTGTAAACAGGACATGTTGTAAATACCCTTTCTTTGAAGCACAGTCTGTGGTGAGACAGCATCTAAGGAAAGAAGGATGGCTTGTTTTGAGGGGATTTGGTTAAGAAGTCAGTTTGATTAAAGCTAGAAACCAGGACCTTGTAAGTTCTAGTCCCACCTTAAACACAAAGCCAGCTAAGTGACCTTGGGCCACTCACTTTCTTTCAGCCTTTTGAAGAAAATCAAAAAACTTCTTCTTCGGAAGAAGGAACCCACTTTGGAAAAATGTTGTGAGGAAAAAATTGCATGGATTTCTTTGTGTACTCTGATTCCTACACTGATTCCTACACTATACTTCTTTACAAAGAAAGACAGTTCCATAGAGTAGCAGTCACCAACTGGTGGTCCACGGACCACTGATGGTCCGCAAGAAAATTTTGGTGGTCCGCAGAGAAATCTTTGCATTTCTCTCAATGAGCCCGCTCGAAGTTCCTGCGCCGCTCGTGCTTCAGCGCTTTGACTCCCAGGGACAGGCTGGGGTCCTTCAGGCAGTTAGCTTGGCCACCTGTTAGTGGAGAGAAGCATCCAGGATGAACCTTAGATTTGCTGTCCATTGCAGACACAAGATCGGCCCCCTGCAAACTCTCATCTGTGTGCCTGAACCAGGCACTTTCTCTCGGGCCTCCCACCCAGAGGCCTCACAGAAGCAGACAGGTAGGCCTGAAAGGCGGCTGAGCTTCCCCCCATCAGTGGTCCACATGATTTAAAATTATGAATTTGGTGGCCCCTGAGGTCCAAAAGGTTGGAGACCCCTGCCATAAAGCATGCATATATACGGTCAACCTATAGTGACTTACCATAATTTCCATATAGGTTGGCTTTTGGTCTTTAAAAGGCTGCCTCCTTCCTAAAGTAATTATGTCTGCAAATGTGTAACTAAACCATACATTTGCAGACATAATTGGGGTTCTGTTATATACCCCACAGCTACAGATAGGTCAGGTTTTAAAACAGGGCCTTTTTGGTAGCAGTGCCCCAGCTGTGAATTTCCTTTCTGAGAGTAATGAAAGGGCCGTGTCTTGGTTTCAATTCAGACTGGCAAGAAAGACTTTTACTGTTCCATCATGCTCTTAACCCTGTGCAATGTTTTATTTTGCTATGCAATTTTAAATGTTAGTGCTGCTTTATGACTGTTTGCACCTGTGTCTCTTTGATTTTATGGTGCATTTTACAATGCTTTACATTGTATTATCCGTTGTCCACTGAACAAATATATAAATCGGATTTTGCACTGTTAATCCTTGCAAGCCAGCTGCAATCAGAGGAGAAGGCAAAAATAATCATGTGAAGGAAGCCAAATCCCCAATGTATCATCTCTATATGGATTGCAACACTTGGTTATCAAGTATCAAGCAAGGCCTGCCAAAAAGTATTGAATTATACTGCCCAAAATGAAAATTATTATGCTGATGATAATAAATATGCTTTTACCAATGCATGATACAGATGAGAAAAAGTCCTATCTCTTTATGTCTGGTACTAACCTAATTCTCAGATTTCAAACACTTATCATGTATGTACTCTGGCTTTCTCATCTGACTGATTTGAGGCATCAATTATAAATCTCTCACTATTTCTCCCTTTTGCTTCTTTTTGTATTATTGAAAGATATCCACGGCTTCTTAGTCGTACTTGTTGGTGTGTGTCTCCCACCCCCCACCCCCACTTTCTCCATTGTCCAAACTAGTGTTTTTCAACCTTGGCCCACTTTAATCTAATTAAAGTGGGCCAAGTTCCCTCCACTCCTCTACTCGCAACAGAATACCTTATGCAACCAGACTTGAAATCCTGAGCTTAGAAAGCTTAGAACTACGTCGCCTTCGGCACGACCTAAGCATAGCTCATAGAATTATCAGCTACAACGTCCTCCCTGTCAATGACTACTTCAGCTTCAACCACAACAATACACGAGCACACAACAGATACAAACTCAAAGTGAACTGCTCCAAACTTGACTGTAGAAAATACGACTTTAGCAACAGAGTGGTCAATGCCTGGAACTCACTACCTGACTCTGTGGTTTGGTCACCAAACCCCCAAAACTTTACCCTTAGACTGTCCACTGTTGACCTCACCCGATTCCTAAGGGGTCAGTAAGGGGCGTGCATAAGCGCACCAGCGTGCTTACCGTCCCTGTCCTAATGTTCCCTCTTATCAGTACCCATCTTATGTATATAAGCAATGTTATATCTATGTATATTACCAACATGTACTTGACAAAAATAAATAAATAAAATAAAATAAAATTTATTCAGCATTGCCACTGTTGTGAATTCCTTTCTCAAGGTGAATTCAGGATAGATGTCAGATGAATTGGTGTGTTGCAAGTCATAATTTCATTGCTACATTGAGCATCTTCAGAATCATCAAACATATTTTTGCCACATGAAGGTAAATAGTCTTGATATAATTCCTTTATGCAATGTCCGTCAGCCCCATTCCTGTGATGTCTGCATATAACTTCAAGTTGTTGTGTTAACCATTTGCACATCTTCTCCTGGATGCAACTTTGCTGAACATATTTACGTAGTCACTTCTCAAGACAAGTAGTCTCCCCCTGTACTTCCATTGGGAACAGTCTGTCCTTTCTCATAACCCAGGGGAGGGTATAGATTATAGAGAGAGAGTGTTACATATTACCTTGCTTCTATCTTGGTCTGATGAGTATGATTTAAGAGAACTAAGTTTAATGAACATGCACACCTACAGCCAAGATCCATTGCTGGAGATGAAGTATTGGTGTACATGGTGTCCAGGGCAAATGACAACAAGCATATGATTACCACTGTATGTTTGTCATTACTTTGACATATTGTAATTTGGTACAGATGACGCTGACAGTGCAGCATACAGATTTCAAGGCACTTAATCCTATCAGCCAAATATTGATGCAGCATTCATCACAGCATGATGTTACTCTTGAATCTTTATGCCTTTTTAAGATTATTTGGCTGGACTCACATTAAAGGAGAGTTAAGTTCAACTAGTTAAGTCACTGTAGAAAGTTAGCACTCACCCTTCTCATAGAAGAATGAAATATTCTAGGAAATATTAAAAAGGCAGAATATTACACCTCCCTGGATGAGAAAAGAAGAAACATGCTCTTGGAAAGCAGCCCCCAGCTTTGTTAATAGCCCCAGAAAGACTGGTGCTAATCTATCTTCAAGACAAAAGGCTGGGCCAGCTTATCTACAACACAAAAGACCTTCACCCTCAGGACATAATAGGATTAGCCCTCTACCCATCTCACCACATGGCACCCAGCAAGGTTCAACCAAGCCTGGGACTCAAGACAGTCTACAAAGTTACCCCTGCATGGCCCCATGGGAGCCTGACAACCAATCAGAATACATGCCCTTGCCACAGGAACAGGAAGCAAGTTCAAAACCCAAGAGAGAGTATAAATCTCTCTTTCTCTCTCACCCATGTGCTCATTTGCCCAGGACCCAAAAAACCCATGTGGTCCTGTCCACCATTAAACCATCTTTCCAAATAACCTCCATGTTTCCAGTGTCTTTCTCCCCACTTGGAACTGAACCCAGATGGACATTTCTTCCAACATCACCTTGGCTGCGGTCCAATAGAAAGCAGAAAAGAGGTCATTCTGATTGATGTCCTCTCCAGAAGATTAGCTATAGAGCTCCCATCTGACCACTACTCACTCATGGGCTGAGGGCCAGTTGTGGTTGCACTGCCCTGATACTAATGACCTCACATTAAGTCCAAACATAGACAAGGATCTTAACTACTGTAATACACCCTGTATTTCTGGCTCCCCATTAGAAACCCGTAATGCAGGATGATCTGACTATCCAAATGTCCAAGATGCAAGCTGAGCCCTCTTATTTTCCCAAAATAAGATTTTACTTGTTACACTAGAGAGGTTTGTTACGAATTCCTCTCCTCAAACTGCATATTTATTTTCTCCTTGGGGCATAATTAACTCAAGTAGCCTATGGCTGTTAATTAAAGAAGCTTCTCAAGATCTTGCAACGCTCACCACCTCTTTGGGTGTTTGGAAATAGTTGGGTGCGAACTTGTGTAAAGAGTTTTTCAATCTTAGCAACTTTAAGACAGGTGGACTTCAGCTCCCAGAAGTCTCCAACCAGTAGGCTGACTGGGAAATTCTGGGAGTTGAAGTCCACTCACACCTTAAGGGCTTGAAGAACTCTCCACCTGTCCTTGAGTGGGCAGTAAACAATACCAGCATGAAATGTCCACCCCATTGCCGGCCCCTATTTATTTTCTCTGTTTTAAATCACTACAGTTGTCTGACTTCCCTTGAAGGAAAGGAATGGAAAAATCCAATGTAGATTGCACACTTTGAGACTGTTCTTAAATGGTGCCAGGATAAGGGGGAAAGTGCCATTAAAATACCCATAGAGAACATGACTATTTAGAGCAGAGATGGGGAACTATGGCCTCTTTATGACCTGTGAACTTCAACTCCCAGAATTCCTGAGTCAGCCATGCTGGCTCAGGAATTCTGGGAGTTGAAGTCCACAGGCCATAAAGGGGCCATAGTTGCCCACTCTTGATTTAGAGCAGTGGTTCCCAAACTTTTTCAGTCCACCGCCCCCTTGGTGCTACAAACTCACCCTCACCGCCCCCCACCCCACTCCCTCAGGTGAGCGTGGATTAGTGATCAGGTGAGTGGGTGGGCGTGGCCAACTTGTAAAGTGTGGTGAAACTCACTTAACAACGCTCTTGCTTAGCAACCAAAAAGTTAGGCTCAATTGTGGTCATAAGTCTTTCATTCTTTCTTCTCTACCTTCCCCCTTCTTTCTTTCTTCCTACCATCTTTCTTTTCTTTCTTTCTTTCTGTCTTCCTTCCTTCCTACCATCTTTTCTTTCTGTCTGTCTGCCTTCCTACCTACCATCTTTTTCTTTCTTTCTGTCTTCCTTCCTTCCTACCATCTTTCTTTCTTCCTCCCTCCCTCTTTCTTTCCTTTTTCTTTCCTTCTTCCCTCCCTTCCCTTCCCTCCCTCCTTTCTTTTTCTGTCTGTCTTCCTTCCTACCATCTTTCTTTGTCTTCCTCCCTCCCTCTTTCTTCCCTCCCTTCCCTTCCCTCCCTCCTTTCTTTTTCTGTCTTCCTTCCTTCCTTCCTTCCTTCCTTCCTTCCTTCCTTCCTTCCTTCCTTCCTTCCTTCCTACCATCTTTCTTTCTTTCTTTCTTTCTTTCTTTCTTTCTTTCTTCTTCTTTCTTTCTTTCTTTCTTTCTTCTCTTTCTTTCTTTCTTCTTCTTCCCTCCCTTCCCTTCCCTCCCGCTAGCCGTGGCTAGGCTGCCACCACCACTCACCCAGGCCGATGGCTTGGTAAGCGTTCTCCGGGTCGTGCAACAGGTCGCAGAGCGCCATCAATGCCGGCTGCCGAGTCAGCAGCTCAGGGTGCTGCAGCTCTTCATTGAGCTTGGGGAGGCCTTGGCGGCTGAAGGCCACAGGCGCCTTGGTGGGGTCGATGTCGGGGGGCAGCTGGGCTGAGATCCGTGGGTGCGTCATGCCGAAGGGAAGCCCACCGAATTGTGCGCGCCGGGTTGCTAGGCGCCGGGGACGCGGGCGAGAAAGTCCACGCACGTGCAGGTTCCGCAGCGGGGCCTTCCCGCGGGTCTGCGAGCGCTCGCCCGAGCAGATTCGGGAGTGATCGGCTTCCCTCGTTGCTGTGCCGCGCTCAGTACCTACCACTTGTAACACCGTCGCATTCCACGCTCTTGTGTGCAGGGCAGCCCATTCTGAAAGAAAAAATCTCGTGTTTTCTTTCAGAATGGGCTGCCCTGCACACAAGAGCGAGGAACGTGAGGGACCTTCAAGTGCAAAAGCATGGCGAACCACCTACTGCCCCCCTGGCCCCTCTCACCGCCCCCCTGTTGCCACCCTTGCCTCTCACCGCCCCCCTAAGGGTTCCCACCGCCCCCTGGGGGGCAGTACCGCCCACTTTGGGAACCACTGATTTAGAGCATTACCTGGGAATTACTTAAAGTAAGGTGACCAGACATCCCGCTTTTGGCGGGACAGACACGCTTTTCAAGCGTGTGTCCCGCGTCCCGCATTGTTTCCAAAAAGTCACGCTTTTTTGAAAGAATGCCGAAACAGCGGGATGTCTGGTCACCTTAGGTAAGAAGGGGAAGCACAAAAGAGAGGTACTACCACCGAAATACAAACCGGAAGCAAGTCGGGCTCTTTGAAAGCAGGGGACAGCATCAGGGAAGGTTTCCCTGACGGAGGTGCCAGCGAGTCCTTTGCCTGAGCCGCAGTAATTTCAGCGGGCAGGTCAGCGTCGGTCCTGGCGCTCCTCCTAATTCAGTTCAACCGTCTCCCGCGACGCCGGCAGCGTCATTCCGGGTTTGTTTCTAGGTCGCGTGGCAGCCTGGTTGGTGGAGCCCGAGCAAAGCGGAATTTCAGCGAGCCGGCTGCCTGCTGGGGGGAGGGGGAAGGGGGGCTGCTCCTCCTCTCCTTCCCCCGCCCCATCCCTAGCCCCGCCCTCGGAGGCACCGCTGCTGTTGGGATGAGGGTGGAGGGGTGAGGGACGAGGAGCCGTCGCCGCTGCCGTCATCTCAGAAAAAGGGGGTTGAGGCGCCGCTGCGGACTCGGAGCGGTGGTTTGAGCTCATGAGCGGCCCCTCCAGCGGTGCAAACAGCCCTTCCTCGTCCCCCTCCCCTTCCTTCCCCCCGTCGCCTCGCTGCTGCCATTGCCCTGGGGCTGGGCGGGCGACCGGGAGACCGCGGCGCTTGGATCCTGGAGCTCGCGACAGAGACCTAGCCCCGAGCCCACCATGGGCTGCTGCGGGAGCGCCGCCTCGCAGGTAAGTGCGGGAAAATGGCTCTCTTGACAGACACCCCCCCACCGCCTACCACAGCCCTGGCATCCTGTTTTTTCTAGTCAGAAGCAGAACCAGTCCAACAGGCTGGAGAGCGCCAGAGACTCCAACTTGCCCAGGTCCTGGCTTCCACCCGCCGCCCCCAACTTCTCCTCCTCCTCCTCCCCGCCCCACCGCGTGGGAGGACTTGGAAGTCCTGCGTGCCCCTCGGCCTGGAAGCGTGCAAAAGAAAAAGTTTGCCTGGATTTCCCTTGCCTCCCTCGCGCCGGCTACCCATGTTCGCTTTTCGGCTCTGCCGCCGCTGCCGGCTGCCTCCTTTCCCCGCCTCCCACCTCCCGTTCGTCGCTTGCCAGCCAGCCAGCCCAAGCCACTGCTGGCTCCCGAAGGGGAGGCGGGAGGTGAGGGAAAGGCCTCCCGCCTCCCCACCCACCCACCTGGATGCCGACATTTGCATTCTTTTGCCCTCTGCGCATGTGCAGCGTTCTGCGCATGCGCAGAGGGCAAAACTCAAATGGCGGTGTCCAGGCAGGCCCGCCCCCCGTCAATGGTGTCCCGCTTAAAAAAAATCTGGTCACCTTAACTTAAAGGCAACATCATGGGGAAAGCACCAAAAAAAAGTGGCCAGAGGAAAGGTAGTAAAAGGTCTTTAATGTATTGCTTGGATTCTTTTCCCACCCAGCAAACTGTATTCACTTGTTGTTACCTCTCTGTCTTTTCATGGCTCTTTAGAAGACCAAAAGGCAGATTCTTGAAGCTATCACCCTTCATCATACTCCAAAGGTGGGAACAACAATAAAGCACCCGTGAACCTTGCAGATCACAACTTCCACAATCCCACCCACCCACCCCCATGCATGCGTCCTCCATTCCTCCCCCCTCCCCAACAATCCTAACTGGTGGCTGTGTTGACAGCCTGACCCATCCTTCTGTTCATCCATTTCGCCAAGATGTGTTTCTTCTAACAGCCTCTTAAGTTGGTGAAACCACTTATCCATGTAAGGGGGGGGGGATTACTCAATTTCCATTTAAAAAGCAAGAGCCAGCGAGTTCCCAGTTTTGTATCTGTGTCAGAAGATATTAGGCCCATTAGAAGTTAATTGCCAACATTACACAGGAATAGGTGTAAAGTAAAATTAAACTTCTGTGCTCAAACATAATGGACAATTGTTATACGATTGTGAAACTAATGACTAATCTACACATTCAGGAAACTCTCATGGCAGGATTTTATGAGATTGTTCAAGTCAAGCATAGAAATTGGAGACTGGGGGGAGGGAGCATTTTCAAATTGAAAAATTCTCAGGGCATAGGAAACATAGGAAACAGCATATCAGAATTGCCTCAGCCAAGCCAGCCCTACTATCCCCATTGTGTTACTTCTTTACCAGAGTTACATATGGGAAGATACCTGCAAAATCTCTCTCTCTCTCTCTCTCTCCCTCTCTCTCTCTCTCTCTCTCTCTCTCTCTCTCTCTCTCTCTCTCTCTCTCTCTCTCTCTCTCTCTCTCTCTCTCTCTCTCTCTCTCTCTCTCTCTCTGGGTGTGGGTGTGGGTGTGGGTGTGGGTGTGAGTGTGGGTGTGAGTGTGAGTGTGGGTGTGTTCCAGTTAGCTTTTGGACAAGTCCCTGTACAGGCAGTCCTCAACTCACGACCACAATTGAGCCCAAAATATATGTTGTTAAGTGAGACATTTGCTAAGTGAATTTTGTCCCATTTTATGACTTTTCTTGCCACAGTTGTTAAGTGAATCAGGGCAGTTGTTAGGACTTTGTCCAAACAGTTCGGTTTGCTAATATATAAACAAGCCACAAATCAATGTTTATGTGAATATAGGTAATATTGCTTTAAATGCATTGTAAGCTTTCTGATTACTATAAAAGGGAGCTAGAGAACAGGCTCCTTCTCCCTGCTGACTCTCTCTGCTGATTGTCTCTGCTGATTCACTGCTGATTCATTGAGTAATTGACTTCGTGTATGTGAAAGTACTGCGAAGAGCTGCTGTGTATAGCATAACTATCTGTGATAGTATAGATTTGTTTGTTAGCTGTAATCTTTGCTTATTAAGACAAATACAGGCTGGTAAGAAGATTCTTCGTATTGACTGACAACGTGTATGATTTGGACTTCTTATTTGGACTTTGCTAAATTCTTTGAGTAAACTATTTGTATACACTTTAAACGTATCTGTTTATTGACTGAATCATATCAACTCATATCAACTGCAACACCATGTTTCACTGTTCACAAGCACAAAATCCTTAACAATTAGTAACACAGTTGTCAAGTGAATCTGTCTTCCCCATTCATTGTGTTTGCTTGTCAGAAGATCACAAAAGGTGATCACATGACCCCAGAAGACTGCCATAAATACGAGCCAGATGCCAAGCATCTGAATTTTGATCATGTGACCATGGGGAGGCTACAACAGTTGTAAGTGTGAAAAATGGTAATGTCACATTCTTCAGGGTTGTTGTAACGTTGAGCAGTCACTAAACAAACTGTTGTAAGTCAAAGACTACCTGTAGTTTTCTTGGCAAGATTTTTGCCAAGAAACAGTGCCATTGCTTCCTTCCTAGGGCAGAGAGAGAGTAGCTGGCCTAAGATCACCCAGACAGTTTTGTGCCCAAGGTGGGACTATAACTCACCATCTCCAGATTTCTAGTCTGATGCCTTAGCCACCCAGACTAATCTAGTCTAGTTTCAATATCTAAGCGGCTGCCACAAAGAAAAGTGGGTCAAGCTATTCTCCAAAGCACCTGAAGGCAGGAGAAGAAGCAATTGATGGAAACTAATCAAGGAGAAAAGCAACCTAGAACTAAGGAAAAATTTCTTGACAATTAATTTAATTTAATTTAATTTAATGGATTTGTATGCCGCCCAACTCCCTAGGGACTCTGGGCAGCTCACAACATATTCAGATCCATTACAGCAATATAAAATACAATAAAATACAATAATTAAAAACATACAAAAGTTAAAAGAGTATCGTCATGCTTTCACCCCGCCTGCCGGAAGAGCCAGGTTTTTATTGCTTTCCGGAAGGCTAGCAGGGTGGGGATAGTCCTGATCTCCGGGGGAAGCTGGTTCCACAGGGAGGGAGCTCCCACAGAGAAGGCCCTCCCCCTCGGCCCCGCCAACCGACATTGTTTGGTCGATGGGACCTGGAGGAGGCCGACTCTGTGGGCCCTGACCGGTCGTAGGGAGGTATGCGGCAGGATGCGGTCCCGAAGGTAACCTGGCCCTGAGCCATGTAGGGCTTTAAAAGTAACGACCAACACCTTAAATTGGATCCAGAGACTAATGGGCAACCAATGCAGCTGGCGGAGGATCGGTGTTACGTGGGTGCATCTGGGTGCACCCACCACAGCTCGCGCAGCTGCATTTTGCACCAATTGCAGTCGCCGGACACTCTTCAAGGGTAGCCCCATGTAGAGCACATTGCAGTAATCCAGCCGTGAGGTGATGAGGGCATGAGTGACTGTGAGAAGTGCCCCCCTCTCCAAGTAGGGTCGCAATTGGTGCACAAGACGTACTTGTGCAAAGGTCCCCCTAGTCACAGCTGAAAGATGTTGCTCCAATTTTAGCTGTGGATCTAGGAGGACACCCAAATTGCGGACCCGTTCTGAGGGAGCTAATTTCTCTCCCCCAAGAACCAAGGAGGGACAGTTGGTCAAGTCCTTAGGAGGCAATATCCACAGCCACTCAGTCTTGTCAGGGTTAAGTTTTAGCTGGTTCTTCCCCATCCAGACCCTAACATCATCCAGGCAGCGGCCCATTACGTCTACGGCTTCCCCGAATTGAGATGGGGTGGAGATGTACAACTGGGTATCATCAGCATATTGCTGATACCTCACCCCATGTCGTCGGATGATCTCACCCAGTGGCTTCATGTAGATGTTAAACAGGATGGGCGAGAGGACCGAGCCCTGTGGCACCCCACATAGTAGGGGCCTAGGGCTCGACCTCTGTCCCCCTGTCAGCACCGACTGCTTCCTGTCAGAGAGGAAGGAGGAGAACCACTGCAAAACAGTGCCGCCCACCCCCACCTCTCCGAGACGACACAGAAGGATACCATGGTCAATGGTATCGAAGGCCGCCGAGAGGTCAAGTAGCACCAGGATAGAGGAATAACCCCCATCCCGGGCTCGCCAGAGATCATCATCAGGGTGACCAAAGCCGTTTCCGTACTGTAGCCGCGCCTGAAACCTGATTGAAAGGGATCCAGAAAATCAGTGTCATCCAACAGCCGTAGGAGCTGGAGCGCCACCACTTTCTCAACAACCTTCCCCATGAAGGGAAGGTTGGAGACTGGACGGAAGTTAGAACAATTAATCAGTGGAACAACTTGCCTCCAAAAATTGTGAATGATCCAACGCTGGAAGTTTTTAAGAAAAGATTGGACAACCACTTGTCTGAAATGGTGTAGGGTTTCCTGCCTGAGCAGGGGGTTGGACTAGAAGACCTCCAAGGTCCCTTCCAACTCTGTTATTCTGCTAGTCTCGTCTCGTCTCATCTCATCTCGCCTCGTCTCATCTCATCTCATCTCGTCTAATCTCTGTAATCTAACTGGTACAAATGCCAAAGGATGCTGCGCTTTCTGGATATGTTTGCCCTGTTGGTGTCCTTTGCAGTCTTGTTGAATCTCCTGTGGAAAAGAAGAAAGGGATACTTCAAAACAGACCTGATTCTTATTTAATCTTCTCCTTCCTTAAAAGAATATCAAAAGTCCCCAAGCTATCCTTCAAGCTGGTATTCTAGCATATTGCCTGTGCACTTGTGTTATTGGGAGCACGAAACAAGTCATATTCTCCCTCCCGCCCCCGCCCCCGCCCCCCCACATACAAACCCAAATCAGTTGTTGTGACTACACATTTTGGAGGGTGAGAATGAAGCAATAAAATCCGAAAGCTACCCTCATAAATTGCAGGGATCAGAAAAGTCTCTATTGACAGAGCTGTAAAATGAAATTATGGCATGATTCCTCTGCAGGCATGCCAGGGCCAAATCCTGGCCTTCTTGAATTGGGCAGGAGGACCAGGACTTGTTATCAAAATCTGATTGTTTTTCTTAAGAACTAATAAAAACAAATATAACCCCCCCCCTCTCTCTCAGAGAGAGCATAAAAACATAGGGCAACTTTCCTCAATCTGCCACCCTTTGGATGCTGTCCATAAATTCCATGCACGTGTGATTTATGGGTACTATAGCCCAGCCCATTAAGGTTGGACCAAGATAAAAGAGGTGATCTATCCACTGTAAATTTCCTCTACTTGGAAAGTAGCTGTAGAACAGATCACTTCGGAGATGATACTGTATTTGGTGCTGTTGCCAGCCTCCAGAAATATCTACAATATCTATGCTGTGGTGCATAGTTGGCTCCAATGGGATATATTACTAATTATCTATTGCTGGTCAGAAAGTCAGTATCTGCCACTCACCTGCCCACCACCCCACAGTCTTGTCCTTACTTCCCACATTTCAACCTGTCAGGATCCAAAATAGGGACACTGTTTCTGCTGTGTGCCACGCAGAGCACAAATTGATTTATAAAATTGATGTATTGTTCCCTACCCTACCCTAGCATGCATTCTGTCTCAAAAGTGATAGATTCAAGTAAAAGGTATAGTATTACCTGAGGCTGGAACAGTGCTCGGGAACAATTTTCTCTAAACTCAAATTTTTAAAAAAAACCAAGTATGTCTAGATTTCCAGGGGCAACACAAATTAAATTTTAGCAAGCTGAAGTTAAGAGAATTTTTAACGTTGGCCAAGGATGGCACCTATTTTAGTATTGAACCTGTGAGAAGAAGAGTGTCAAGGACCAGCGCTCACAAAAGTGGAGGGAAGCTAACCCTGTGGAACTGTGATACCTTCAACCTAAGCCAGCATATTATAGCCTGTTCTTGTGTACATCTGAATACTCAAAGGATATACCGTATTTTTCAGAGTATAAGACGCACCGGAGTATAAGACGCACCTAGATTTTAGAGGAGGAAAACAAGGAAAAAAGTATTCTGAACCAAATGGTGTAGTAATATATTCTTTAATAAAATACCAGTGTAGCAGAATACGTTTTACAACCATGTACACTTTTTACAACCATGTACACTTTTTACAAACTTCAAACTTGACAGCTTTAAGACTTGTGGACTTCAACTCCCAGAATTCCTCCTCCAGTCATGCTATCTCAGGAATGGGAGTTGAAATCCACAAGTCTTAAAGCTGTCAAGATTGAAGTTTGTAAAAAGTGTACATGGTTGTAAAAAGTCTTGCCAAGTTTGAAGACCCTTGCACCCCTAACCCCTAACCCAGGGGTATTCAAACTTGACAGCTTTAAGACTTGTGGACTTCAACTCCAATTCCTGAGCTAGCATGACTGGAGGAGGAATTCTGGGAGTTGAAGTCCACAAGTTTGAAGACCCTTGCACCCCCTTGGCAAGTTTAAGCCTTGTGGACTTCAACTCCCAGAATTCCTCCTCCAGTCATATTAGCTCAGGAATGGGAGTTGAAGTCCACAAGGCTTAAACTTGCCAAGGGGGTGCAAGGGTCTTCAAACTTGTGGGCTTCAACTCCCAGAATTTCTCCTCCACTTGGCAACCTTAAAAAAAACCCTTAAAAAAAACTCTTTAAAAAGTTCTCACCTGTCAGCTCTCTTCGGACGGCAGCAGCGGCTCCTCAGGTGCCTCGGGAGCAGGCTTCAGGCAGCAGTGGGGGTTTTGGGCAGTAGCGGTGGTGGCAGCTCGCTTCAGGTAGCTGCGGGGACGCCGGCTGGGACAGCGGTGGGGGCTGGGACAGCGGCAGCGGCTGGGACAGTGGTGGGGGTGGGGACAGCGGCCGCCGCTGTCCCCGCCCCCACCGCTGTCCCAGCCGCTGTCCCAGCCTCCGCCGCTATCCCCGCCCCCACCGCTGTCCCAGCCGGCGTCCCCGCCACTACCTGAAGTGAGCCGCCACCGCCGCTACTGCCCCAAACCCCCACCACCGACTGTGTTGGCATCGGGTCCTGCAGTGGGGGTGGGGGTTGCAAGGGGGCGGTGGCGGCGGCGGCAGCATCCCTGCACTCCGGCGGCAGTGGCGGCCCTGCGCTCCGGCGGAGGCGGTGTCCATGTGGTCCGGCGGCTGTGGCGGCAGCGTCCATGTGCGGTGGTGGCGGCGGCGGCCCTGCGGTGGCGGCAGCCATGCAGTCCGGCGGCGGTGTTGGCTGTGGTGGCAGTGTCTCTGCGCTCTGGTGGCGGCGTTGGTTGTGGCAGCAGCGTCCCTGCAGTCCGGCGCCAGTGGCGGCGACTAAGGCAGGGTCGCATCAACTCCCTCCCCCCCAAAAAAATGCACCATTCGGTGTATAAGACGCACCCAGTTTTTGACCCTCTTTTGGGGGATAAAAAGGTGCATCTTATACTCCGAAAAATACGGTACATTGTGTAAGCCATACATACCCCTCCACTAACTGTATATGTTACAGCTGTCCTTCACTTCCAGGCCCTGGTCTTCTCTTGTTCAAATTAGAATGAAGTTTACTGGTGATTGACAAAGCTCTTGAACCTCCTTGTTCTCAGCTGCCGAATTGTTAGGTTGGTCTTTAAAAGAAATGTAGTAATGCGATCCGTTCTAGGGACGATCCATTGGTTGTCATGTGGATATTTCCAATTTCAGTCAATGATAGCATGTTTTCAGATGTCAATCAGTGGCAGACATTTGTTCATTTTAAGTCCATCCTGGGTTACTTGGCAAATTGACAAAATCAAAGAGCTGTGGTGGTGCAGTGGTTAGAGTGCAATACTGCAGGCTACTTCTGCTGATTGCCGGCTGACTGCAATTTGGCAGTTCAAATCTCACCGGCTCAAGGTTGACTCAGCCTTCCATCCTTCCGAGGTGGGTAAAATGAGGACCCAAATTGTTGGGGGCAATATGCTGACTCTGTAAACCGCTTAGAGAGGGCTGTAAAAGCACCGTGAAGCGGTATATAAGTCTAAGTGCTATTGCTATTGCTATCAGTTCAGGGAGGCATCCAGAGCAGATGGCGTATCCATTAAAAATAATATTATTATCATTGAAGTCTACTCCACCTGGGACAAACAAAAAGCCACCGCTCCTTGTTCATGGCTGGCTTGCTCCTTCACAGACATCTGTTTTCGTAAGGCACATAGATGGCTAGTGTGATCTCTGCTAAATGGCCTGAAGGAAGGGACTTCTTGCCACAAAGTCCTTATGGCAGCTTTCTCTAGGCTTCCATCAGAGGTGGGTATTGTAGGATGAAAGTGGTCAGGGAAATTTCCTTCCACCCTTGAGCACAGAGAACTCATTCCAAGACAAGAAGAACTTGAAAAGTCTTCTGTCGGCTGAGCCACTAGGATAGTGATGGTGAACCTATGGCACACGTGCCACAGGTGGCACGCGGAGCCATATTGGAGGGCACGCGAGGCATTGCCCTATGTCAGCCTTGGGGAAGGCTGTTTCGCCCTCCAGAGGCTTCAGGGAAGCTTCCTGAACCCCCGGAGTGCGAAAAACAGCCCAACGGACAAACCGGAAGTGCATTTTTCCGAACTTCCGGTTTGTCCGTTTTGCCATTTTTCACCGTCCCAGGCTTCAGTGGGGCCTTTGTGCATGCGCGGGGGGGCGGGGTGTGTGCGCATGCGTAGGAGGCAGTGCGTGGGCATGCATGGGGGGAGGGAATGGGTGTGGGCATGTGCGCCTGCGCTAGCGCACGCACACACACCCTTTTGGCACGCGAACCGAAAAAGGTTCGCCATCACTGCACTAGGAAATGCATTTTAATAGCACTTGTTGGGAGGAATTGTCATTTCTTATGGCTTTAGAAAGAACTTTCACATGATACATCAGGAAATAAGACTGCTGAGGTAGCTCCCCCATTCCTGTTGGTGGGGGGGGGGAATCCTCCCTCATCTGCTTTGACAAACAAATCTTCAGATATGCCACACAGCAGGGGAAACTGGAAATTAAGGCAACACTGCAGGGAAGAATGAGCAGGAAAGCTATGAATGCTTTCTTAGCTGTTAGATACTTTCTTAGACACTGCAAACATACACAAAAGAGAGTTGCAACTTCAGTGTTCTATGAAAACTTTAAAGGGGGTGGGAGGTAAAAATGCAAGAGTATAAAGCATGAGGGTCAGGAATGAAAAGGTTGGTCCTAGGGAACCTGCCCATAATTCCTACTGGCCAACTGGTCAGCTGGATAGAAGAAATGGATGGTTAGTGCCCGGCTATCTTTGATGGTTGGCCACCAAATAATCTGGTCCAAGATAAGAAGCTTAATGGGTGTCTGATGCTAGATTCCCATGACAGGTACCCAGCAATCTGCAGCTGAATTCTAAAAAAAAAAAGGGGGGTCACAAGAAGAGAGATGTGATACCTGAGTATAAATCAGCAGGTTTGATCTGATTGGGCAAGGCATTTAATTAAATTCTTTCTCTGAGGAACATATGAAGGACTAGCAGGCTGAAGTTGAGCAAAGAGCTTGTCATTTGCAACAGAAGGCTTGGACTGCTCATCTCTGTGTTTTTGCAATCTGGGTCCCTGCAAATTACCCCCTGTACCCCCAGAGGTCCTATTTATTTATTTATTTATTTATTTATTTATTTATTTATTTATTTATTTATTTATTTATTTATTTATTTATTTATTTATTTATTTATTTATTTATTTATTTATTTATTTATTTATTTATTTATTTATTTATTTATGCCAAGTACGTGTTGGTAATATACATAGATATAACATTGTTTATATCCATAAGATGGGTACTGATAAGAGGGAACATTAGGACAGGGACGGTAGGCACGCTGGTGCACTTATGCACGCCCCTTACTGATCTCTTCGGAATCGGGTGAGGTCAACAGTGGACAGTCTAAGGGTAAAGTTTTGGGGGTTTGGTGACCAAACCACAGAGTCAGGTAGTGAGTTCCAGGCATTAACCACTCTGTTGCTAAAGTCGTATTTTCTACAGTCAAGTTTGGAGTGGTTCACTTTGAGTTTGTATCTGTTGTGTGCTCATGTATTGTTGTGGTTGAATTTTAAATTTTAAATTTTTAAATTTATTTAAATTTATTTAAATTTATTTAAATTTATTTATTTATTTATTTATTTATTTATTTATTTATTTGTTTGTTTGTTTGTTTGTTTAT
Source organism: Diadophis punctatus similis (assembly GCA_023053685.1). Lineage (NCBI taxonomy): Eukaryota > Metazoa > Chordata > Lepidosauria > Squamata > Dipsadidae > Diadophis > Diadophis punctatus. Next base: position 68,397 of record JALIGW010000049.1, read on the forward strand.
TTGTTTATTTGTTTGTTTGTTTATTTATTTATTTATTTATTTATTTATTTATTTATTTATTTATTTATTTATTTATTTATTTATTTATTTATTTATTTATTTATTTATTTATTTATTTATTTATTTATTTGGGATTCTTATAGGCCACCCTACTCCCTGGGGACTCAGGGCGGCGTACAGCATATATAAGAAACAACCAAATACTATCGAAACATACAATAAGACAACAATAGTAAAATAGAAGTTAAAAAGATTTTAAAAAACCACACAAGCAACAGTCACAATCACCATTGAAGCATCCTCTAGTGATGTTTGAGAACAAGGTAGCATTCTGGACTAGAGCCCAGCATTCTGGCTGAATTGGAGGAGGAGAAGGAAAAGGTACTTGCAGTTGAGACAGGACGGCACAACTCAACTAAGGAACTAAGGAATGGTGGTACAAGAAAGAATTTGTATGCTAAGCTTAAATCCCCTGTCTCTCAAAAAAGAGAGTTTCTAGTGCAGGTTTTCTATCCCCCCCCCCTTTTTCCAGCATATGCTCTTCTTATAATGGCTATTTGCCCATTAACTTCCCTGCACCCCTCATTCCCTCTCCTAACAGGCAGTGCAATTCATCATGCAGAGATCCCACCTTCACTCCACTCCTGAAGAGTCAGGACCGGATTCTCCGTTCTGCATCCGGCACCCACAAACTAGGGCAGAATTTCCTGGGATGGGATAGAATAAGATAGGATAGAATAAGAGCCGAGGTGGCGCAGTGGTTAAAATGTAGCACTGCAGTTCAGCAGTTCAGCTGTTCAAATCTCATCAGGCTCAAGGTTGACTCAGCCTTCCATCCTTCCAAGGGGGGTAAAATGAGGACCCAGACTGTTGGGGGCAATATGCTGAACTCTGTAAACCGCTTAGAGAGGGCTGTAAAGCACTATGAAGCGGTATATAAGTCTAAGTGCTATTGCTAGTGCTAAGAAAGAATAGCGTTGGTGGCGCAGTGGTTAGAATGCATTTTTGCAGGCTAACTCTGCCCACAGCCAAGGATTCGAAGCTCACCGGCTCAAGGTTGACTCATCCTTCCATCCTTCCGAGGTGGGTAAAATGAGGACCCAGATTGTTGGGGCCAATATGCTGACTCTAAACCGTTTAGAGAGGGCTGTAAAAGCACTATGAAGCGGTATATAAGTCTAAGTGTCATTGCTATCAATAACCAATTGTTGATTAGGGTAGGCCCCATCCCTGGTGCAAGTGGGGAGGTAAATGACCAGGGGTGGCCCACAACCCAGCTTGTTTCTCAGGGTAGAATAACTATGCCTCTCCATTTCTCCAGCTGCCTCACTTCCTCATTGTTATTGGAGGAAGGATTTGACATAGGAATGCATCCACCAGCTGCCTGCTCCTCCCCTCTCAGTTTCAGCCAGCCATGGTCCAGCAGTTAGAAATGGATGGCCAGCTGCCAAGGAGGTTTTAATGACAGGAATGAGGTAGAGAGAGGACCCTGTCTTTTTCTCTCTCTTTGTCTCTGTCGTTCCGCATTTCTATGCTCTACCTGCTGCTCAGCTGTTTGACTTGTGGCCCGGCTGCTCCTTGTTTCTAGGTTCATGTAAGGCCCGGAACACGCCCCAATTATCCTTGGAAAATACCAGCTCACGCATAAAGAGACAGCCATAATATTTTATTTGTGCTTTTTTATGATACAAGCTCTTGAAAGTAGTCTTGGCAAAGGGAAGCGAAAGTGATATATTATCATCTAATAAAGCAATTGAACATGACAGCTTTTAAGGAAGATCTGAGATGGGGATCTGATTACGGGTCTTCGGAGTGCCAGGGGAGGGGGTTGGCCCAGGGAGAAGTGGAAGTGCAGGGGGAAGGAAAGCAGGTGAGAAGGCAAATCAAGAAGTGTAAATACCCCATTAAGGTGCTGGAGTGTTCAGCTTTCTGTTATTTTAACCAAGTAATAAATGTAGTTTATGGCCCTGCAAAGAATAAAAAGAGGGCAGGCTTTGCAGCAAATCCTTCAGAACCGTTATAGGGCTCGGAAAGACATCAAGTGGCATGCACCAAACAAGAAACCACATAGGATATAGGTTTGGCCAGTGCCATACAGCTTTAGGGAATACAGATGAAGGCATTGTTCATAATGGGATACAAAGCAAGCACAACTCACTCAGGAAGCCTGGTGCAATGGTACATGGGAATGGCCTTGGGAGAGAGAAGGAAGAGTCACAAAGTAGGCAATGGTTAGTTAAGAGGCAGCTGAATGGGCAGAAGGAAGCTGAGCCATCAGAAGGACTGTGCAGGAGATGACCAAGCTGAGTCTGAGGGAGGGGGGTCAAACGGGTCATAAGTCATGAGTCCCTGGACACCCTTAAGAGATCTATGTCCAGCACACCTTGAATGCCTTTCTTATCTCCTGCTCATTTTCCTTGACTGTTAGTTGGTCAGATTCTTGTAGAGAGCTTAAGCTTGCAATAAATCTTTATTCTCATTTGAACTTCCTGAATCTCCTGATGTCCTCAGCACTTCACAGAACATTCCTAGTTTCTTGGAATATAAAGGCAAGGAGGGAGAAAGGTACTTTCATACTTGCAAGATTCTGTTAATGCAACTTTATAATAAAGATAGAACTAGTACTTCTGGCGTGCTTCTTGTTTGGACTACCTTTCAAGGCTGAGACCCGGAGACAGAGCCAATGCAGAGCGCCAGTTTGGTCTAATGTTTAAAGCACCAGGTGCTTTAGAAACCAGATGGCTGAGTTCTGGTCTTCCTTTAGGTACAAAGCCAGCTTGGGTGACTTTGGGCCAGTCTCTCTCTCACAACTTAACCTATCTCATAGGGTTGTTGTTGTGGGATAATAGGAGACAAGAACATTTGATATATATACAACACTTTAAGTTGACCCAAAATAAATGTGGGGTGAGAATAAAATAAATAAAAAAGTCAATTTAGGCAGGCGCCCTTGCCTTGAAGAAAATGGCTCCTGTGCATATGCGATGCCCTTCAAATCTCCACAGCCCACTGATTGTGGAGCTGACACATTTGCCTTGGTTTCGCTGCCCAGAGATTTTGTCCTGCCCTGGAATTCATTCAACTGTAATTTACACATACACAAATGTACACACAAGCAACATATGGTATTGCTTTGGCTCTATTGGTCCCTTGGCAATACAATTGCATGGGCTGGATGAACTGAGGATGCCTATGAACAGGATGGAGACCTACCACTGGTGAGGAGATGAATAGAGGGACATCTCAAATGATTTGTACTGACGGTATATAGTTTACACGATGCAACGAAGAGTTTGAAAATCAATATATCAAAGTCTAAGGTACTGTAGTAGAGTTTGACATGGAAATCATAATGAAATAAATGGAGGGAAATTATAAATTTATCCACAAGAGAGAAACTAAATGAAGGTATGTGATTTTTTTAAAGACAAGCAAATGCTGATAGAAAGATACTAGGCAATTGTGAGGAATGAATGTTAACATAGATTAAAACTATTGTGTATGAGTATGTTTCTGCCTCCTTGTTATATGGAAACGAGAGTTGGATATTTCAGAAGAAAATCGGAAGTTGAACGAAATGGGGATAAGCAGTGTTTGTGATTAAAAATCACAAACAAGTGATTCAAGAACAAGTGGGGTGATAAACAAACATGAAATGAATAAAAAAATGATCAGTCCAAATAATGTTATTGACGCACGACACTGGTTTTGGTCACATAAAAAGGAGAAGGGATCAAATCACAAAACAATTTGTGTGGAAACAGAACAGGAGAAATTTAGTGAATTGCACTGATGTAAATCAGACTGAACTGGATTTTCTTTCTATTTCTTTCTTTCTTTCTTTCTTTCTTTTATTCTTTCTTTCTTTCGTGGTCTCTCATAAAAAGTTGCATAAAATGCAGAATTTCAGAAATTACCTCTGAATGAGCCAGTGCACAGCATAGATTAAGGTGCTGGACTTGGGAGTCTCAAATTTGAATCAGCCCACAGCTTCAGAGCTAACTGGGTCACTTGAGGGTAGAACAAGAGGCAATGGGTGGAAACTAAACAAGGAGAGAAGCAACTTAGAACTAAGGAGAAATTTCCTGACAGTTAGAACAATTAATCCGTGGAACAGCTTGCCTCCAGAAGTTGTGAATGCTCCAACATTGGAAGTTTTTAAGAAGATGTTGGATAACCATTTGTCTGAAGTGGTGTAGGGTTTCCTGCCTAAGCAGGGGGTTGGACTAGAAGACCTCCCTTCCAACTCTGTTGTTGTTGTTGTTGTTGTTGTTGTTGTTGTTGTTGTTGTTGTTGTTGTTGTTGTTGTTGTTGTTATTGTTATTATTTTGGACCAATCATTCTATCTAAACCCAGCTTCGCTCAGAGGCTTGTTGTGACAGGACTTTCATCCATTAGACCAACATTGCCAGCCTGGCTAAAGCTCTACCTGTCAGAGATATGTCCGTAAAGATGAATGAAAATGGATGGATGCGCTCCCATGTACTGTAAGAGTACCAAGACAGGGTCCTTTCCACCATCCATTCTGATGGTAGAAGGCAACATCTGTCAGGCCAAAGAGGACCCTCATTCAGGCTATACAGGTAGTCCTCAGGTTACAACAGTTCATTTAATGACCATTCAAAGTGACAACGGCACTGAAAAAAAGGGACATGACCATTTTTCACACTGTTTGCAGCATCTCCATGGTCATGCGGTTTTACATTCGGATGCCTGACAACTGACTCACATTTATGACGGTCGCAGTGTCCCAGAGTCTTATGATCCCCTTTTGCAAACTTCTGACAAGGAAAATCAATGGGGAAACCAGATTCACTTAACAACCGTGTTACTAAATTTAACAACTGCAGGGATTCATTTAACAAATGTGGCAAGAAAAGTAATAAAATGGGGCAAAACTCACTTAACAAATTTCTCACTTAGCAACATAAATTTTGGGCTGAATTATTATGGTTGTACATTGAGAACTATCTGTACAATATTGTACCTTGAAGGCATTGATGGCTGCTTCAGTCTCAGAACTTGGTGGAAGGTACCAATTATAAGATCCATTTCTGAATCAGAAATTATTCCACCTGGGACCTGAATATCTAAGTAAGACAGGCACTGCTCCTTCCCACTCTTTCCTCTCGGAAAGACTTTTGTTTTTTAACGAGAAATAATAACATGGCTTTGTCACACAATTTATTAATTATTAAATTTATTTGCATCTAGCAAACAAAATGATTCTGACCCAGTGGTGAAATCCAATTTTTTTACTACCAGTTCTGTGGGCGTGGCTTGGTAGGCGTGGCTTGGTAGGCGTGGCAGGGAAAGGATACTGCAAAATGTCCATTCCCTCCCCACTCCAGGGGGAAGGATATTGCAAAATGTCCATTCCCACCCCACTCTGGGGACAGCCAGAGGTAGTATTTGCCGGTTCTCCGAACTACTCAAAATTTCCGCTACCTGCTGGATTTCACCCCTGATTCTGACCAACTTACAAAGTTAAAAGCAATATACAATGCAAATATATACAGCAATAAAATTATACGTTGTGGTAAAAAGAAGGGGAGGAAGGGAACAAGAAGGTGTGCAGGGAGTGAGGTGGGATCTGCTACTAATCCATCAATCTCTGCTGGTTGTTTCTTAGGTAAACTAGAAATGAAGCACTGTTTTTTAACTTGCATATTTGCAATGCTACAAACATTGTTCTTGCATCCAGGATCTCCGCTATGCTTCTGCAGCGGATAAGGCAGATCATTTTCCAAGGAAGATATTTCTTTTTCTGCCACCTGCACTTTCACTTCCACTTAAAATCAGGGCACTACAGCCATTGGCAACCAATGCTCTCCCTCCCTCCCCATTTTTGTGAATGCCTGGTTTAGAATTTATCCTCCTTCATGTATACAGTCATATAGAAACAGAACAGAATAACCGAGTTGGAAGGGACCTTGGAGGTCATCTAGTCCAACCCCCTGCCCAAGCAGGAGACCCTACATCTGCCTCTACCTAGGATCGAACTCACAACCTCCTGATTGTGAGGCAAGAGCTCCACCTTTAGCATCTGTATAGGTTGACCCCCTCTTCTTTGTGGCAGCCCCTGAGATAGTGAAACACTGCATATTCCGACACAACTTCTGTAATATGCCAGTTTAACGTTACAATGTCATGTTTCATCTACTTGAAGGGTTTATCATAGCTTAGAACTGCTGTGTCTGGAGCATTATTTTTCTGCACTGATGTTTCCTTACTGCCATCTGTTATAGAGAAGACTTTCAGAAGTGATATTTTCTGCGGGTAGATATAAAAGTTGGGTCATGGGTGAGGAAATCGCTTGTTTTGATAGGGAGTTTTGTCAACTTCTAATCTGATGCGTAAGAGTGGAGAGTAGCTGTAGACATTCTCAAAGACATACCATTATTGCTTACCTCTGATTGGTTGACATTTTTCTGCAAGTTATAGGTTTGCATAATTATACAGCAGAACCCTGTCCAACATCATAGCACTCTTGATAGTAGCATATATCTAAAAAAGGGAAGGTTAACTCAAAATATTCCAACTTAATTTAATCATACATTGTTTATTAATTTAAACATACATGTTTAAATTATTGGCCAATTGATGGGCTGATGTTCTGAAAAACTTCTAAAACTTCCCAGAATTGTTGCTCCCAAATATTTGGCATACATAAAAGAATATATTTATATCCCACTTCCCCTTATTCTATTATTATTTATGTTTGTTTGTTTGTGTGTTTGTGCGTTTGTTTGCTTGTCTGTCCCAAAGTTACTTTTTCAAAAGGCAACTGGACTTCCTTTGTTTTCCTTGGAGACATTTCGCTTCTCATCCAAGAAGCTTCTTCAGTTCTTTCTCAGTTTGAAAAAGCACCTTTGGGATAACCATGACCTGGATGACTTAGAATCTCCATAGATGTTTGTTTGACTGATTTCTATAGCCACCCATCTCAATAAATTACTCCCTAAGAGTGTAAATAGCCTTGCAAGGGATATGTTTTTCCACATATTTCTGCTGTAATCACACAATGTTTTTCCTCATCACTTCCCAAATTCATCATTTCCAAGGAATGGGCCAAAATGCACCAAAGACAAATTCCTTGAGTGTCCAATCACACTTGGCCAATAAAGAATTCTATTCTATTCTATTCTATTCTATTCTATTCTATTCTATTCTATTCTATTCTATTCTAGTCTAGTCTAGTCTAGTCTAGTCTAGTCTAGTCTAGTCTAGTCTAGTCTAGTCTAGTCTACTCAACTCTACTCTACTCTACTCTACTCTACTCTACTCTACTCTACTCTACTCTACTCTACTCTATTCTATTCTATTCTATTCTATTCTATTCTATTCTACTCTAAAACTGTTGCTACATCACAATGCAATTACCTTTTCCTGTCATGTTGGGGAGGCAAATGCCTTATGCCACTGTCTGACATTACTAGTCTACTAGGTAGTATCATGATAATGCAGACTTGGGGAATTCATGAGTCAAATCAGTTACTGGAGCATTTGTCATTCTATTTTGCTGATTCATATGCAATGTATGAAAACTGAACGTTAAGTCTGTTAAAGGTGCTAGAGCAGGGGCGTCAAACTCAAGGCCCGGGGGCCGGATCCGTCCTGCAGGGTGCTTAGATCTGGCCTGCGGGGCCACCATAGAAACAGCAAAGGACCAGCCCATGGTGCCTCTATCAGCAAAAATGGAGCTTGCAAGGGCTGTGAGCGGGGGCCCGAGCTCTGTTTTCGCTGGCAGAGGGTTGCAGGAGGCTGTCCCAGCCGAAAACAGAGCTCACTGGCAGAGCGCTCGGGCCGCCACAGGCGCCCCCCCGACACAAGTGATGTCATGTTGGCCATGCCCCCTGGCCACGCCCCCCCCAGGTCAAACACAACCCTGATGCGGCCCTCAATGAAATCGAGTTTGACACTCCTGTGCTAGAGGAACAAAACAATATTACACTTCCGGTTACTCTTAAAATATCTCTTAGCTGTTTGTTTTAATTTCAAGGCCCCTTCAGTTTCTGTAAGGGGAGGAAAGGAGCCAAAGGAAAGTCCAAATAAAAAACTAGCATATAAACAAATGCAGCAGCTCCTTCCCACCACCATCACCCTAACGACCCATAAAACTGCATTCTCTTGCAGCTGCTTTTCCTTTAAAAACAACAACAAAATGATGGCTGGAAAATGTACACATTAACTCCATGTAATTTGTCCCTTGGCACACCAACCCAAAATTTTTACTCTGATGAATGAAAGCTTGCTTCCAAAGAGGAAGTAATGTGTATTAATGTTGTTCTGAATGAGTTAGCATGAGCCATAAGACACTCTGGTCTGTAGACAATGTTTGCTTATGGCCAAACCTACAAATATTGAGATAGTTCTCCAATGATACCAATAAAAGTGATTCAGCCAGGGAGGAAATAGTACTATTTTGCTATTATTATTATTTTTTTAAAAAAAAAGTGGGGAAGAGAAATAAATTAGAAAGAAGTTTCTCTCCCTCTCCCCCTTGCCCTTCTTTTTAAAAGAGAAATTAACACTGGGACTGTCAGGCAGTGATTTTATGTTGCCTGTTACATGTATATGCAGGGAGATGCATCCCTATCAAATATAATGGTTTATTCCTGAGCACGTGATTAATATGTTCCTAGTACGCATGTGTACATTCCTTTCTTTCGATCTTCCCCTTTGTCTTTTGCTTCTGCACGAAGCAACACCTATCTTTATAGCCAGCATGTGATTTTATTATTTTTGTAAAGAAATAAATATCTTATAACTTAGCATTTGAACTGCGGTTTATTTTGATAATGTCAGAGTTTCAGGAAAAGATTCATTTCGCCTCTGATAAGAGTAATTCTTATCCCAACAGGGACAACTAAAACAACTTATTCAAGCAGCAAAATCTTTGCACTGATTCCATAATAGCATTGAGAAGGAGCAACGAAATAGGTAAGAATTGCCATCAGGAAACACTTAATTAAAGTGTAGGAGTTTTGGCTATTCTGCTCTTTAGTCTGATAAACTTTACTTGTGATGAAAAAAAGGGGGCATTCTTATTAAAGGACCAATACCCAGATGTTTTGAAATCAGTAGGAAAATTTTTCTTTGTAACCTTACCTTATAGACGCTGTTTGGTTCCTTCTATGAAAAGTTAACTTTATAAGTTTTCTTCCTTTCATATATCGTATGTACTTCCAGGGGTGAAATCCAGCAGGTTCTGACAGGTTCTGGAGAACCGGTAAGAGAAACTGAGTAGTTCGGAGAACCAGTAGCGGAAATTTTGAGTAGTTCAGAGAACTGGTAAATACCACCTCTGGCTGGCCCCAGAGTGGGGTGGGAATGGAGATTTTGCAGTATCCTTACCCTGCCACAACCACCAACCCACGACCACCAACCCACGACCACAGAACCGGTAGTAAAAAAAATTGGATTTCACCACTGGAACTTCATAAAGTTACTTACAATGGGGTGCTGTGTTTTTTAGATTTTGTGACTTGATCTTGGACAGTAAAAAGGGGAACCCTGTGTTGGATTGCAACAACAGGAGCATAAGAAGATAAGATAATAAGATCCCAGGATGTGATTGTTCCAGTCTACTTTTTTTTTTTTTTTGTTACTATATATTTTCACATTTAATAGTATTCTAAATACATGAATACAGAAAAAAAAGCTATATATTGACACACACACACACACACACACACACACACACAAACACACATACACACATACAAAAAATATATGTACATACATATAAATACAATAAGGAAAAATAGAAAAAAAAGAAAAAAAAATTGTATAAATTTATTACAGCGTTTGCGTATCGTGTCATTTCAATATCTGGTTTGTTTTATCCCTAGCTTATCATCAGTCTTTCTCAATTTGATTATTATCACCCTTAAAGTAGTTGATTTGTTTATTTTATTGTTTATTTTCCATCCACTTATACCAATTATCCCAAATTTTATAGTATTCTGAGTCTTCTTTATCTTGTATTTTCATTGTTAATCTAGACATTTCTGCGCAGTCTAAGATCTTAGTTATTAACATTGTATTAGTGGGTATTATATCGGTTTTCCAGTGTTGTGCGTATAATATTCTGGCTGCTGTGATTATATGAAGTATGAGATAGTGAGTCGGTTTATCTATTTTTGTTTTCATTATGCCTAATAAGAAAGTTTCCGGTTTAAGTCTACTTTATCCTGATCAGTGGGATGAAGTCTGGGCAAACAATTCAAAAATGAGGATGACAAATTGGACAAAGTTCTGTAGGAAGTTAGCACCCACCCCTCTCCTAGAAAAATGAAATATTTTGGGAAATATTAAAAAGGCAGAATATTATATTTCCCTGGATGAGAAAATGGAGAAACATGTTTTTTTTTGAGGCAGGAAGCAGACTCACTCTTAATAGCCCCCACCATCCTCAATAGCCCACAGCAGATGTCCGCATTTAAGAGATAAAGAGATAGCTAGGTCTATTCATAGGCAAATGCCCTCTACCCATCTAGCAACAGAACTCACCACATGGCTAAGGTGACCAGACGTCCCACTTTTGGCGGGACAGACACGCTTTTCAAGCATGTGTCCCGCGTCCCGCATTGTTTCCAAAAAGTCACGCTTTTTGGGAAAGAATGCCATTTTGAAAAGAAACAGCGGGACGTCTGGTCACCTTACTCTAAAAGGTAAAAATCCAAGAATTAGAGCTCCCCCACGCAGTTTATTTTAAATTATTGCCCCTCCAGTGGAATAAATAAGCGCAGAGTGACAGACAGAAATCGACATACCCACGCCGCCTTTTTGGCACATCCACCCGAATCCAAAACTTAAAATTTTACAAACCGGAGGAAATCAAATCAGCCTCCGCCTGGTCGCAGGGTTGCGTTGCCTTATCTCCTCACCACTATCCGGAAAGCTGTTAAAAGAGTAGATGGCTCAACCACACAAAAGGCCAGTGGCTATTAAGAAAGGAGGGGAGGGGCGGGAAAAGGTCCTGGTGGAGGAGCCCAACTTAAGAAGCTCCGCCCCGATTCTCCCACAGGGAAAACGGGCATCTAGCAACTGGGCAGCCGGTTCGCCAGGCATCCGAAGCTGCTCCCGGGTCGCTGGAATGTCGGCACACCTTCCACCCGCCGCAGCCTTCCCTTGTGGGTGTGGGGAAACGCCCGGACAATTACAGACTTGAGGGGGGGGGACGGGACACACCGAAGTCTCTAAAGTGCCTGCGGTTCCCTCCCTTCTGCCCGCGACAGCAGCGCGTGTGGACGCCAGGAAAAACAAACACGTGGTGCCCGTGGCGTGTTTTAATCCCCCCCTCTCCAAACAGCCCTTAGCGGAGCTGCTTTCCAGGACTTTTTGAGTCACGATCGACCGATCGCTCTCTTTGCGTTTTCAGAAACGCTTTCCGCTCCACGCGGCAATAAGGGCCCAAATAAACTTTTTTTAAAAAAAGATCCCAAGCTGGACCTTTCCTCTCTGAAGCTTTCATTTCAATACTTCTGCCATACCCGCCCAACCTTGGAAATGAACGCAAGAAAAAGGACCACAACAACTTGTTAAATGGTGGGGAGGGGGGGTTAGCAGGTTTCGCTCCAGCGATTCTCCTACGCCCTGAACAAGTTGGGATGGGTGAGGGGTTTGTTTGTTTTTTAAATCACTTTTCTAATGCACAGCTCATGAGTCTTGGCTCTCCTGCTCCCCCTCCGCCAGCGCTGGGCTGCTGGAGTGACAGGGGGAGAAAGGAGATCAGGAGGCGGCGGTGGATCACAACAACCCCAGTGGATCCGCCGCCGCCTCCTGATCTCCTTTCTCCCCCTGTCACTCCAGTAGCCCAGCGCTGGCAGAGGGGGAGCAGGAGAGCCAAGAGACGCTGGGTTGGACCACCATCTCCGGGCTGCTCCCCTTCCCAAGCCAGCCCCGCTCACTCGCTCGCTTGCCAACCAGCCAGCCCAAGCCACTGCCGGCTCCCGAAGGGGAGGCGGGAGGCGAGGAAAGGCCTCCTACCTCCCCACCCACCCACCTGGATGCCGACATTTGCGTTCTTTTGCCCTCTGCGCATGCGCACAGCGTTCTGCGCATGTGCAGAGGGCAAAACTCAAATGGCGGCTCCCCTAGAAACCCACCCCCCGTCAATGGTGTCCCGCTTTAAAAAAAAATCTGGTCACCTTACACATGGCACCTGGGGAGATTACATCACCCAGCAGGCTCAACCAAGCTTGGGACTCAGGACAGCCTACAGAGTTGCGCCTGCATGGCCCCATGGGAGTCTGACAATCAATCAGAATACAAGCTCAAATTCAAAAGCCCAGAGAGGGTATAAAGCTCAGGCCCTCTCAGCATCTCGGCCTTTTTTTTTCTTTTTCCTTCACCCAACATCTTCAAGGCATGTGATCCTGTTCACCATTAAAACCATCTTTCCAAACAGCCACCATCTTTCCAGTGTCTTTCTTCCCCACTTGGAACTGAACTCAGATGGACATTTCTTCCAACAGTTCAAAGAAGGTTTTGGAAGGAAGCATCAGAAATCTCCCTTCTCTTCCTTGTCCTACTGAAAGATAAGTTGCTACTGCTGGGTAGAGGAGGAAGCAACCAAGGATTGCTAGACTGGCTAGGAAACTGTCACAGAACTTTGAAAATAAAGATTACATGACAGTAGCAACAGCCCACCAGGCCCGAGGAAGACAGTAACACTGAAGTAGCTACAACATCCCCAAATTTCATTGCCTTGGGAATCATGGGTCCCAGATTTTGGACACATTCTGTAAATTGGCCCATTTGAGGTATATTGGCTCAAAAATGGTTGCTCTATGATACACCATTTTGACCAGTTAAAGATCATGTCAATGAGGGCATTAGTAAATAAAACTAGGCATTCACGCCAGGGGCGGGTTCCTAATTTTTTTACTATCACTCTGTGGGCGTGGCTTGTTTTGTGCCATGTGACTTGGTTAAAGTGACCAGATATTTTTTTTTAAAGCGGGACGGGGGGGCGCGCCTGGGCGCCGCCATTTGTTTTGCCCTCTGCGCATGCGCAGAACGCTGCGCATGCGCAGAGGGCAAAACAGCAAATGTCGGCGTCCAGGTGAGGTGGGGGGGAGGGGGGGAAGCGGGAGGGCGCTTGGATGCCTGCAGCTCGCGACAGGTAAGCTGCCGGCGGCCTCCTTTCCCCGTCTCCCGCCTCCCGTTTGTTGCTTGCCAGCCCGGCCGAAGGGAAGGTGGGAGGCGAGGAAAGGCCTCCCGAAAGGGAGGCAGGCTCCCGAAGCCTCCCCTCCTTTCGGGAGGCCTTTCCTCGCCTCCCGCCTTCCCTTCGGCCGGGCTGGCAAGCAACGAACGGGAGGCGGGAGACGGGGAAAGGAGGCCGCCGGCAGCTTACCTGCTCCAAACATCCAAGCGCCACGGTCTCCCGGTCGCCCGCCCGGCCCCAGGGCAACGGCGGCAGCGAGGTGTGCCGCTGCCTTTTGCTCCCGGGGGTGTGAGAGGTGAGCGCGCTCAGGGCCGGCGTGCCGCCCCGCTGGAAGCTCGCCCGGGGAAGCTGCTCCGCCAGGCTTTCTAGAAAGGCCGAGAGCAGCCGCGACCTGTTGGCTTTTGCTTTCTCCGAGCGTCGGTCCAGCTAAAGCCACGCTCTCTTAAGGCTCGCCTTTCCCGAGCAGCTGTGCCCCCTTCCCCCAAAAGGCGGCGTGGTGCTCCCCCTTCCTCCACGCCTGGGGTCTCGCCAACCGCCCTTCCCCCTTGCGGAGACTGCTGGGGCCCATTACTTGAGCAGAAAGGAATTTGGTGCCGTTTTCCGCACGCCGGCGCCTGGGGCTCATGGTGCATTAGAAACACATGTGCCTGAACCCCCGGCTCCATAAGGCGGCGGCCCGGGGGTGGGGGCGGCGGCTCCTCCTCGCCTTTCTGAGCAGGCCAGAGTCCGCGCGGGGGTGGGAGTGGAGGCTGTGCCTCTCCTGCAACCAGAAACCCGGACCTTCTTCCCTGGGCTGGGAAGGCCCGATTTTAAGGCGAGCCTCTCTTCTGAGCCTAGCAACCAGCTGCTGATATATGCCGGGTCTGTGTCCCGGCTTTTTTTTTCTTAAGGCGAGGAGCCGCTCGTAAACTCAAAGCGGCGACGGCTCCTCGTCCCTCACCCCTCCCAACCGCAGCGGCGCCTCTGAGGGCAGGGCTAGGGATGGGGCGGGGGAAGGAGAGGAGGAGCAGCCTCCCTTCCCCCTCCCCCCAGCTTCCAGCGCCCGCCCGCCGCCAACGCCGGCCCGAGCTGAGAGGCCTGCTGCCTTTCAGGCCGATTTTTTGAAAGAATGCCCTAGTCAGGCATTGTTTTAAAAAATCGGGACTTTTTAAGAGGGCGGGCGGGACGCGGGACAAATGGTGAAAAAGCGGGTGTGTCCCGCCAAAATCGGGATGTCTGGTCACCTTAGACTTGGTGGGCATGGGCCTCGGGAGCTTGGCAGCGGCCGGAGAAGCAGGGGGGCATTGCCCACCCGCAACGCAGCCCCCCGCAGCGGGAGCAGCAAGACCGCGGCAGCGGTTCTTCTAAGAGGCTCCGTCCGGCCTGAATGCTTCTCCCCATTCGATGATCCTAGGCTCCTGCCACCCGTTCCCCCTCCCCTCAGCAGCTCGAGAAGCCTTGAACGTGCAAAAATGCCTGGGATCATCACCGCGCGTTCGTGGCTTCTCGGACTGCTGAAGGGAGGGGAACTGAAATAGGTCCTGCCGCCCATTCCCCCTCCCCTCAGCAGCTCGAGAAGCCTCGAATGTGTGAAAATGCCTGGGATCATCACCGCATGTTTGTGGCTTCTCGGACTGCTGAAGGGAGGGGAACTGAGATAGGTCCTGCTGCCAATTCCCCCTCCCCTCAGCAGCTCGAGAAGCCTCAAACGTGTGAAAATTCCTAGGATCATCACCGCGCGTTCATGGCTTCTCAGACTGCTGAAGGGAGGGGAATAGAGATAGCTCCTGCTGCCTGTTCTTTCAGCATCTCACGCGCTCCCTCAGCCATCCTCCCCTGCTTGGACTCACTGTGGGGTAGGAAGGCAGAGCATGCGCAGTGCCGGAAGCTCGGCTTCTGGGCATGCACAAAAGAAAATTGTAAAAAAAATTTTTTTTAAATGGCGGCACCCAGGCGCTGGCAACCGACTGCACCGGTACTGTGACATCACTAACGGGCCGCTACCGGTAGGAACCCACCACTGATTCACGCATTATTTTTATGGTTTACACATGTATCAGTTTTGGTGTCTAAAACTTTTTCATTTTCTGAACTACAAGTTGGATCCCTTCTTCATAATCACTACCATTATTTGAATTCAAAGTCAACATTAAACTTCTTATGCATTTATCCATGTATTTTTCAGAATGTATGCAGTTTTGTATAGTTGCAAACTGCATTGCAAAATTCAAAGGAATAATTATAATAATAAAAAGAATAATCATATTCTGCTTCACACATTATTTTGGAGAGGGTGATTTAAACGGATTCACATTAAAAAGCCAATGGAATATCTTCTCCATTCCTAATTATAATTTTTATTTTCTTTTTATATGCTACCTTTCCCCCAGCTCAACGTAGTGAGCTTAGCTCCTATCTTATTTTTTCCTGCACAATTAAGCTGTGAGTTAGGTTGGGCAGTGAATCCTGTAATTCCCAGGCAGGCTGGGCAAGGCTAGTCTTAATCTCATAAGGCACCTTTTGGCCCTGAAATCTACAGTCCAACAGTATCAAGGCATGCATGAAAGGTTATGTCTGTGTTTTAGCTAACTACACATGTTAAACATCTAATTGCCTCCTGCATACCTCACCCAACCAGCGGCAGTTTAATATTGGATGAAAAATGTTCTTTCACAGCTTTGGCTATAAACTTTTGGCAAAGAACCTTCACAGTGGCCTTCGAAACCCTAATTACAAAATGAACACAGATAAATATGAGGCTTAGGGCTGAGGGAATAGAATATTTCAAGCAGAATTTGCAAAGAGTTCTTGCCTTCCCAAGCAGTGCCATCCTGCAAAATAAATGCACAGCTCTGGGGCCATTGCTATACAATATGCACACAGATATAAAACTCTGCAACCCATTGTGCGTTCAGCAAGTCAGCAAGTTATTTATTTATTTATTTATTTATTGGTGTTTCTTATATGCCGCCCAACTCCCGGAGGACTCCGGGCGGCGTACAACAGAAAAGAATACAAGAAACCAATATAAATAGACATTAAAACAAGTATAAAAATTAAAAACATCTTAAAAACATCTCATGTCCATTCAACTTCATACATACTTGGGGGTGAGCTCAAATGGATTACGCTCTACCCCCTGCCTGCAGGAACAACAGTTGTCTTTAACTTCTGCTGGAGCTCACAGAAACATTTTACTCATTTCCCTTCAGACAACTCTAAGGGAAAATGGCCACAACTCTTGAGGCATGCGGTATCCCACCCCGAAGCTTATTATGTTATCTATCTATCTATCTATCTATCTATCTATCTATCTATCTATCTATCTATCTATCTATCTATCTATCTATCTATCTATCTATCTATCTATCTATCTACCTACCTACCTACCTACCTACCTACCTACCTATCTATCTATTTATTTTATTTGTCAACATGTGTACAAGATAACAGGTATGATATAAACATAAACAAAAGCAAAGTATGTATAGATAAATTTGGACAATAGGACAGTAGGACAGGGACGGTAGGCACAATGGTGCTCTTATGCACGCCCCTTACAGACCTCTTAGGAATGGGGTGAGGTCAACTGTAGACAGTCTAAGGTTAAAGTTTTTGGGGTTTGGGGAAGAGACCACAGAGTCAGGTAGTGCATTCCAGGCATTGATCACTCTGTTGCTGAAGTCGTATTTTCTGTAGTCAAGTTTCGAGCGGTTTACATTGAGTTTGAATCTATTGTGTGCTCGTGTATTGTTGCAGTTGAAGCTGAAGTATTCATTGACAGGTAGGACATTGTGGCAGATGATTTTATGAACTACATTTAGATCAGATCGAAGGCGACGTATCTCTAAGTTGTTTAAGCCCAAAATTTCAAGTCTGGTGGAATAAGGTATTCTGTTGCGAGCAGAGGAGTGGAGGACTCTTCTTGTGAAATATTTCTGGACTCTCTCAGTTGTATTAATGTCCGATATGCAGTGCGGGTTCCAGACAGGTGAGCTGTATTCGAGGATTGGTCTGGCACGTGCCTTGATGTTATCATTTATCAAAAATAGGAAGGAACTCAGAATGGGCTAAATCGCAGTAGTCCTCGTTTGGTGACTGCCTCGTTTAGTGACCCTTCGCAGTTACAACAATGATAAAAAAGTAACTTTGCGACCAATCCTTGCATTTGCAACTTTCACAAGTCTCTAAAACAAGGTAAGCTGAATTAAGATAGTAAAATTGTAATGTTTCACTTAGCAACCATTTTGCTTAATGACCAAATTGCCAGTTCCACTTGTGGCCGCTATACGAGGACTTCTTGTACATTACCAGGGAACACAAATTAAGTCAAGCTCCTCCTTACTGGGTGATAGGCATACAGCTAATCTGGGTAACAAATCAGATCTTGATGTTACTGCTGTCAGGCCTGGAAACCATTTTTGGGGTGTTACTTGGAACCCTGACAACTGCACTATCACAAGGAATCAGAGGTGGGTTCCTGCCGGAGCTGCCCAGTACACAGCTCCAGTAGGGAGCGGCGGATTTCGCAACTGCTCCGGAGCCCTCTGTGCTCCGGCGTGTCGCCATTTTTTTCAGTGATTTTCAGGCGATTTTGCTTCTGCGCATGCACGGAAGCAAAATCACGCCAAAATCTCGCAAAAGGACGCGCGCGCGAGAGAGATTTTGGTGAGATTTTGCCTCCGCGCATGCGTGGAAGCAAAATCACACCGAAATCTCGTGCACGTGCGCATCCCCTCACGAGATTTTGGCGCGATTTTGCTTCTGCGCATGCGCAGAAGCAAAATCTCGCAAGGGGGCGCGCGCGCGTAGTGACTGCGTGCACCTCCGAAGTGTGGAGATGTACGCGCATGGCTCCGGCAGCGAGGTAAGTGAGCAACCCGCCCCTGCAAGGAATGACACATTTGGCCCAGCACATCCAAAGGCTGATTCAATTTATGTTGTGTTTGACAGATAGGGAAGCTGCTGTGAAATGGCTTCTTCATTCCCCAGACTGGTTTCTCAAGTCCAAGAAATAATTCCACAACAAAGCTATCTACTTTGGGTTAGTCCACAGTGATGAAATCCAATTTTTTTTACTACTGGTTCTGTGGGCGTGGTGTGGTGGGCCTGGTGTGGCTTGGTGGGCATGGCAGGGGAAGGATACTGCAAAAACCCCATTCCCATCCCACTCTGGGGCCAGCCAGAGGTGGTATTTGCCAGTTCTCCGAACTACTCAAAATTTCCGCTACCGGTTCTCCAGAACCTGTCAGAACCTGCTGAAATTTACCCCTGGTTAGTGTACATCTATTTGTTTATTTTAGTTATGAGGGTGAGTCAAAAGGTAATGCCATTTTCTTTAGGACAGGTATAATTACCAACACAGGAACATGTAGCATACATCAAAATGAAGCTGGTCCTCTGTGGATCACATCCCTACTTCTCAACGTAGTCACCATTTCTCTCAATAGCAATGTTCCACCTTCGAATGAGAGCATGTGTCCCTGCCTCGTAAAATTTTGTTGACTGTTCTTTGAGCCACTTCTTCACTGCAGTTTCACTTCCTTGTCACTGGAATAATGTTTGCCTCTCAAACCCTCTTTCATGGGGCCGAAGAGATGATAGTCTGAAGGCGCTAAATCTGGTGAGTATGGTGAGCTGTCCATCTCCCTTACAAGGTGACTCAGCCGCTTACAAAGATCTATCTGTCTATCATATAGTTGAACTTTTTCATTGATTATATTTCACCCTGAGCACTATGAGAGAAGATGAGTTAGAAATAGAAGAAGGTGTTAAAATGCTGGAATTGGGTATGTCTAGTTTAATGAAAAGAAGGATCATTGGATCATTGACCTTCGCCGCCCTGAGTCCCACGGGATTGGGCGGCCTATAAGAGCGTTTAATAAATAAAAATAAAAGGACTAGGGGAGATATGATAGCAGTGTTCCAATATCTCAGGGGTTTCCACAAAGAGGAGGGAGTCAGACTATTCTCCAAAGCCCCTGAGGGTAGGACAAGAAGCAATGGGTGGAAACTAATCAAGGAGAGAAGCAACTTAGAACTAAGGGGAAATGTCCTGACAGTGAGAACAATTGATCAGGGGGAATGGCTTGCCTTCAGAAGTTGTGAATGCTCCAACACTGGAAGTTTTTAAGAAGAGACTGGACAACCATTTGTCTGAAATGGTATAGGGTTTGACTAAAAGA
Source organism: Diadophis punctatus similis (assembly GCA_023053685.1). Taxonomy (NCBI): domain Eukaryota; kingdom Metazoa; phylum Chordata; class Lepidosauria; order Squamata; family Dipsadidae; genus Diadophis; species Diadophis punctatus. The sequence goes on from JALIGW010000049.1 coordinate 87,735, forward strand.
ACTCCAAGGTCTCTTCCAACTCCGTTATTCTGTTTTTCGGTTAAAATCTGTTCCAAAATGCAGGCTATCATTAAAACAATGCACAAGAAATGTTATTTCAGAGAAATTGTTCACAAAGACATGTATATATTAGGCGAAGATACAAACATGAATGCATATGAGAATTATGCCTCCCTCCCGTACATGCAAGTTAAATATGACATTAATAAAAATAAAAAACTGAGATGAGCTGAATTTATTTCCACATCCTTACTTACCCCGGGCATGCTGGGAAAATGAAGATGTAAGGCATAGAAGCAACAATAGATTCTTCCTCATGCAACATACATCCTATATTACAATACTTACATTCAAATGTAATTGCTATCCATCTTTGTCAACCGCAAATGCCAGGCACGGGTTTTCTTCTGCCCCTGTGATCTGTTATTGCTGTCGCAAATTTCACTTGCATTACCTCGTTTATTTATTATGATTTATTTATTATAATTTATATACCACCTACTTGAGTGATTTCATGCAGCTTACACAGCAGCTTCCAGAAAGCATCTGTAAAAGGAGTACCAGATTAATTCCCCCAAAACCCTCTCCGTTGGTCTGTGTCTTCAATTAAATTCTCCTTCACTGAATGTTCGGCGTAAGAGGATAATTTTAACAACCTTTTGAAAGGAAAAAAGGAGAAAGGGTGAGAAGGGACCCAGCCAATTCTAAAAGCTAGGTGGAGAAATTGAGAGAAAGATCCCACAGGAAGCAAGGACCCAAGTTTTCTTAGGGCTTTATTGATCGTTGAATTGGGCTCCAAAATCTCCTGGCAAACTTTGCAGCTTTTGCCAAATTGGTGACATTCTGCTAAACTGGTTAATGCCGTTAGCAGGTGGGCAAATTCATTCTGGGCCAGCTATGGCTTCCTCAAGGGTACCTGATAGAAAGCAAACTGCAGTAGTCTGAGAAATGACAAGAGTATGTGGGACTGTCTTCACTACCTGCTCTAAGAATAGGTGCAGGTGATGGAGCCACCAAAGCTGGCTAAAGGCTCTCCTGGCCACAAGTCCTATCTGCTGTTTCAGCTGAGATCAAGCATCCAGAGGAAGCCACGGATTGCATTCCAGCTCGTTCAGAAACAGTGCAACCCCGTCCAGTGCAGTGGCTGAAATATCCATGGAGTCATAAGATTTCTATTCCAACAACAAGGGGTGTATGGGGTGCTCAGGGAGGGCTAGCACCTCTGGTGTAGGGGCATGTCGTGTCCTTTTATGGCAGCTCATTTTAGGGCAGCTTTTAGGGCAGCTCATTCACCTTTGGTGCCCACCTGTCACTCAGCTCTGTGGCTCACCTGTGGCTCCTAGCAGCTGTAGCATGCGCAGCGGCCACACACCAGGCAACAGCTTCGACAGGCTGGCCAAACCAGGTTGAGAGTAGCCGTTGGATCATTGACCTTCGGTGAGATAGGGACTTGTCTATCCCGAGCATGTGAAGACAGATTCCGGCGGACTGAGCGGATGAAACCTACTAGAATAGGACAACGGTCATGAAGGCAGTCTCTGCAAGCGATGTGGTACGCTAAGAGCACGGCAAGACACGAAAGATGCCCTGGTCAACCACTGCGCCCAGCCCATCTCCAACTGTCTCGACTCTTGTCCTGCTATTTAGAGCAAGATGGAATCTGGGAAGAGAGAGTGAGGCTGACTATGCGCACCTCTCCCTCACTTTAATCCAATTCACACGCAAGTCTTGACCCCCCCCCCAATTCTATAGATGTCAAGGTCCTCTTCGAATACGATGGATGAACATCATTCCAATGACAATTCAATCTTGTTGGAATTCAAGACAGAATCTTGAATCTATCTTGAGAGTCGATTCTATCCCAACCAGTCCCTCACAAGCTTCAGAACTTCCACTGCGATTCCTATTTGGTTGGGGTGAAGAGATGCAGCTGCATATCCTCATCATACTGATGATATGTTGTCTATGGAGATTCTCAGCCATCCAGGTCATGGTATGTCCTAAACATGCTTTTTCAAGAGGCAACTGGACTTTCTGGTTTTCTTTGAAGTCGTTTCGCTTCTCATCCAAGAAAGTCCAGTTGTCTCTTGAAAAAGCATTTTTGGGACATACTTTTATTTTTTGGGACAAAGAGCCATGGTGGCGCAGTGGTTAGAATGCAGTACTGCAGGCTACTTCTGCTGATCACCAGCTGACTGCAATTTGGCAGTTTGAATCTCACCAAGCTCAAGGTTGACTCAATCTTCCATCCTTCCAAGGTGTGTAAAATGAGGACCCAGCAATATGCTGACTCTGTAAACCGCTTAGAGAGGGCTGTAAAGCACTGTGAAGCAGTTTTTAAATCTAAGTGCTATTGCTATTGTTATACTGTTGATACCTATTGTTATACTGTTGATACCTGGAAGCATCAAGACAAATATGTTTTCTGTATAACTAAAATGCATTTTCAGGGATGCACACTTAAAATATGTTGGTAAGAATCTATGAATAGGCAATAAATAGTGTAATACACAAATACAATGATTTATAGTAAGTATATGCATCAGGACCCTGCACAACAGCATCCAGAATAAGGGGTCAAAATCTGCAAAATGGTGGATGCAGCACCATGGTGGATCCAAGCCCTGCCCCTTTCCTGTGAATCTTGGTGTTATACTGACATACATAATTGGCTGAAGAGCTTGAGGCTGGAGGCGCCTGGGGCGTGCGGGCCACAGCCCGTGTTGCCGAATTTACCAGGCGATTTGACAGCTGTCAAATGGAGCCGGTTATATATTGTAGTTATATATTGTAGTTAGAACAACACTCACAAGTGATGATATCTGGAGCTATCTGGTACTGTCAGAAGGAACTAGCCTCCAAGAGTGGAAAAGCACAAGTCCCTTTGGCTGTGGACCGAGATAAAAGAGGGGGTGCCAATCTAGAGGGGCACTATTTATACCTTTTGAAGACTCGGTCCTAATTGGCTAGGGGGCAGATTTAACCCATTCTTGGAGGCTAGCTCCACCCACTATGGAGAAAGGATTAGACTTCAACCTCTACAGTGGCATCTGGCATCTTCTAGATTTTGCCCCCACTCCTTGATGGACAACAGTGATCCTAAATGCAAAAGTCCATCATCTTTCCTATGTATGTGCTAATAACAAGGACAAGTCATATAGTTCAACTTTTCCAGTATTATATCCATGTCACCTCATTTTGCAGCCTTCCTACATCCATAAGAATTCACAACACATAACCAAACCGATAACGTGCTAAAGGACATCCTTTGCAGAGCTCAGCATGAACTGTAAACTCATAAATTGGATTCCTCGTGTGAACTGAACGGGTGGATTGGATTTCCAAACAAACAACTTTATAGCAGAATTTAGCTAATCCTTGTTATCTCTTGTAGTGGCTGCTAAGGCCCCCTTGGTGTTCCCATTAGCTAGTAGTTACAAGCCATCGCAGACCATCAATGCTCATTTCTAGCTCCCAGTACTAATTAAGGAAACAGATTTGGCTATTAATTAAACCAAGTCTAGGAAAACTGTTATTGCCTCATCCTATTACTTTGCGGTCACACCTCCTTTCTCCTCCATGCTGTTTTATACATTTCTGTCTCCTTCCTGATGCCGAATACAACTCCAAGCAAAATCCATTCCCAGCTGTTTCTTGAAACGGAACCTTGCTTCCTCCACTCCATTTGCCAATCTTGTTTCAAACTGGGTTAGGACAAGAGATCCAATTAAAAACACATTACAGGTTTCAGCAGGCAGTTTTTGCTAGTTTCTGCTCAGCTGGCTCCTGGAGTTTTTCACTTTTCTCTCATCAAAGTTCTTGACCATTATTGGCCCATGAAACCAGGTGGCAGAATCGCTTTCCACTTTGCACTTCGCTTAGCAGCTCCTAATGTGCCTCTGCTTTAATGAGTCACATGGCGCAGTCCCATTTTGGTTATTCTAAAGCATGTAATTACATGGACTAATTAAGCAATAAGACACAATAGGGCAAGGATTTATTGTGCCATATTTTACGCCTAGGTGTGTTTTTCACCCCACTTGGATGTGAACAATTACACAATAATTCAGCCATCAAAAGCTCAAGTTGCAATTAAAAAGCCAATATTTAATTTCCAAAAATATTTAATTTGGAGGTAGGCCTGAAAATTAAATAAATGAAATGAAATATCTGCCTTTCCCCTACTCCCAAATACTGAATATAATGTTAGCCCAGTATTAGATAGAATGCTCATTATAGTTTTAATTTTTATCTAATATAATGGAACATGTGATTGGACAGTGAAGAAAAGAAATCCTGTAACTTGTCAGAGTGGTGGTTAGTGAGAAGTGGCAATTTTAGTGTTGATTTGATTTATAAAATGCATTTCTAAATTTGAATGTTGAATAACTTTGGTCTGAATTGTTACATTAATGAACTATACTGTATACCCACCAAAACTTTATGCATATTGCTTTATGTTTCCATCCTGAAATTTACAATTTAAAATTCTACAATACAGCTGGCACATAAGGAATGCATAAAAATGAATGTGACGAAAATTATGCAGACAAGACATGTCAGACAAAATCCTCAGCAAAAAGTGGTCTGGTGATGAAAAGCGCACAAAAATGCCTCTTTTAGAAGAAATACACGAAAAAATATATCACATTAATTTTCATACACCCCTTTTTATTTCAAATTTATACACTGAAAAATGAGAAACGGAGTGAAAATTAAATTCACTGAAGTATCCATGCCTAGGTAAGAAGATTCCATAATCAATGGGGGGGGGTGTAATGTCTTGTTCACCTTGTAATTAAGGTGGGTAAGGAAAAAAAGGAAATAGCTGTTAGTAACTTTTTGGTTTTAATTCTATCCTGATGCTGTAGTGTTGTTACTTTTTAAAATCTACATGTACTCATGATTTATTTTCTATCCATTAGTAATACAAATATTTCATTTCTTTATGTTTAATAAATAAATCAGCAGACAGAGAGAAGAAAGTACACACACACACACACACACACACACACACACACACACACACACACACACACACCCTTCATGTTCTCCGGCATCTCTTCCCAGTCATACTCTATGGTATTTGTCTTCACCCATTTTGTGGTGCCTGTGTGAGAGAAAGAATGTGTGTGCCAGGTGGAACGCTGAATTCTTGGAAAACTTGATGATTCTGTCCTTTTGCCCCCATTCACTCTTACATTCTTTCTCTGACTCAAGATATTCAAGGATCACTGACTCCTTAATGTTGTGGAGAAGAAAGAATGTCATGAATCACTCACGGAGTGAATCCATTGTTGTATAATAATCCATCCTTGGGAGCAGACAGCTACGTAAGAGACCGGTGGCTCATTGTTCTAGACATTTGAAGGAGCTCTTGGGTGGGGAAACAAGGCAGAAAGGATGTTAAGAGGAGTGGTGTGAGAAAGATTTGCCAGACTGGGAATAAGTGCTATACTGCCGACACTAAGGCTACCATTTTGTGTACTTTGATGAGTATTAAGGATCAGCAGATCGACAATTAAAAGGAACAACCGTCAGTAACCATAGTAATTCTTTACTGATGAGTGTTCCTTTTAATTGTTAATCTGATGATCCTTAATACTTGGGGGAAAGTACAATATTTTTTGAAGAATGTTGCATAAGATATAAGTGTAAGCAAGGACTGCTTTGTGGCTTACTGAAGGAGAGGCTGTTTCCTTCTCTTCCGCAATGTGCATCCTTTTGTGTGTGTGTGTGTATATAATATGTACACACACACACACACACACACACACACACACACACACACACACACACACACACACTGTATAATGCAGAGAAAGGCTGTAATCCTAAATGAACTAGAAAGTAAGCCTCATTGAACACAGTGAGGTTTGCAACTCTTCATATATCTGATGAAGCAAACTGAACTCATAATAAGAATTTTAATCGTTGTTAGGATTACAAACTAGCAACAGGTGAAGCTAGATAAAATCTAATTGAGCACTGGGTCAATTAGCACAAGAGCCCCCAGGGCTGTGTGCTCTCTTTTCATTACTCTTTTCTCCCTGTACAACGATTGTATCCAGGGGTGGGCTGCTGGGGGTTCGCAGGGGTTCAGGAGAACCTCTAGCTAAGATTCTGTGCAGTTCGGAGAACCCCCAAATCCCACTCCTGGCTGGCCCTGCCCCACCCACTCCACCCCGCCCCTCCCAGGAGTCCCCACGCAGCCCGTTTTGGATGCAGGTAAGTGCAGGGCACGTGCGGAGGCTCAGGGAGGGCGAAAAATGGGCCTACCGGAAGTTCGGGAAGGCCGGAAATGGGCCTGACCCATTTCTGGCCTCCAGAGCGCCTCCGGAGCCTGGGAAGGCCATTTTCACCCTCCCAGAGGCTCAAGGAAAGCCTCCAGAGCCTGGGGAGGGCAACTAGGTGGTGCAGGAGGCCGACTAGGCCATGCCCACCATGGCCACGCCCACCCAGCAACTGGGCAGAGAACCCCTTGCTAAAATTTTTGATGCCCACCCCTGATTGTATCTCTAAAGATCCCTCTGTTGAAGGACTGAAGTTTGCAGATGACTTAACAGTCACTGGTCTCATTGGAGACTGTGTTGAGTCTGCAAATAGGTGGGAGGTTGAACAACTGGCCCTGCTGTGCAGCCAGAACAATCCGGAGCTGAACCTGCTTAAAACTGTAGAGATGAGAGTAGATTTCAGGAAAAGCCCTCCTACTCTTCTACCTCTTACTATATTTGACAGCACAGTATCAAGAGAGGTGGGTTCCTCCCATTTTGGACAGGTCGCCCGAACCGGTAGCAAACCGCTGGTGATGTCACGGAACCGGTTCAGTTGGTGCCGGTCCAGGGATGCTGCCATCTTTTTTAAAAAAAAAATTGGATTTTTTTTTCCCAAAAAATTTTCCGGGTTTTTTTCTTCTGCGCATGCGCAGAAGCTGAGTTTCCGGCACTGCACATGCATCACCATCTTGTTTTCAGATTCTTTTTTAAAAAATTTTTGGGATTTTTTGCCACTGCGCATGCGCATGAACCGCACACGTGCCCGTGAGACACGGCCACTCAGCGCAGGAGGAAGTGAACCGGCAGCGAGGTAAGTTAGAACCCACCCTTGAGTATCAGCAGTAGAATCCTTCAAGTTTTGGGGTTCTATTATCTCCCGGGATTTGAAATGGACACCTAATATTAGAACCATCATTAAAAAAGCACAACAAAGAATGTTCTTCCTGCATCAACTTAGGAAGTTCATACAATTCTACAGAAGAAATATTAACACTGTCATCTGTACTTCAAAAACTGTCTTCGGTACAGCAACTTAACAGAACAGATACAGACTTCAATGGATAGTTAGATCTGCAGAAAAAACAATTGCAACCAGCCTGCCTCCCATTGAAGACCTGCATATTGCACAGGTAGGAAGGAGGGTTGGGAAAATATCAACAGACCCCTCATATCCTGGACATAATCTCTTTCAACTTCTCCCCTCCGTACACCACTACAGGGGATTGCATGGCAAAACATCTAGACATAGGGACAGGTTTTTTCCCTTGTGCCATCACTCTGCTGAACACCTAATCCTCACAATATATTGTTTCATGTCTTCTAAGTATATTTACCCTTGTTGTAAGGCTGTAGTATTATTATAATCCTTTTCATCTTCTCTACTTCTCCCTCTTTTTGGTTATTATCATTGTTGTTACTCTGCTGCTTTGCATGTAGCTTGAGAACTTCTGCACCGGAGACAAATTCCTTGTGTGTCTAATCATACTTGGCCAAATAAACATGTTCTGTTCTGTTCCATTCCGTTCCGTTCCATTCTCACATATAATATCACATATACATCATATATCTGTTAAACAGTAGTTGAAATTTCTACGTGAAAGAATAAGTAACAACCCTCAGTTGCTATAAAATTTAAAATCTATGCCAAAGCGAAACATACTGCATCATTTACGTGATTAGTAGATACAACTGCCTTTTGAAAAACAGGTACATTATACATCTCATGAATGTGATCCTTAGTATTGGGAGTAATATTATGTTTCCAATTTCTCCCGATAATTCTTTTAGCAATACCCCACAGAGACACTTGGTGGCAGTATACAAGGTGCAGTAGTCACTTAGGACTGCAGGCAATCGCATTCTCTCATTGGACAGTTTCCTGCTCCTGTGTCCTCACATCTTTTGCTCCAGCAAAGCAGTGGCCAATTGCTTTCCTTCCTGTGAGCAGGTAAAACTGGTCATGTATACATGACCAGTTGTACCTGCTCACAGGAAGGAAAGCGTATGTGGGTGAGCATCAAATGCACATACGGGGGGGGGGCACAACATCCCTTTTAAAACAAACCTTTATTTATTGCTGTTTTCCCAGCTTTTTCCTCAAAATATTCTGCTGCAGCTGCTTGTGATAATGGGTCCTTCTCACGAGCCCAGGGTTATAACCCTTGTCTGACATAATGAGAATTCGGGGTTGTTTGTTGGTTTGAATTACTATTTTTCTTTTCCCGAGTGACCTACTTTTTTGATGGGCTTTTTGCTGCTGTTGTTTCAGTAATAATCTGCTGCAGTTCATACAAGGAGCTTTCCTATCTCTGGAAAGTATCCAGAAGTACAGGATTGTCCTAGAAGAAATTAAAGGCCAACATGCAAACCAGACAGAGTGAAAGCAGAGCAAGTAACTTGGACCTGGAAGTCATATTCACATGGGGGAAAAAACACAGGGGAAGATCATTCATTCCTATCCTCCATAAATTGTTGCTGCCCCATTCTGTTGTTGGGACAACCAGGAGGTGCAGATAACCCTTTACTTTTAGATTTATCAGATTTGACAAAAGTTCGCTCTAAGAAATACATTGGAAAAAGAAGAGAAACACTATCGAGTAATAGCTACAGTATGTTGTTGTGAATTTCTGAAGGTGAAACTCAACGTATCTGATTGGGGCACCTTAAGGTTATAGCGCTCTCCACCCATCCTTAAGTTGGCAGAAACTTGTATTATTTCCCCTGCCAATCTTTATCCTGCCTTTCTTGCCTCTGTTCCCAGGCCCTATATCGACCTGACTTCACGGGCAGAGGTGGGTTCCTACCGGTTCTAACCGTTTCTATAGAACCGTTAGTAAACTGGTGATGATGTCACAAAGCCAGTTCTGTCAGTGCCGGTCCGTGGCCACCGCCATCTTGTTTTTGGTTTCTGCACATGCACAGAAGCTGTTGTTGTTGTTTTTTTTGCTTCTGCTCATGCGCAGAAGCTGAGTTTTCGGTACTGCGCATGCGCGCACAGCCACGCAGTGCGGGAGGAAGCAAACCGGCAGCGAGGTAAGTTAGAACCCACCCCTATTCACAGGGATGAGAAAGCCAAACAGATTTTCCACACATTGAGGCTGTTCTTGGATGATATCGGAATCAGAAGGGGTGGGGGAAACTAATTTAAAACCAGTGCAGTTCAGGTGAACTTAAGCCTGTCCCACTCAGGACCTGTGAGAAGACAGCAGAGGAAAGCTATTTCCAGGCCGGGTTTGTGCTAACGTTTGGTGCAAGGGAGAACACAGCAGCAGCCTATTTTTAATGTGGCTTTTATAGAGGCTTTTATTGTTGCTTCTTTAAAGCTGTCCAGAGCTGTCAAGGGAGTGGGTGGCATATAAATTTTCTAAATAAATATATGAATAAGTAACAGCAAACAGTAAATCATTTGAAAAGAGTGGCAAGCTAGCAACCTGTTTTAGTGTATACTCAGAGAGCGAAAGAGAGAACAACGTAGATATATCATTGCTCAGAGAATGTTATCACAAAGGAAGAGGGAGAGAATTCCACTTTATTATGTTGCCATATTCACAAATTTTAATTTGGGATTTTGTGTGTGTGTGTTTGTTCGCAACATTCATCTGGTCAGTTATAAACACTTCACATATGCATGCTGAAGGGCTTCTGGTGTTAATACTAGAGTGAAAATTGCATATCTATCAATTCACATGTTTTTTTGAATATACATACAGTTATCATCTCAAAAAATAGAAGATAATGCATTTGAAAACATCTACTTTGACAGAAGTATCTCTAGAAGTGGGTATTCAGGTAACTTAAAAATGGGTAGTCTGTTAAAAACTGCATAATTAAATGTAATGCAATTTGTTATCTCAAAAAACCAAAAAAACAACAACCCTCCAGATGTCCATAGATAATTCCCTCATAACAGGGGTGGGTTCCACTTACCATTGCCACCAGTTTGCATGCATTCCCTCGTGCAATTTGGCTTCCGCGCATGCTCAATAGCTGGAATTGGCCCAAAATACAGCTGAGGAGCTGATCAGCTGTACTTCGGGTGAAGGAATAAAGGTCAGTTTAAACCCAGGGGTGGGCGGGAGGGACCTTTTACAAGCAACAGAACAGGAAAAACCTTCAAAACAGTAAGAAATTTGCTAAAAAATCACAAAAAAAGATGGCGGTGCCCACGGACTAGCACTGGTCGATCCACTTCAGTGATGTCACCAGCAGGTCGCTACCGGTTCGGGCGATCCAGTTCGAACCGGGAGGAACCCACCCCTGCCTCATAATCCAATGCAGTTCACAAGCAGGCCTCCTTTTCTGGAATAAATTCTGCTTCCTTGAGCTCCATGGATGTTGGCAGATTGGTGGATACGTGTCTACCTCCCTTCACATTCATAATTTTTCCACATATAACACCCCCCCCCAAAAAAATACACACACTGACACACACCTCATTCCTCTCCTTGGTTGCCTCCCTGTAATCTTCCATTACTTCAGTGGAAAGAAGAGGGAAACTGTCTTCTTACTCCAAGCTATGAGCAGCAGATCTTGAATTTCCTCCTATCACCTGCCCTGGAAATGCCTACGTTTCCTTTTTTTTTATTGTTTATTGAAAGCCATCAAAGTCATCTGGAATTGGGCAGCCTCTAAATTGCATTAAATGAATAAGAAAAGCAAATGATTTGTTCCCTCCAAGCAGCTGATTGTGCAGTGGGCTTTATTTCCTGCCATTAGCGTGTTCTCTCAGCCTGCTGATTATGCAATTTAAGAGGTACATGTTGCTTTATTTATGTTGGATGTAGCTGTTGATATAGCAGCTGGCCCAGCACTGGTTTCTATCCTACAACATGGATAACACCATTGGTAATCTGTCAATGTGCATCCATCACCATCAAATCCGAATAAAAGCAACCAGCCAAACTAGTGCATTAATTTTGGCATGATTTTTAAAAATATGTTAGTTCTGGCATGATTGTGCCAGAAACAAGACTTTGGCAATTGTCTATTATTTATTCGGGAATGGCGTTCAATAATTTTCTGCATAAGATTCAATTGGTTTATTCCATCTCCCCATAAGGAAAAATAAACTACCATATTTTTTGGAGTATAAGACGCACCTTTTTGCCCCCCCAAAAGAGGGTGGAAATGTCGGTGTGTCTTATACACTGAATACAGCTATTTTTTGGCCTCCCGAAGTCCCGCCCCCACATCCCATTTTTGTGAAAAACAGGCCAGTTTTTTTGCAAAAATGGGGGCGTATTTGCCTTCCCCCACCCACTAGGAGTGCTCTGCAAGCTTCCCAAACCCTGTTTTTGCAAAAAAAATGAGCGAAAAACAGGCAGTTTTTTGCAAAAACTAGAGTGTTTTTGCCTTCTAATTACCCCATCTAGCATGACTGGAGGAGGAATTTTGGGAGTTGAAGTCCACTAGTCTTAAAGCTGTCAAGTTTGAAGACCCCTGGGTTAGGGGTTAGGGATGCAAGGGTCTTCAAACTTGGCAAGTTTAAGACTTGTGGACTTCAACTCCCATTTCTGAGCTAGCATGACTGGAGGAGGAATTCTGGGAGTTGAAGTCCACTAGTCTTAAAGCTGTCAAGTTTGAAGTTTGTAAAAAGTATACATGGTTGTAAAAAGTGTACATGGTTTTTAAAAGTATACATGGTTGTAAAAAGTATTCTGCTACACTGGTATTTTATTAAATAATATATTACTACACCATTTGGTTCAGAATACTTTTTTCCTTGTTTTCCCCCTCTAAAATCTAGGTGCACTTATACTCCGAAAAATACGGTAAGAGTTGGTTTCAACTCAAGGTCTGTTACATAAATGGTGCGTGATCCCTTTGTCCCAAATCAAATCTGCTTGATCGGGCAGTTCAAACCAGATTAACAAAATCGAGTGAAGTTGGTAGGTACTTTTTGCAAGCACAACATGTTCTCTGCAGATTGACTCATCTGGTGACAGAAGAGCTGCTGAAAGCTTCAATGGTGGAAGATTTACAGGCAAAGGCAGAACTTCCAAAATATCTTTGTCACTGGGTGGTTTTCCTTTTATTTAGTTTTCTTTCATGTTGGCATGCAGGAAGCAGCCATGTTCGTCTTTCTCTCCCCCCCCCCCCGTTTAAAAAGATGAAAGTCACACCTGAAACAGAAGAAGCCACAGCAGGCAAAGGCTGTTCAGCAATGCAGAAAGCAATTCCAAGAAGGGCTGTGGATGGAATTCGAGAAAGCAGAAGGTTTACTTCAGCACTTCTCGATTCCTTAAAAAAAAAACCCTCTACTAAAACTGAATTTAAAATATTGGACAGGGGAAACTGCAAGTCTTTCTCTCCTATTCTTTAATATTCCAAAACTACTTTTAAAAATATAGATGGCTCCAGCTGTTGTTCCCTTAGGTCACACAGTCATCTCAGCTACATCCCAGAAAAGGAAAGACCAAGATGAGGAAAGTTTCAGATCCAATCAAGGGGAGGGGATCAGCTCTTCCTCCCTTCTTTTTGGCACTTGCACTGAAATCATTATCCTCATAATTCGTCTCTAGCGATTTCTGCCCAACCCAACAGAGTGGTATGCTCAAAGTCCCTTCTATGAAACAGTGCCATCTATGGGTCCCCGGGAGATGTGTCTTCTCTGTTGTGGCACCTGCCTCATGGAACAGCCTCCTTCAGAAAGAACTGGGATCCCCCATGATCCAGAGGATCTAATGTTCTTGGCCTTCTGAAACACCACGAAGACTTGGCTTTTCTCCTAGGCATTAGGCCAGGATGTTAGCGGAGCCCAACATGTGTTCATGTGTTGATAGTTATGCAGTGCAGTGGTTACTGCATTAGTTTTTTAAAAAAATTTGGTTTACAAGGGTTTTATCTTATTGCTAGCAACCCAGAGATATTTATTCAAGATAGGTAATCATATATATTTTCTTAATAAATGATATTTTAGTTGAAGCATTTCTATCCTGCTCTTCAGTCTCAGAGATTTCCAGGCAAGGTTATGCATAGAATTAGTTGAGGGACGGGAAGAGTTTATGAATTAGTTGAGGGAAGGGGAGAGTTAATGCGTGGGGGCTTAAGGTTTAAAAGATATGACATGAAAGGAGAAAAGGGGATGTTGAAAAAACAAGGGGGGGAAGTGGTACGTTCACAAATTGTTTTGTTGTTCAGTCGCTAAGTGGTGTCTGACCCCTCGTGACCCCATGGACCACAACACGCCAGGCCCTCCCTGTCCTCAACTCTCTCCTAGAGCTTGCCCAAATTCATGTCCACTGCATGGATGACACTATCTAACTATCTCAACCTCTGCTGTCTCTTTCTCCTTTTGCCTTCAATCTCTTCTAGTATCAGAGTCTTTTCCGATGAGTCCTCTCTTCTCATTTGCCGGCCGCAGTATTTGAGCTTCAGGTTCAGTATCTGTCCTTCCAAAGGACGGTCAGGGTTGAATTCCTTTAAGATCGACTGATTTGATCTCCTTGCAATCCAAGGGGACTCTCGAGAGTCTTCTCCAGGTTAAATACTACCAGATGGATATATTTCAGAAAGAATGGAAGCTTGGTCCCAAATATTCCAATAAACCTCAGAGTGTATCCTGGCGATAGATTTCAGATGTTTTCGGAAATTATGGAAAATGAAACCTCACAGAAATATAATAAGAAAATTAATTTAAAAAATTAATTTAAAAAATAATTTGATTTGATTGCTTATTTGTACCCGGACTATCATTAAGTGTTGTAAGAGCCGAGGTGAGAGCCGAGGTGGCGCAGTGGTTAAATGCAGCACTGCAGTTCAGCAGTTCAGCTGTTCAAATCTCACCGGCTCAAGGTTGACTCAGCCTTCCATCCTTCCGAGGTGGGTAAAATGAGGACCCAGATTGTTGGGGGCAATATGCTGAACTCTGTAAACCGCTTAGAGAGGGCTGTAAAACACTATGAAGCGGTATATAAGTCTAAGTCTAAGTGCTAAGTTGTACCTTATGATTCTTGATGAACTTATCTTTTCTTTTATGTACACTGAGAGCATATGCACAAGACAAATTCCTTGTGTGTCCAATCACACTTGGCCAATAAAAAATTCTATTCTATTCTATTCTTAAAAGGGAAGTAGATACTACCAAGGATACAAATCCGGTGAAAAGCGGGGGTGGGGAACCTGGGAGCCTGAAAATTTAGTGAATCTGTGAAAGGTAACTGTCAGGGACCTGATCTGTCCTGCAATGGGGAAATTTCTCACCTGGTCTTCAACTATTAAAGGCATCTGGGTATGATGCATTAGAACACAACCTGGAATATCTGTTGGATGGGAGCTATAAAGAGAGATTAGTAAATGCTTCTCCTTTGAGAACATGGTGGCTCAAACGTTTGACAGGGAGCCATTTCCAAAGCTGGGCTTTGGCCGTGCGGGAAAGCACGTTGAGTTTGTGAGTCACCAGTCTTGCATAAGGGAGAGGCTGTTGCGTAACCCAGACAGGCAGACATGGCCATAAATCAACCAGCACTGACCTCATGGAAGGAGTCTCCTGTGGCTGAGGCAAAAAATTTAAAAATGTCACTGCCTTGTTAAAAGCTACAGAGACCCTCTAATAAGCCATAATTAGATCTTAGGGGCCTGTGGAGTCACGCCAATAAAAATGGGATAATATTCTTCCTCTCCTCCTTTCGTTAGTACAATGGTACAATCCCTCTCCCCTGCCCCCCCCCCAAAAAAGGAAGGGTCAGGTGTTGGCAAAAGAAACCAACTTGAATCCAAGGCCAGCAATGATCATTCTGCTCTGATGATAGTGTTGGTTATTTCTCAAGCTTCAGCGAAGTCAAGCTTACTTTTTGATAGGATTACTTCCTCCTTGGGGATGATGATGTTCATCCATCGTGTTCGACGAGGACCTTGACATCTATCAATTGGGGGGGGGATGTCAAGACTTGCGTGTGAATTGGATTAAAGTGAGGGAGAGGTGCGCATAGTCAGCCTCACTCTCTCTTCCTAGATTCCATCTTGCTCCAATAGCAGGACATGCTAAACTGAGTGAATTGGAAATGAGCAGTATAAGCCCGCTGCCAGCCAGACGTCCAGAAAGAGATGGCTACTGCTAAGACAGAGGAATCTAGCTTTGTTTGCAGTTTATCAGTCAGCCATATTGGGGGCATCACGATCTAGTCGGAGATGAAACAATTCTAATTCCTGTCTGGTCAACCATCCAAAAGAAAGCATTGCAAGGAAAAGCTGGGAAAAAAAGTAATTTTCCATTACAGAATCCACTTGTTAGGACAATCCAGGCAGCCACAGAACACATCTCCTGAACGTGATTGACTGCAGTACCTAAGCCAAATCCACTACTATTGCTGAGCCAGTGGGGAAGGTGTTAATGATGTATTGGCTTGCCAGAACTCTTCAGCGCAAGAACTCATGGGATTTTAGGCATTCCCTTGTTAGGATGAGAATAAAATCTCATAGAGGAGACATTTTGGATCTTTACTTGGAATTCAGACAGTTAGAAATAAAACCGAGATTAAATGTCTAATAAAAAATATTTATTTCAGTACAAAAACAATACATCCTGAATAATTACAACTTTGCTAAGAAACACGACCGTTCAGGTCAAGAGCTAAAGCAGAAGAGAATTAATGGTGGATTAGGAAAGTAGACATGCATACACATCATATCACGTATTCTGCTTGTGTTGGAATATACCATAATATTTTGGATAGGGGTGCATCACCCTGCATAGACATACAACTGACAATATTCACACCGTGACATCCCTGAAGAAGTGGGTAGGGACAGCAGTCTCTCTGAAAGCAGCTTCTGACAATGTTATGGTGGTCACATTTATTATTGTGGCCAGAACTTCTAACAGGGTCCATATGAGCAGTACCAGTGTTGCCCATGGCAATGGTGCACACCTTCTCTTTGTGGTTTCTGTTACCACATTTCGGAGATGTAGTGGATTTGGCCCTTTTCCGATGCGACTTTCTGGCTTATAGCAAAACGGCTCAGTTAAGTTAAGTTAAGTTTACTTTATTGTCATTGCACCATGTACAACAAAATTAAATGCCATCTTCAGTGTACATTATAACTATAAAAATAAAACACAAACACACATCCTTCACATTCTATACAATTGAATTGAAAACCCGATATTGCATTAGTATTGCACTATACAGTATAATTCAATATACAGTAGTTACTGCATGCCATTATTTTGTGTTCTGTTTAAAATAGAAATAGAAATAAACAAATAAAACAGAAAATTGTGTTCGGTTTTGTTTCAGCCCTAGATCCAAGAAAATTTCAGAATTTGGGATATCATATATTTTGTTTTGGAACAATGCCAAGTACTGAGCTATAATCAGCTATTGATTGTGGTGGTGCTGTTGCTGCTGCCGCTGATAGCAGCACACATGAAAAACATTGGATGTAACTACCTTATGTGAATTTTCATCTTCTGTTTGGAAGCCTGTCAGAGGACAATCCTCTGTTTGGAAGGTGAGATCCAGTCCAAATCCTGTTTAGACATATCTTAAAAAGTGATAGCAAAGCTTTGAAGTTGCCTATAAGCAATTTTGCATCTGGGATGAATTAGGAGGTAGAAAGGTTCTATCTCCTATCACTGCTCTTAAGAGTCTTACCTCGCTATTGTAAGATGTATTGTGGATTGATTGATTGTTTATGCACTATCAAGTTGTTTTCAACTCCTAGAAACCACATAAAATAGATTTTATCCATGATGATCTACTCTAACTTGATTTTTCAGATCTTCCAAAGGTGCCCCCATCACCACTGCAGCTGATTTCCTCCTCTTTCCCTTTCCTTCTGTCTCTCTCAGCATGATCCTTCTCCAGAAAGTTAGGTCTTTGCATAATGTGTCCTAAGTAGGATAATTTGAGCCTGGTTCATTTGTGTCCCAAGTGAGAGTTCTGGGTTCATAATTATTAATATGTCCACATTTGCTTTCATTTATAGCCATGGCATACATGGGTTTTAAGGAAAACCACATCTGCTTTTTCTTTCCCTTCCCTTCCCTTCCAACACATAAATGATTTTGACACATTCCATACATAGAGGAACACAAAGGAACATTTGGCTTTAGTGTAATTGTGTTCCGTTTGTTTATTTGTTTTAAAAATTTATATAGCATCTATTCCTTTTACAGCTCTGGGCAGCTTACAAGGAACAGTAAAAACATCACTAACATCCATTAAAAATGAATATATAAATGTTTAAATAAATAATGGAAGTTATAAAACACGGTGCTTGGGAAAATAAGTATGTTTTGATATCCTTTCCTAAATTGTAATAAGGGGAAGGTTTATTTCAACCCTGGTGGTTCTGCACTCCATAATATAGGGCACTCCCGGGAGAAAGATTAATTAGCCATTGAAAACAAGCATATCCCTGGTGGGACCTGCCAAAGGTGGCTTGTTGATGATGTGGGATGGTGTACTGGAATAGGCGTAGCATGGACTTGAATTCAAATTCATCTTTAAAAGCTCACTATCCCATTAATGTCTTTAGATCACAAGAAGATTTAATAGTGATAGACATATCTTGGACTATTACACCTTTATCTGTGTGATCTCATGAGATACTGAAGGAAATAGCTTTCTTTCTAACTCTGCTGCTACCTGCAAAATTAAGAAATATAGTAGCATGGATGCCCTGTAAGAATCTGTAGTTGAGCTAGCAAAACAACCATTCTGTTTTCTCCTCCACTTTGTTTTTTTCCCGGTAAATTGGGGGGGGGGGGAGTGCAAAAGACATGATAAACAGAAGAAAGCAATTACCGGTGGACTTCCCCTTAAATGACACAAACTAAATAGGATGATTTCACAATAATTGGAATCCTGTCTAGTGTGCTGCCAGCAAGCACAAGATCCAACAGATTATTCTACACAGGTTGCTAAACACAGACCAGGCCAATGCTGGAAGTACTAATTAGAACATGCAGCTGCCAGTCTGGAACCCAAAGCTTCAAACAGGAACAGAGCAAGCAAAATTTTGGAAAGACTATCTGATGGATAATTATTGCATTATTTAGTAATTCATTTAAATCAGAGAACTGGGACACTTTGCCCAATAAAGCCAACAGTGGCTGAACCTTGGCTGTCACCGGTTCAGCCTAATGGAGACTACATATCCATCACTAAACTACTAGCTTGCATTTCTCTATCACAAGCATAGCCCTCTATATGCTCCTTCCAGCAGCATCAGGGGTGGGTTCTAACTTACCTTGCTGCTGGTTCGCTTCCTCCCGCGCCGTGCGGGCACGCGCATGCACAGTGCCAAAAACCCAGCTTCCGCGCATGCGCAGAAGCGAAAAACAAGATGGCAGCACTTATGGCACTGCTGAGAGAGCCAGTTCAGGAGCGTGACCAGCCGGCCATCGCTGCCGGTTCGGCGAGCGGGGGGAAATTCCTGCTACCGGTTCTATAGAACCGGTCCGAATCGGCAGGAACCCACCTCTGAGCAGCATCCATCTAAAAGTTATAGGCGTGCTCCCCCCAGTGGAACTGTTTCTTCTTTATGATAATGTTATGATAAGGGAGAGCCTCAACTATGGTCAAGAAGATCCTGCAAGCCTTGGAGGGGGGAGAACAACTCTTTTGGGCTGTTGTCTCGACTATCAGTCAGACCTAGAGTCCACTTTACGTACTGTGACTTCTGCTTCTAAACAGAAGGGGCCACGTTTTAGACGGACAGCAGCAGCATGGAGCTT
Source organism: Diadophis punctatus similis (assembly GCA_023053685.1). Lineage (NCBI taxonomy): Eukaryota > Metazoa > Chordata > Lepidosauria > Squamata > Dipsadidae > Diadophis > Diadophis punctatus. The sequence goes on from JALIGW010000049.1 coordinate 106,692, forward strand.
TTATAAGGATCACGTTTTCATTGAGTCTCCGAGAGAGAGACGCAAGAGAGATGCATTCCCCCAAAATGGAGTGTATGTGTGCATTTCAGGACAAGGGAGGAGGAAAGATCAGGAGGAAAAACTAAACTCACATTGAATTAAATTCAAATTCAGTTTATATAAGTATGCAGTTCATATAGCAACACCTTTTAAAATCATGTTCTCATGGAATAAATATCGCCAGTCTATTTGCTGTCAGAATTGTATTGTTATTTTTCTTATTTCTTATCACAGACCTCTAAATTTCATAACAACTATTTCCTCTATTTATTTATTTTTCAGCCACTGTCCTTACTGGAGATGCAGAACAGGAAAAGAGAGAGAAAAAAGAGACACTAGCCCATCCCTTCTCTTCTTTGTCTTAATTCTGATGTCTGTTCCACTACTTTGAACCAGAGTTGCCTGACTGTTAAGAAGAACCTACAGTATCCTAGCAGCTTTGCAAGATAAAGGGTCCAGGTAAAAAGGTTCAGGTACACTGAGAGCATATGCACCAAAGACAAATTCCTTGTGTGTCCAATCACACTTGGCCAATTAAGAATTCTATTCTATTCTATTCTAATAGATAACTACTGTAATGCGCTCTACATGGGGCTACCCTTGAAGTGTACCCGGAGACTTCAACTGGTGCAAAGTGCGGCTGCGTGTGCTGTGGTGGGTGTCTCAAGATACACCCACATAACACCCATACTCAGCCAGCTGCACTGGTTGCCCATTGGTCTCTGGGTGCAATTCAAGGTATTGATTATCATCTTTAAAGCCCTACATGGCTTAGGACCAGGTTACCTCCGGGACCGCATCCTACCTCATACTTCCCTTCGACCGGTCAGGTCCCACAGAGTGGGTCTCCTCCAGGTCCCGTCAACCAAACAATGCCGACTGGCGGGGCCTAGGGGGAGGGCCTTCTCTGTGGGGGCCCCCGCTCTCTGGAACCAACTACCCCCAGAGATCCGAATTATCCCCACCTTGTTGGCCTTCTGAAAAGCCGTTAAGACATGGCTCTTCCTGCAGGCAGGGGATGAGACTAGTTCCACCCGAGCTCTCCCCCGGTATGTCTGGTGATGAATATTTTTTAATTTTTTAAATTTTTTAATTCTGTTTTTAACTGTTATTATTTAGTGTTCTTGTATAATGCTGTACGCCGCCCTGAGTCCCTCGGGAGTAGGGCGGCATAGAAGAACCAATAATAAATAAATAATAAATAAATAAATTACAAAGTGTAAACAATTCTCCAAAAAGTACATCTTGTTAAAGTAAGCAGCCCTGGGCTTTCCCCAAAACCAGTATCTTCAGAGGAGATTGATTCGATTCCCATGATGCTGCCTGAGGATGATGGGGATTTTAAGCTGCACTAGTTTGGGGGAAGCTTGGCTAGATGGACAAATAGGCTGGGATCATACACCCCATTAAGTCATAATATTATTATAGACATTTGAATCCTGGGTAGGAGAAAATGTAACAAAGGAACTTAAAACAACTCTGCCTTGACGAAGTTAAGTATAAAGCGAAGTAGAGACAAACTTTCAAAAGACTGTTATAATACCTGAACCAATTAAAGAATATTCCAGGCCTTCCTAGTGACTCCTGTTTCCTGACCTTGCCTGTCTTGGAAGCTTGATAAAAGTAGAACAAGCATGTACAAACTACAAAGTCTGAATAACCAATAAATGATAGCAAAGCAATTTTAAAAAACCTCTTAAGTCTCCCCTGTTATCTAGTGATTGCACAGATTTAGAACCCAACCATTGTTTTGGGCTTAGGATATCTATAGGGAGGTTTAAAAAAAAAGATGGCAGCCATTATCCCATAGTTGCAGCTTTCCTCTTTTGACCCTCCTTGCAGCCACCTCTAATATAAACCATGGTTTGTAACTTGGGAGTTAGGGCAACGCAGGAATCCAGGACAAATAGGCTGAAAAACAGCTTCTATCCCAGGGCAGTAACCGTATTGAATTCTACTGTATAGTGCAATATTAATGCAATATCAGGGGTTTTCAATTCAATTGTATAGAATGTGAAGGATGTGTGTTTGTGTTTTATTGTTATTGTTGTACACTGAAGATGGCATTTAATTTTGTTGTACGAGGTGCAATGACAATAAAGTAAAGTAAAGTAAAGTAAAGTAAAGTAAAGTAAAGTAAAGTAAAGTAAAGTAAAGTAAAGTAAAGTAAAGTAAAGTAAACTAAACTAAACTAAACTAAACTAAACTAAACTAAACTAAACTAAACTAAACTAAACTAAACTAAACTAATTGTCTTTTGTACTTTAAACTATAGTTAAGCAATAATTTAATGTGTGGACCAAACCTTAACCCAATAAAAGACAACTTCCCTTGTAAACTATCTTTCCCATAGATGCTATAGAGAAGCTTTTCCATCCTAATCTACAACAAATTATTTTCCCCAACTTTATTTATTTATTTGCTTAGGAGATTGCTATCCCTTCTTTCATTCATGAGATCAAGGCAGTGTACATAGTACTCTTTTCTCCAAGTACAATTCTGTAAAGTAGGGTGAACTGGCCCAAAGTCATCCAGTAGGTTTCTCTGGCTGAGGGTGGACAATAATGTGGATCACCCTATTCCTAGACTGTAATGGTGTGTGAGAATCACCTTGGGGGGGCAGAAGGAAAACTGCAGCCTAGACAACCATCATGCAAAAGGTATCTTAGCTCACACAAGGAAAAGGGACATGGGAAAAGTCTCAGAAGGGAGCCTCCCCTCCCCCCTAATTTTCTGGAAAATAAATTTTTTTAAAAGGGCTTGTGCTCTCAGACTTAGAAAATTCTGTTATGATAACCTTAAAATAAAGGTAGTGTTTGTATTCGTGGTTTGTGCTTCTTTTATGGACTGCCTCAAAGGGCTGACATAGGCCAACATCTTAACTGTATGCCTATTCTGGTTCTCAACCTTTGCACTGTTTATATGGCAGAGATGTGAAGCAGAGTCCAAAAACTGGGAAACTCTGGTCCCAGTGACCGACCCAGATTGGATCCAGCAACGTTATCCTGGGATACATATATTTGCCTTTATTCAGGTCATCTTACCCTAGAGTGCTTCAAGCATAGTAATACTACAGTCCCCTAATTGGGCTACTTGTAGATTGTGCTCTGATCAGACATGTTGATAAGTGTTCCTTAATACAGGATCTCAAACTATAGCAACTTGTGGACTGCTGACTGAGGAATTCTGGGAGTTGAAGTCCACAACAGAGGTGGGTTTCAGCAGGTTCTGACCAGTTCTGGAGAATCGTTAGCGGAACTTTGAGTAGTTCGGAGAACCAGTAGCAGAAATTTTGAGTAGTTCGAAGAACCGGTAAATACCACCTCTGACTGGCTCTGCTCCCATCTATTCTCTGCCTCCTGAGTCCCAGCTGATCGGGAGGAAATGGGGATTTTGCAGTAACCTTCCCCTGGCGTGGGGTAGGAATGGAGATTTTACAGTATCCTTCCCCTGCCATGCTCACCAAGCCATGCCCACCAAGCCACACCACGCCTACCAAGCCATGCCCACAGAACTGGTAGTAAAAAAATTTGAATCCCACCACTGGTCCACAAGTCTTAAAGTTGTCAAGTTTGGAGAACCCTGCCTTAGTATGTTACAGAGACATATGAAAGTCGACAGTCGTTTAGCATGTAAAAATACCTTACAAAAGGCTAAACATACAATTGTAGTCATTACTGGACAACCCACGACCATAGTTTCAGACAAATTTCTTTAGCTAAGCCTTTTATGATTGTAAGTCGCCCAAAGTTGCCCTGAGGTAAGATGGGCAGCCAATACATTTTACAACAAATAAAAATAAATAAACGGATAAACAGAACTACCGCAGGTGGGCAAAAAGGCAGTGGGAGTGGGAGCGACTTCCAACTTCCTGCTGACTTTCCCATTGATTTTGCTAATGGGAAGCTAGCAGGGAGTGTATTGAAAATCATGGTCATGTGATTGCAGCCAACTGTTGTGATGCTGCAGCGGCCAGAACTTGGCAAATGGAACTGGTATGACGTTCCTTGAAATTTCAATTACATGGGAGTAAAGGGTCCCCGGTTTTTGTATGCATTCTTTAAGTTAGCATATTTTAGGTGCCTTGATTCAAAAATGTTTGTGCCATGCAGCACCTTTTGGCCTAATTGAAGGTTACAAACAGACAAATAGGAGAGTTTTAGTAGTATAAAGATTATAGCATGGCCATGAAAGGCATGTTAATATCTTAAATATTGTGAACCAGTAATTCTGTAGAATTCAATCCTTGGGAAAGATAATGCAAAAATATTTGGGGTCTAACCCTTTAGAGCAGGGGTGTCAAACTCTTGTCGTCATGGTATCATCACGTGATGTATTGCAACTTTTCCCCCCTTCGCTAAACCAGGCATGGGCGTGGCCAGCATGTGACGCATCCAGCCTGCGGGCCGCAAGTTTGACAGCCCTGCTTTAGAACATGGGTGGGGAACGATGGCCCTTTTATGACCTGTGAATTTCAACTCCCAGAGTCCTCCATGCTGGCTCAGGAATTCTGGGAGTTGAAGTCCACAAGTCATAAACGGGGCCATCGTTCCCCACCTCTGCTTTAGAGCAACACTATTTTTTTTCCCAGGAGGAGGGCCACATTAGGCCCTTAATGGCATCCTGTTCAACAAACTCCCTTAAAGGGCATTCGTTCGTTCAAAACGTGGATAGATTTTTTTTTAAAAGCCTTTAAATGATTAAATTTCAATTATATTATAATGTCATTAATAATTCATTACATTAGTCTAGATGAGATGAATAATACTCCTACGGTGGCCTTAAAATTACTACCTTGGGGGAAATATCTGGAGCCCCAGGGGGCACATGCTGTCCTGGTACATCAGATTCTGCACCCTTCCTTTAGAGGAAGACTACTTATTAATAAAAATAATGAATTTCAGGTACCGTTCTAAAGTTAACCATTCTGCCCCAGCATGTTCTTTCTCTAATTTGTGTATAATCCCTGTTGCTCCCATGTTACAGGTATTTTCCATCTGATAGCTGGGAGCCACGAAAGAGCTTCGAGAAGTTTCCCCAAAGTAGCCCTTAGTGCTCTGTCTCAGAGACGTAAATCAGCTGCTGTCCGTTTTTTTTTTAATGTGAATATTGAATATTCTCTCCAGCCCTGGCAATTCAAAGTCATCCCTCTGATTTGCCGAGAAGGTACACAGCTCTATAGAGAAAGCATAACTGAAACACCAGTGCCCTCTATACTTCTTCTGCAAAATGGCATTCTTCCCTGGTGCTCAGCGTCTTGCAGCTGCTCTCTATCTCATAGCCCTTGTTTTGCTAGCTGTTTTGGGAGCAAACAGATTCGAGGACAGGAGGTTTGATTTCTTGAATTTCATATTTCAAATCGGAGAACAGGCATGTCTCAGGCAAATTTCCAGACCCTTTATCATCCTGGTTGCTCTCTTCTGCACTTTCTCTAGGGTTTCAAAAAAAAGACATTGAAACCCTAGAGAAAGTGCAGAAGAGAGCAACCAGGATGATAAAGGGTCTGGAAAATAAAACATACAAAGAGCGGTTGCAGGAACTGAGCTTGGCCAGTCTAGCGAAGAGAAGGACCAGGGGTGACATGATAGCAGTGTTCCAAAACTTGAGGGGATGCCACAGAGAAGAGGGGGTTAGGCTGTTCTCTATGGCACCAGAAAGCCAAACAAGGAATAACGGATGGAAGCTGACCAAGGAGAGATTCAACCTGGAAGTGAGGAGAAACCTTCTGACGGTGAGAGCGATCAACCAGTGGAACAGCTTGCCAGCGGAGGTTGTGAGAGCCCCAACACTTGCGACCTTCATGGAGAGACTGGACTGCCATCTGTCTCAAATGGTGTAGGAACTCCTGCTTGAGCAGGGGGTTGGACTAGATGACCTACAAGGTCCCTTCCAACTCTAATAATAAATCTATCAAAATAAATAAAAACTGACCCTGTTGAATTCACTTGAAAGGTGATTTATGAGTAACTGGGACATTCTTGATCATATCAGTCAGGAGACAAACCAACCCACTCCACTTTCCAGGTATCAAGGCACTGTACCGTCAAATGCCTTAGTGGTGGGTTGCTGCCTGTTCGGACCGGTTCAGACCAGTTCTCCTGTACTGGTGGCAGAAATTTGCATCCACTCACCGAACCAGCAGCGATGGCCGGCTGTCCATGCCCCCAAACCGGTTCTCCGGTCGCTGTGGCTGCCAAAGAACCCTTTGCGCTTCTGCGCATGTGCAGAGGGTCATTTCCCCAATGTGATGTAGGTGCGCGCGTAAGCGAAGCAACTACTTCCATCGCGATGCGAACCGGTAGGGAAGATAAGTAGTACCCACCCCTGATTCTACCAAAGGTGGACAGGACAGAGACAAAAGTGGTTGCTAACTATCCACAGCACTTTGAAGGAAAGGTAGAGTGAACTAAAGAGCCACCCAGAGCTGCTTCCGATAGGGAGATGGACAGTATATAAACGTAATAATAAATATATAAGCAGACTTTCAAAACCAACAATAATCAGGCTAGGTGCTAGAAGGGAAGAGGAGAGAGTCTGCTTTCTTCTGTAAGATTTCTCTTTTATTACTGTAATATTTCACTTTTGTTAAACCATAAAAGCTGTTAAAGAGATGCATATTTTAGTAGTGCATCAATTACACCAATTACATAGTTATTTGCACCGTTTGGTAAACAAATACAAACTGTAATTAAGAAATGCAGAGGAAAGAAAAGCAATTGGAATGGAGGGGAATTTATAAGAGTATAGAGAGAATCTTGTGTCTGTGTCTACGCAGAAAGAGAGACCACTGATTTGAATGGTGTTTACTTAAAAAGTATCTGAGGTGGCAAAATAATCCTTTGATCATTATCAGAGTTTCAGAAGCTGGACAGCTATGATACCTTCTGCCCAGGACAAATAGCATTTTAGGGCTGGTGGATTCCATAAGGACTATGAAAGGAGGAATCGGTCAAGCTTCACACACAGTTTAGGTATCAATCTCAACTCTTCAGAGAATTAACTCTTCATTCAGAAATAGGCTTCTTTTGATGCAGAGCTCTCGGACACAACTGAGTTCAATTACTTGGTTTATTTCAAACAAGATTAAAATCACAAAAACACCAACACGGTACACAGAAATCAAAGTCTTCCAATAAGTCTACAGCAGAGGAGAAATTCTAGCCTTTTCCTCCCATCTTTCTGAGTCAAAGGAAACTTGACCTGCTGGGGGTTCGCAGGGGTTTGGGAGAACCTCTAGCTAAGATTCTGTGCAGTTCGGAGAACCCCCAAATCCCACTCCTGGCTGGCCCCGCCCCACCCCGCCCACCCCTTCCAGGAGTCCCCACGCGGCCTGTTTTGGATGTAGGTAAGTGCAGGGTGTGCACAGAGGCTCGGGAGGGGGAAAAACGGGCCTACTGTAAGGTGACCAGACGTCCCGATTTTGGCGGGACAGACCCGCTTTTTAATGCTTTGTCCCGCGTCCCTCCCGCCCTCTTAAAAAGTCCCGATTTTTGAGCCCCCGCTTCTTCCTCCAGCCAGACGCGCGCCCGAGCAACAGGCTTCCGATTCAGTCCCCTCTATTCACAGGGTGGCGCGGGGCGGGGCAGAGCGAACCCTGGGGGGGGAGCGCCACTTTGCACTTGTCCCATGAGGCCATGCTAAGTGTGCCGCGGCAAAAGGGGCGGGGCAGGGCGGGGCACGCGTCCTACCTGAGACTTTTCCCGGTAGCAGCTCCAGTCGCGTTCCTTGCTAATAGCGTCCAGAGCAGAGCAGCACCTCCCAGAAGATCGCGAGACGTTATCTTCTGGGAGGGGCTGCTCTGCTCTGGGCGCTAATTAGCAAGGAACGCGACTGAAGCTACCGGGAAAAGTCCCAGGTAGGACGCGCGTCTCGCGCTGGGGGTTGGGGGGGCGGGGCAGGACTGGCGGACGGGACGGGGCGCACGTCCGACCTGGGACTTTTCCCGGTAGAGTAGCAGAGCGTGATGAGCATGACGTGAGGGGGGAGCCGCCAGGGACTGCGAAAGGCCGCTCATGGCCGGATTCCCATCCCTGCATCAGCAACTTCTCAGCAAAATGAAGACCGGCGGTGGAGCCGCGCCACTGCTTCCCCATTGGTTCGCTCGCTCTTCCTCGTGCGAAGACAAAGACGGTGCTGATTGGCCAGAAATCGCATTCCTCTCACTCTGCTTGGGTCAGCCAAGAGGTTCCCCCGGGCTCCATTTCTTTGCTGCGCTTGGTGGATCTGCTCCACAGGGGGAAAAGTCTCCCGTTTCGAGAGCGGGGTGTGTGTACTTAGGGACGGCGATTTCCTTTCCCAGTTTCTGTTTCGTCTTACTGTCTCTGCCTTAACCTTACTGCTACACATTAAGATTCCTTTCACCTTTGTCAACAACAAGTGAGCCTTGTGTTGTCGTGTATATAACTGACTACCTTGATTTAGGAGGCGCAAACCTGAGGGACTGAGAATTAATGCCGTCAGGAGTCATCTTGTAGAGATGGACGGCATAGAAATGTAAATAAATAAAATAAAATGCAGCCAAACATTCTTCCAGGGGGAACACCTTTATGGATTGTAAAGAATACTATACTCTTCTCAGTCGCGTTCCTTGCTAATTGGCGCCCAGAGCAGAGCAGCCTCTTCCAAAAGATAACGTCTCGCGATCTTCTGGGAGGGGCTGCTCTGCTCTGGACGCTATTAGCAAGGAACGCGACTGAAGCTACCGGGAAAAGTCCCAGGTAGGTAGGACGTACAGTGGCCTCCCGCGTCCCCCCTCCCCCCCTCCCCCCCACCTCACCTGGACGCCGACATTTGCTGTTTTGCCCTCTGCGCATGCGCAGCGTTCTGCGCATGCGCAGAGGGCAAAACTCAAATGGAGAAACCCACCCCCGTCAATGGTGTCCCGCTTGAAGAAAAAAAAATCTGGTCACTTTAGCCTACTGGAAGTTTGGGAAGGCCGGAAATGGGCCTGTTTCCGGCCTCCAGAGGGCCTCTGGAGCATGGGGAGGCTGTTTTCGCCCTCCCGGAGGCTCATCAAAAGCCTCCTTAGCCCGGGGAGGGCAAACTCCCCCCACCGTGGTGCAGGAGGCCAACTAGGCCATGCCCACCATGGTCACGCCCACCCTGCAACCGGGTAGAGAACCCATTGCTAAAATTTTTGAAGCCCACCTCTGACTTGACCATTCTCTTTATTGACCTTGGGAAACAATTGATCTATGTGGGCATAACACATTTTTAACCTGGGGACTGCTGGTTTCAGACTCACCAGATTCATTTCTCATTTTTAAATGGGACAGATCTGAGGCTTTTAATCATAAGGAGGCACCTTAAGCATAGGGTGGCTCTCTCAAGGATTAGAGGGAAACATCTGTCATCTGATACCAGTGACTGTGCTGGGTGGGACTAACTAAAATTAGGTCTAGAAAGTTTTGGAAGACCATAACTTCCTTCTGACAACGATGCTTCCATCCAACATGGTATGAAGTTGTATTACTTCCAAATCAGTCCTTCTGAAGCTTTACCTTCTTCTCAAATTTGCTTCTTTAAAGTTAATTGAAATAGAAAATGGGGACAGTGGAGCAGGTGGAACTTATGTTTCTAGGTGGGAGAGACTGAACAGAAACATTTATTTGAGGGTGGGGGATAATGGAACCCCCAAAAATCAATTATTTTTTTATTTGAGGTGGTGGATCCACTTTTTTTAAATATACAATAAAAATAAATATTTTTATTGTGAATCTTCTGCATGAAGAACCAGACAATCTATCACTGAGCTATGGCTCTTTCTCCAGATAGTCTCTTGAAGCAGAAAAGCAATTCACACGCCTGCATCCCTCCTTACTATGGTATGGAATACTCTATCCATGACTCTTACAGATTAACAGAGTTGGAAGGCACCTTATAGGTCATCTAGTCCAACCCCCCACTCAGCAAGAGACCCTACACCATTTCTGACAAACGGCAGTCCAATCTCTTCTTGAAAGTCTCAAGTGATGAAGTTCTCACAACTTCCGAGGGCAAGCTGTTCCATTGGTTGATTGTTCTCACTGTCAGAAAATTTCTTCTTAGTTCCAGGTTGAATCTCTCCTTGATCAGTTTCCATCCATTATTCCTTGTCTGTCCTTCGGGTGCTTTGGAAAATAGCTTGACCCCCTCCTCTCTGTGGCAGCCCCTCAAATATTGGAACACTGCTATCATAACCCTGATCCTTCTCTTCACTAGATTAGCCATGCCCAGTTCCTATAACTGTTCTTCATATGTTTTAGTCTCCAGTCCCCTAATCATCCTAGTTGCTCTCCTCTGCACTTTTTCTACAGTCTCAACACCTTTTTTATAGTGTGGTGACCAAAACTGGATGCAGTACTCTAGGTGTGGTCTTACTAGGGCTTTATAGAGTGGTATTAGTACCTCACTTGATCTTGATTGACTCCCATGGACAACTGCGATGCTTCCTCCCATGCTTGCACTACTCATTTTAACAACTTCATAAAATATGAGAAGTTATTCGTAAACAAGTTGCAACAAACATGAAAAATTATTCAGATGTGGGAGAAAACAAAATGGGCAGCTTTACCCATCCAAGCAATAACAACTCAAAACCAGGGATGGGCAACTTATAGCTTTCCAGATAGCAATAGTAATAGCAATAGCACTTAGACTTTTATACCGCTTCATATGTTGCAGAACTATAATTTCCAACCTCTAACAGGATGGTTAGGATGTTGGGAGTTGCTGTACAGCAACCTATTAGATTACAAAAATCTGGGCCTCTCTTTCACTATCTTTATGATACTGCAGATCATGAATGGGGATTGACACACTTGGTTTTTTCCATAGGATTTGACATACTTAGCAATAGCAATAGCACTTAGACTTATATACCGCTTCACAGTGCTTTACAGCCCTCTCAAAGCAGTTTACAGAGTCAGCCTATTGTCCCCAACAATAATCTGGGTCCTCGTTTTACTGACCTAGGAAGGATGGAAGGCTGAGTCAACTTTTAACAGGCAGATCCAATGAAGTCATCTCTATTCCAGGGACAGAATTTGGCAGGCATGGTCAAGAACGGGACCATTTAAGATACTAACACCTGCTCATTGTAATAACCCAAATTAAAACACTGATGAAAGGTTAACTGTCCAGCCTCACTCCAAACAGAATGTGATTAAGATGTTTGACTAGAAGCGAGGAGACACCTTGATTATTTGGGGCCAGTCATTCCCTCTCTCCCCAACTTCACAGGGTGACTGTTGTAGGGGAAGGAAGCATTAACACACATAGGGCAACTGCTGTGGGAGAGCAAGCCTTATCATCCTTGCTTTTAGTTCCTGCATAAAAGATAGGTTAAAAAACAAACAAACAAAATAAATAATGGAGGAACAGGACTCAACTTCCAAGGTAAATGGTAGGATTGGCTACTATCATTTTTCCTAATCTTCTGACTTGCCCATAATCCCAAAAGGCACTGTCCAAAATATAATCTCCTGAGAAAGACATAAAAGATTTTTTTCAAATAGTAATTCAACCTTTTAGAATCTCCCCAAAGCTGATGGCTTGTCTGTTGATGTCCAACTTATAACCTAACTTGGCTAGTCTTCTCTTTGCCCCTCTTGGGGGACAATAACGACATCAGTTAAGGTTTCTGCGATGGCATGCAGCTTTATGAAGTTGAAGCTAGAGCAGTGCTTCTCAATTATTTTCTGTTATGCCCCCCCCCCTAGGAAGAAGTAAACATTTTGCGCCCCCCCAACTCTCCACCGGGATGATTGCTTGCAATATTCGGCATGTTTTCGCTGAAAAAACTCAAGCGGCTTATCAGCATGATTGGGGTGTAATGTGTTTAAGTGACACCTTAATTTATTCGGCTTCATGCTGTCCGCTGCCAACATTTTTAGACACAGTAAACATACCGGTCTTTCCTCGTATCCCACCATAGTCACAGTGAAGCCAAGCGCTACATACACTTCGTCATATTTCCTCATCTTAGCTTTCGGGAGACTTACGTTTGTCTCATTATCTCCGTCTCTCTCCTCCTTTCTTTTCATCCCTGTTAAATATTTTTCCATGGTATCTCTTAAGGGTTTGTTATCTGCACTTCATATCTCCTGCTCTGTGCTGTGTGCTATTGTTCGGTGCAAAAAAACCCTACTCCCTGCTGCAAAAAAAAGCACGTTCCCTGTGGTCACGCGCCCCCCCTGGCGCCCCCCCAGGGGGGTCCGCCCCACTATTTGAGAACCACTGAGCTAAAGCCATCAGTATATACAGTATATTTTTTCTAAATTTAAGAGATATTTCTCACAGAAGTCTTACAGGAATTTCAGGATTGCAGTGAAAGGAAATTATTCGAACTAAATCCAGTCCCATAACAATATCTTGGAGTTTCGTCAGGAAATTTCCATAGCAATTTCTATTATTATCCTTGGCTCAAGGCCAAACAGGTGTGCTAAACACATACAGGTCCACAAGGAAGGTGGGAAGCTTTATGAAATCTGAGAGGTGGCCTGGATTTATTATTGGAAATACAGTACTGTTTTCCACATTGCTTCTTTTACAAAAATATGTGGACAATGCTTAGGAGTGGTGTAGGAATGCTCATTCCCATAACAATTTTTCTGAATGAGACCAAGATCGGTTAATCCTTGGAAACACTTTCTCAAGTGCAGCCAGATACATGCCACTGGGCCCTGAGAAGTATGGTGTGATAGAAGTAGGCCGTTATCTGTCTTTTCCACCTGCTATTCAGAGATATACTGCTTTAGTTAGGGAAGATTCTCTTTCCCTCCCATGACTAATAACCATAGAGAGAACTATTCTCCATGCTTTTGCCATTTTTTCTACCCTTTGAGAGCTTGCCTATAGGTAGAGATTTTAATCCTCCAGAGAATGTCCTTATCCATAATCAGTATTGTGGTTTAAAAACTCTGGAGGAGATTGAGAGAAGAAAGTATTCCATGTTAAGTTCGCAAAGAACAAGGATACCTACCCTGCTGAAGGAACAAAGCATATTGTGGCAGCCAACAAACATCTCAATTCAGCCTTGTCTAGAGAATTATCTGCAGTTTGTGCATCGGTTCAGGACTTCATTCTGTTCCACTCTCCCAATCCAGCAGCACATGACTAGCCAAGGTTGGGCTTAGACAAATTGCCATGCGGCTGCTACAACCCAGTTGCTAATTGTACGAGCCTTTGTCCCCTGGCAATATGTATGCATGTGAGTGTAAGTGTGTGGGTGTGTAAACCCAGCTCTCTTGCAGCTGCGAGCCCAGGGACCTAGCATTCCAGCCACACACAACCGCTGACAATACCTTAACACCCCAACTGTGCCCAGATCCAATGGAAACCTTATGCTGCAGCTGTGCATACCCATCACTGATTCTTTGGAGCTGCCAACGTGGCCTCCGTCTTCCTCTCTCAGTAGTATTGCCTTTGTGCTGCAAAGCCATGTAACGTGGTTGGAGGCTCTGAGAACAAAGGAAGAGAAAACAGGCTGCCCCAAAGAAAGAAGTAACCTAGAACGAAGGAGAAAGTTCCTGACAGTGAGAACAATTAATCAGTGGAACAGCTTGTTTTCAGAAGTTGTAGGTACTTCATCATTGGAGGTTTTTAAGAAGAGACTGGACAGCCACTTGTCTGAAATGGTTTAGGGCAGTGATGGCGAACCTATGGCACGCGTGCCACAGGTGGCACGCGGAGCCATATCTGCCGGCACGCGAGCCGTTACCCTAGCTTAGCTCCAACTCGCATGTGCACGCCAGCCAGCTGGTTTTCGGCTCACGCGGAGGCTCTGGGAGGGCATTTTCGGCTTCCGGAGGGCCTCTGGGGGCGGGGGCGGCGGGAGAGGGCGTTTTCGTCCTCCCCAGATTCCAGGGAAGCCTACTGGGCCCAGCGGAAGTCAGGAAATGGGCCATTTCTGGCCTCCAGAGGGCTTCCGGGGGGGCGGGGAGGCAATTTTTGTCCTCCCCAGGCATTGAATTATGGGTGTGGGCACTCGCGCGTGTGCGATAGCGTGCACGCACACGCTTTCGGCACCCGAGGGAAAAAAGGTTCGCCATCACTGGTTTAGGGTCTCCTGCTTGTGCAGAGGGTTGGACTGGAAGACCTCCAAGGTCCCATCCAGCTCTGTTATTCTGTTATTCTTGTTCTATCAGAAGAAAATGGAATAACTCAGGGAAGGAGACAGGCGGGCGGGTGGACACATTTACTGCACATATTGATCACTGTATGAAAATAAGGAATCAATTCTCCACAGCACAGGCCAGCTCAGAAGATAATCTGTTATAGTAACAACTGGAAGTTTCGCCTAGAGGGCCCAGGAGCTAAATAAGCGTTATGAAACTTCACTATCTCCACACTTGGATTAGATGCATGTTTGCCAAGATGTAGCCTCATATGGGATCTATTAAGGACTCCATCTATAGACAGCACATGTGGTTTGTCTGTTGAAAGGATCTGAGAGCTGTCTCTTTCAGAAAAAAAGAAAAAGGGGGAGAAATGTCTTGTACTAACTGGGCTGGGCAGAGTCATCACTTTCCCCAGAATTTTTACTTTTTTTTACTTATTTTTTATTTTTATTTATTTTATCAAAAAACTTAGCCCTTAAACTGAAATCTCTGAAGTCAACAGGCTCTTCTTCACCCTAGTTGTTACTTCTTTCATCACAAATAATAACGTTTATTATTATTATACAGCACATTAAATAAGCCAGCTTAACCCACATTATCCTCCAGTCTGGGAGGCAGCACAATACCTGCCAGCACTGTTCCCTCTAAGGTGCGCGGCCGTGCGGCCGCGCACGTGATGAGAGAACGCCGCGCGGAAGTTTCTAACTTCTGCCCGGCATTTTCTAATGGGAGAGGCTGCGTGCCTGCACGGCCGCGCAGATGAAAAAACGCCGCGTGCCGTTTTCAGCTATTACAGGGAACATTGCCTGCCAGTCTAGATCTGCTATGTCCCAAGAGCCAAGCTCTTCTCTGCCTCCTTAGAAAGACTGGTAAATGGTGCTCTCCAGTGGTGGGATTCAAAATTTTTTACTATCGGTTCTGTGGGCATGGCGGGGCAGGGCATGGCGTGACTTGGCTTGGCTTGGCGTGGCTTGGCTTGGTGGGCATGGCAGGGGAAGGATACTGCAAAATCTGCATTCCCTCCCCACCCCACTAACCTGCTTTCCAGCTCCGTTCTCCTATGCAGTGCAACCAGGGGCGGGTTCCTAATTTTTTTACTACCATTCTGTGGGCGTGGCTTATTTTGTGGGTGTGGCTTGCCAGCCATGTGACCGGGTGGGTGTGGGCCTCGGGAGCTTGGCAGCAGCCGGAGAAGGGGGGGCATTGCCCACCCACAACGCAGCCCCCCACAGCGGGAGCAGCAAGACCGCGGCAGCGGTTCTTCTAGGAGGCTCTGACCAGCCTGAATGCTTCTCCCCATTCGATGATCCTAGGCTCCTGCCACCCGTTCCCCCTCCCCTCAGCAGCTCGAGAAGCCTCGAACGTGCAAAAATGCCTGGGATCATCACCGCGCGTTCGTGGCTTCTCGGACTGCTGAAGGGAGGGGAATGGAGATAGCTCCTGCCGCCCATTCTTTCAGCGTCTCACACACTCCCTCAGCCATCCTCCCCTGCTTGGACTCACTGTGGGGTAGGAAGGCAGCGCATGCACAGTGCCGGAAGCTCGGCTTCTGGGCATGCGCAGAAGAAATTTTTTAAAAAAATTTAAAAACATTTTTTTAAAAAATGGCGGTGCCCAAGCACTGGCAACCGACCGCACCGGTACTGTGACGTCACCAGCGGGCTGCTACCAGTGCTATAGAGTGGACTGCACCAGTAGGAACCCACCACTGAGTGCAACAAAGGAAGACCCAGCCAATCATCTGGGACTCGGGAGGCAGCGAAGAGATGGAGGCGGGGCCAGCCAGAGGTGGTATTTGCCGGTTCTCCGAACTATTCAAAATTTCCGCTACCGGTTCGCCAGAACCGGTCAGAACTGACTGAATACTACCTCTGGTGCTCTCCGGAGGTGAAGGTGCCCTGAGGTTTTTTGGCTTCTGCCCTACAAACTCTACCAAGGAGACGTCAGCAGTGATACTTCCTGTAGAAGAGGCTGCTGTGTTCCTATTGGCCATCTGAGACCATACCGGACATACATGCATACAGGCAAACCCAGGTCTATCTATTTTCACATGAGGGGCTCCTGCATAAAATAATCCTTATGGAGGGAAAACAAACTTCTTCACCACCTTCATAGAACATATAATAATAGAGTTGGAAGGAACCTCGGAGGGCCTCTAGTCCAAGCCCCTGCTCAAGCAGGAGACCCGATACCATTTTAGACAAATGGTTATCCAGACTTTTTTTGAAAGCCTTCAGTGATGGAGCAGCCACAACTTCTGAAGGCAAGCTGTTCCATTGATTGATTGTTCTCATCGTTAGGAAATTTCTCCTTAGAAATTTCCTGCAATTGAAATTTCCTCCTTAGAAATTTCGCTGCAATTGAAAGACAAATCAGATACGGAATATTATGAAACCTGGAACAGATTATATGAATGGTGGGATAAAAGGAGAGCCAAGATTAAGTGATATTGGGAAAATTGGAAGACTTAAAAAAAGTGTATAAAATTTGATTTTCTTCAAAAAGAAAAATATAGACAAAGAAATGACCTTATGTAAATAATTTAACTGGAAAATCCGTCATGTACATAATTTTTATGTATTTAGGTCTTTGTTATGTTTTGTTGTTTGTATGTCTGTTTGTTTTTAATTGTTCCTTAAATAAAATATTGTTATAATTTTTTTTAAAAAAGGACATTTCTCCTTAGTTCTAGGTTGCTTCTCTCCTTGGTTAGTTTCCATTCGTTGTTTCTTGTCTTGCCTTTAGGTGCTTTGGAAAATAGTTTGACACCCCCCCTTACCGTTGTAGGAGCCCCTCAAATGTTGGAACCTTCACCCCGACATAGGCAGGAATTGGGAATGAAGTGGGGAGCAGAGTGCCTCTGAGTCTTTAAAGTCAAGAGGAGAGCCATAAATCTAGATTTTTGATGCCTGGGGAAAGCAAAGGACAATTCCTCCTTTACGTAGCATAACAAGGAAATTAAAAAGAAAAAGAACAAATGGGGACTTGCAGGAGAATATATTAATTTTAATAAAAAAAACAAATAACAAAGAAAATGCCTGAGACAGACTGAGCTCACTTGGGAGACTCAAAAAATGTTGGTGTTTCCCAGCCGTTTCTGAACAATCCCGCAATTGCAGGTCAACAAGTCTAAATCTTGTGTTGTCTACGCTTTATTGCAGTTAAGAGTCCAGGGTGCTTTAGAAAGTGCAAAAGGACAACCCAATGGGATTATATAAAGATCACTGCGCTGCAATTTTCTGCATCCTAAAAGAAGCAAACTACCTTAAGCTCCCATAAACGTCTGGTGTCAGGTCTCCATTGCATTTTGTTTGCCCAATTGCTCCCCACTTCTTCAAAATCGCTATTATAAAGTACATCATGTAATATTATAAATTATAAACTTCGTGTTAAGAGCTGTACAAGGAGAGAGCTCCTGCCTGATAGAAGAGGGACAATCTATAATGTGCCACTGATTAAAAAAAAAACATCTACCTACTTCTTTTTAGGAAAGAAAGGCTAATGAGGAAAGGATGATTTTAAGAATCTTACGGAAGAAAAGAGGGTAGCAATGACATTAGCAAGAAAGAGGAGACGCCCAGCCAGGCCAGCTGTATCATTGTGCAATGTGTGATGTGTATCTTACACATCAAATGCTGAAGAGTGGCAGTGAGATAGTGAGTCTCTTCTGAGTCTTAACTACCTTGAGATCTTCTGCTCTTGTGGAGGACATAATTCCATCAACAGAACTGACAGCCTTTCTACTTCTCACTTGGAATTCTATAGTTTACTTTCAGCATGGAAGTCCTCAGGACAACTTTGATTCCAACTGGAGGTGTAGAGTCTATCTCAGTTATGGCGAACCTTTTTTGGCTCGGGTACCAAAAGGATGTGCGCGCATGGGCATGCCCAAATCCATGGCCTCCCCACATGCATGCACACAACCCCCTGCTTCCCCTGCTTTCCCCCCCCATGCATGCACACTCCCCCCCGCTGCCCCCCCACGCATGCGCACAGGCCTCACAACGAACTCCTGGGGACTTCACGGGATTTTCCCAGGCTTCACGGACTCCTGAAGCCTGGGGATGGCAAAAAATGGCCCAATGAGCCAACCGGAAGTTCAAAAACGAACTTCTGGTTGGCCCGTTTGGCCATTTTTTGCTGTCTCCAGGCTTCAGGAGGCTTCCCTGAAGCCTGGGGACAGTGAAAATGGCCCAACAAATCAACCGGAAGTTCGTTCCTGAACTTCCAGTTGGCCTGTTGGGCCGTTTTTTGCCGTCCTCAGGCTTCAGGAGTCCGTGAAGCCTGGGAAAATCCCGTGAAGTCCCCAGGCTTCAGGAGGCTTCCCTGAAGCCTGGGGAGAGCGAAAACGGCTGAAAAGAAGGCTGAAAATCAGCTGGTCAGCGTGCGCATGCGCGCTGGAGCTGACATAGGGCAATGCCTCGCATGCCCTCCAATATGGCTCCGCGTGCCACCTGTGGCACGCATGCCATAGATTCGCCATCACAGGTCTATCTTTAAGAACCTGAGACTCTCCCCATGTTATTGAACCAAACTTCCATCAGTCTCAGTCAGCATGACCAAATAGGAGGGACACATTTCCTGAACCTCTGGAGTAGCCTCGCTTTCACTCTACTGAGAGAACAATCAAGAGAACATTTATTTCAATCAAAGACCAATGAAGAGGCAGATACGTATATAGTTAAATCCAGATGAACCAAGGCAAAATTTAAAATAAATTTAAAAATTATATTACTTTCTTGGGGACTATCAGTCAATAACCGAGCTTCTGAAATTTGTCCAGCCACTTTTCTAAGGTAGATAAAACATGGCCTGGCATGGATAGCATTTGGATAGCAATCTTTAGCTAACTTGTTAAGTATCATGAGTCCTGCTCTTCAGGGACATGAAAATCATCAGAATAATGAGGAGTTATAAGAATTGAGTGAGTTTCTCCTAATGACACAGAAGAAGAAAAAGCAGGGAGCCAATAATTGTTCTCAAGCTACTGGAACTTTTAACATAAAGTGTATTGCTAAATCTGTCTTCTAAAATTACAGAAATTACCCCATTCTTTGCATATACACTCTGGGCTATTTAAGAAACCAGACTACCTCAGTTGGCATAGCTGAATTAACTCCTTATCATTACATTACTTATATCATTCTGGTGTCCCACATCTAACACTCTTTTGCTTACAAACTAACTTTCCTCAGGGGAAAGACTGCATCTGGCAAAAATCAAATATAAGCCCAGTCTTTCATCTGTGAATCTCTTCCAGCTTCCAATTATCTTTTGGGACTTTCCCTGGTTTAAACTGTTTCATTCATCTGACATTTTCAGAGGCCAGAAAGTATGGAGCCAGTATCCAACTCAAGTAAGTGGATCCCCACATCAGCATATAAAGCTCTATAAAGCATTATTTATGTCATATTTTTATGAATGTATTTGTTCATTTCTCCCATTAGCATAATATCAATTTTATTCCATTTCTTGGTAGCTTACCATCCATGGTACATATGCAGTAAAACATTTTTTTTCTTTTTACTATACTATACACTATACACTATGCACTATGCACTATGCACTATGCACTATATACAACAAGACAGACACAGACTTCAGAGGATAATCAGAACTGCAGAAAAAAACAATTACTGCCAACCTGCCTTCCATTGAGGACCTGTATACTGCACGAGTCAAAAAGAGGGCCGTGAAAATATTTACTGACCCCTCGCATCCTGGACATAAATTGTTTCAACTCCTACCCTCAAAACGACGCTATAGAGCCGTGATGGCGAACCTATGGCACGGGTGCCACAAGTGGCACGCGGAGCCATATCGGTGGGCACGCGAGCTCAGGTCCGGCGTGCAAGTGTGCACCAGCCGGCTGATTTTCGGGCCTTCTGGGCCCACTGGCAGTCGGGAAACAGGCTGTTTCCAGCCTCCAGAGGGGGGTGGGGAAGGCTGTTTTCGCCCTCCCCAGGCTCCTAGAAAGGCTCTGGAGCCTGGGGAGAGCGAAAAATGGGCGTGCCATTGCATGCTGGGAGCAGGGGGGTCATGCGTGCATGTGCGGGGGTGCATGGAATTATGAGTGTGGGCACGCACACACGTGATCCCCCGCATTCCCCCCCCCTTTTGGCACGCGAACCAAAAAAGGTTCGCCATCACTGCTATAGAGCACTGCACACCAAGACAACTAGACACAAGAACAGTTTTTCCCCGAACGCCATCACTCTGCTAAACAAATAATTCCCTCACCACTGTCTAACTATTCACTAAGGCTGCATTACTATTACTATTAGTCTTTTCATCATTCCTATCACCCATCTCCTCCCACTTAGGACTGTATGACTGTAACTTGTTGCTTGTATCCCTACGATTTATATTAATATTGATTGTTTCCTGATTGTTTATTTGTACCCTATGACAATCATTAAATGTTGTACCTCATGATTCTTGACAAATGTATCTTTTCTTTTATGTACATTGAGAGCATATGCATCAAAGACAAATTCCTTGTGTGTCCAATCACACTTGGCCAATAAAGAATTCTATTCTATTCTATTCTATTCTATATACTATATACTATATACTATACTTTACTATAATTATCTTCATTCAGGGTAGAGTCAGGGCAACTAAGTGGAGGTGAGTGTTCACTGGCCGGATGCCCTTCCTGATGCCCACCTGGAGTTCACAGCAGATATTTCTTTTTTGTGTCCTGAGAGAGAAATATTTGTCACTACCTTAGGATTAAAGTCTCAACCTTCCAAATGGAAAGCGAGCATCATCACCACTAAGCCACCACATTGGTCATATGCAGCAAAACAAATATAAACTGTAAAGCATCCATGATAAATACAAATATTAAAATGTCCTAGAAGAAACAAATTAAAAATATCCATCATAATAATAATGCTCCCCTTAACTCTTTTATCACAATATAGTAATATTCCCTCGGGAGTCCCTCGGGAGTAGGGCGGCATATAAGAAAACCAAAATAAATAAATAAATAAATATCTTAATGCAATGGTCCTATTACAATGATACAGTGGTTCACCATGCAAGAGCAACCACGAGATCATTGAGATGCAGTAATCCATATCGTTTTTTCGATAGCAAGCCCCTTTCAGCATCTCACAACCAAGAAAGCAAGATTTTCATCAAGTCAGGAGGCTTATGGGAAGGAAAAATGGGGTTAAGTCAGAGAACCATGGAAAGTGGGCAAGCAGACCTTGGCTTCATTTACCGACAAATTCATTAAAGCACCGACCTCAAAATGTTCCCTTTTTTTTTGAGTCTTGGCTGAATAGGGAGGATGCCAATCCTTTACAATATTTCAATACTGCAGACATGTTCGTCCACTCTTGTTCTGCAATGTTTTGGAAGCATCTATTTTCTTACCCAGAGTTAGAGAATTCCATCACAAATGCAGGCTTTCTGTTACCTTCTGCTTAGCATCTTGAAAAGCTAAGCAGGTTTGGCCTGGTTAGTATTTGGATGGGACCCCATCAAAAATTCCAGAGATATGAGTTACATTGGAAAGGTGTTTTTTTTTAATCCTTGAAAGCAATGTAGTGAATCACTTCCACATTGTTGTCAATTTTGTAAGAGGAGAGTCACAGTAGTCTACAGTGGCAAAAACCAGGAGACTGCTAAGAACTTTTCTGACTAACAAATTTTATTAAAAGGCACAATTTTTCAGAAGCTGCAGCTTACCTCATCACAAAAGTTGATGCCTTTTAATAAAATTTGTTGGTCAGAAAAAGTGCTACCAGATTGCTGATATTCTCCCGAAATCTCTGCAGATATGTTGAAATAGTCTTCCACCTTTTGGAGGTCAGATTGGTGTCAGTTTGGCAACTTTTTAAAAAAGTTTTTTATTTATAAAACAATTAAAAACAAACGTACAAACAACAAGACAAAACAAAGACCAAAATACATAAAATTAAGTACATGATGGATTATCCAATTAACCTATTTACATATGGTCATTTCTTTTTATACATTTTTCTTATCAAATAGAATCAAGTTTTAATACAATTTCTAAGTCTTTCCAATCTTTCCAATATTACATAATCTTGGCTTTCCTTTTCCCCCCCATTCGTATAGTTTGTCCCAGGTTTCATAATATTCCGTATCCGATTTGTCCTTCAACTCTAGTGTTAATCTATCCATCTCTGCACATATTAGTATTTTATCTAAAATTTCATCCTCCGTAGTTATGTCTTTATTTTTCCATTTTTGAGCAAATATTATCCTTGCAGCGGTCAAAATATGTAGCATAAGGTATAATGTATTTTTTTCCAAATTTATCAATAGTTATTCAATTTGGCAACTTTTTAAAATAGCTGCTAGCACAGAGCTCTGTCCCACATGTCCAGATATTTGTCACAATTATCTTGTTCGTTTTCATTTCTGTTATGCCAAGATTGTAGCGATGTTTTTCATTGTTTCTGCTGAAGGTTTTTACTACCGAGAACCATCATGACTCAAGTGAATTTGGCAGCATATAATTAAAGATGTACATCACCAGAAATCAAGCATTACCTGCAGATGTTTTAAATCCATGCTAGACATTCCAGGAGATGAATAGTTAGCAGTGAAACTCCGAAATATAACCAAGTCATTTCATCTGATTTGCTCTGATCAGTTTTTTGCCAAATCGTTTCTTCTATGATAATTTGTGAGGTTGTGTGTGTGCTATTTCTTGTGATAATGCTGGGGAGGGATGTGTCTCAGAAAGCTGTGCTGTAGAACAGAAACAGAGGGCCATTATTGATCCAAACAACCGTTTGACCCTTTTGGACATGTGTAATAAATACTTGCACCTATGGGAGTTAATAACTAATACCCAATGAAGCTCCTACCATCAATGGAGGAGTCAGCGTGGCTTCGGCCCAGTCTACCCAGTGTGAAGAGGAAACATGCCAACAGTTTGGGGAGTGGCGTCAAGCTGGCCACGCCCACTCAGTCAGCCACACCCAATGAGTGGCATCAAGCTGGCCACACCCACCCAGTTGGTCACACCCACCCAGTTGGCCACGCCCCCTCAAGGTCGACCACAGCCCTGAGGCGTCTCTCAATGAAATTGAGTTTTTTTATTGAGGTCCTCCTCAATAACCCCATATATTAGGGCTCATCAACAGTGCAAGCAAAAATTGTTCAGTTTCCATTTGACACAATTGTCACAGAACAACACACTCCACCATCTTCCATTTCCTTCTCCTCCAAATAGATCTCCACTGGCTTTTTCTCTTCTCCAAATAAGTACGCACAGCCTGTGGAGCAAGGCAACACCCCTTCCATTGGGTGGAGAGTGCCTTTAAGATTCAGGTCTCACTTCTGCAATCTTATTGCGCTGAATAATTCACAGATGTGTTAAATGCCTAATTTCTCATTAACTGTTAATGCAACCCCAGAAAGGAAATCAAAGCGGTAAATCTGGCTGGGTGCTTAAGCTCTGGATATATGGGTTGCAGGGTGATCATATAACCTTTGCTAGAGAGAGATAAAGAAAACGCCGGATACCAGGAAAAGTGAACAAGATAGTGTTTTTGTGCACAATTGAAGAGTGCTGTAAATTTAAAAAGCATCCATCTATGAGCACACAACACATTTACTGTACTCATCACTCTTTCCCCGAAACAGAGGATTGAAAAGTAAAAAAAAAAACTAATTAAAGTACATTGTTTCAAATGTAGAATTTCCATTAACACTTAAAAACAAGTTATCACAAACTCTTCATAGGTAGGAGCAATGTTTCTCAGCAACTTTAAGGCGTGTGGATTTCCAACTCCCAGAATTCTCCAGCAATACAAGATGTTCCTAATTCTGATCTTCACATGTTGTTTTCTTCATTAAAAAAAAACCCAAAAGCTAGAAAATTCCTTATTTTTACATTCAATTTGTACATTTAATTTTCTGTACAAATTTCCCCTGTAGTGGAATTTCGTACATAATTCTCAATAATGTATCCTTTTAAAAATGAATTGCACCAAGTAACTTTCTTTTTAAAGCATGTAGCTTTAATGTCATTTTGATACATAATGTTTTACTAGGGGGAGGGCTTCTTTCCTAAATGTTTATTTCTTCGATGGGCACCAGTTATTTATTATTTAAATTTGTTATAGCCAAGCTGTAACAAAAGGTGCTTTTGGTCTAATGAAAGCCACAGCTTATTTACTTTTATATTCAGGTCACAGTTTGTATTCAGCCGGTTCTGACTGGTTCGGGTGAACTGGTAGTGGCCATTTTGACCAGTTCAGAGAACCGGCAAATACCACCTCTGGTTGGCCCCGCCCTCCCGCCCCCGCCATTCCCTGTCCTATATTCCCGTTTTTTAGCTCAGCTGATTTGCACGGCAGAGCGGATTGCCGTGCCTCAGCTGAGCTAAACAACCGCTCAGCTCACCAACGCTGTCACCGAGGGCGGTCTTTGAGTGCTGCCAAGTTTTCTACAAGTGTGTTTGACCCATGCGCATGCATGGAAGGTATTGCGCATGCACGGATGCACTCACATTTTTGGTG
This sequence comes from Diadophis punctatus similis, assembly GCA_023053685.1. Taxonomy (NCBI): domain Eukaryota; kingdom Metazoa; phylum Chordata; class Lepidosauria; order Squamata; family Dipsadidae; genus Diadophis; species Diadophis punctatus. The sequence continues at coordinate 131,341 of JALIGW010000049.1, forward strand.
CTGCTGGGCGAACTGGTAGGTAAATTATGTGAACCCCACCTCTGATTCAGGTGCTAAGAATGAGGTTAGTGAGAAAGGAATCCGCAGTTCCCAGGTGGAAGCAAAACATTTCTTAGATGTGTCTCAATCCTCAATTGCATTAAGAGATTGCCAAGTATTCATTAACTCAGAAGGGACATCTAGTTCAGCGGTGGGTTGCTCCTGGTTCGGACTGGTTCTTAGAACCGGTAGCACTGGCAGTGGGAGGCTCCTCCCACCTGCCCGGGACGCTTCTGCGCATGCGCAGAAGCATTGCGTGTGTACGCGAGCAAGAGCGCAAACCGGTAGCAAAATAATTTACAACCCACCACTGATCCATGTCATAGTATGAGGCTCAAGGATATGGACATCCAAAAAATATTAACCTTTTGTCTCAAAATCAATTTAACAGATGATATTGCGACTTCCCAAGACACAATAACTGTAGGACATCACAGAAACAGATGCTTTAATGAAGTCTATTCTCGTTGCATCGCCAACAATGTAATGACTTTACTCAAACCTTTTTCATATGTATAAAATAAAAGGTTCAAGAAAGATGAAGTATCCTCTTTTGTTGAAAAAGATGCCATTTAAGAGTATCAAAATTGCTCATGCTGATATTAAGAAAGCTTTCCCGTTGTTAGAAAAGAAAATAGAAAAGAATAAAGAAAATATTGGAAGATATAAGGAAGATAATGAAGTAAACAATAACTATATAGAATAAATATGTTTTTGTATCACTAGGCTGCAAAAGGATAGTGTCAACGGGATGGTTGACATGTATGTTCAATGTTTTCTATTTTCAAAGATATTTGATACTTTATTTGTATATACATATGTTTACACATGTTTTTATGTTTGTTTGTATGTATGTTTGTTAGGTTTTTTTAACACAATTAATAAAGATTGTTTTTTTAAAAAAGCTTTCCCGTTGTTTAAACAAATTGGGGGACTCAATTTCCTTATTCAGATTTTTAAAAATGCATATGAATAACAAGCATTTATAAAGGCTAATGTGGGGTGTTTTATTTCATAGGTTTTAATGATCACTTCTAATAAATTAGGTGTCTGTAAGAAAGCTGGAAATGTGCTGGTCCAAATTCAGAGCTCAATAAATGTTGTAGTTGTAAATACTGCCAGTGGGTGGCAACAGATAAATGATATTTATCTTTTGACATAGGAAATAAGAAAAACTGATAATTACAATCCAGGAATCCACTGTGCGCTTATTACTGCTAAGAGACTAGCCTTCAAAACTGGAAAGAAAAATGTATGGCCCCAGTTATTCGAAGAATTGAAGACCTGATGTTGCTTGTAACTTATGAATCAGCTGCTAACGGACAATTACAATGAAATGTGGTTATTTATTGAAACTGAAATTAAAAGTATTTTATTTATCAAAACTATATACAGGGTGGCAGAGTGGCTCAGCAGTTAAGATGCTGGGCTTGTTGGCTGGAAAGCTGAAAGCCCAGGTTCGAGACCCGAGCTCCACGCGATGGGTTAAGCTCCTGTCCTCAGTTCCTGGTGATAGCATGGAAATACAAATAGATAAATAGGTCCCAGGTTTGGTGGGAAGGTAACTGCACTCTGTGTCATCATGCTGGTCACATGTCTTCAACAGCACTGGCACAATGGCCTTAAAACGGAGATGAGTACCACCCCCTATATTTGGCAATGATTAGCGGAGTGAAATCCATTATTATATTATATATATATAATAGCATACACACACACACACACACACACACACATTCCTTGATTCACAACCATTCATTTAATGACTGTTCAAAGTTAAAACGGCACTGAAAAAAGTGACTTATGACCATTTTTCACACTTACAACCATTGCAGAATTCCCACGGTCATGCGATCAACATTCGGATGCTTAGCAACTGTTTCATATTTATGATGGTTGGTCATAGGATCACCTTTTTCAACCTTCCGACAAGCAAAGTCAACGGGGAAGCCAGATTTCACTTTACAGCCATGTCACTAACTTAACAACTGCAGTGATTCACTTAACAACTGTGGCAAGGAAAGTCTTAAACACACTTAACAACCGTCTTGCTTAGCAACAGACATGTTGGACTCAATTGTGGTCGCAAGTCGAGAACTACCTGTATTTTATTGCCATGGTTTTTTTCATTATTGTTTTAATATTTTTCTTTGCTCTTTTATTAAATAAATGAAAAATACCCTTGCAAGGGGAAAAAAAGATCTAGACTATCTCTGGAATATACCAGAGGTGGGTTCCTCCCGGTTCGGACCGGTTCACATGAACCGGTAGCAACCCGCTGGTGATGTCATGATGACATCACGGAACCAGTTCAGTCGGTGCCAGTCCATGGACGGTGCCATCTTTTTTTGAATTTTTTGGGATTTTGGGGGGGGGGGTTGAATTTTTTTCTTCTGAGCATGCTCAGAAGCCAAGTTTCGGCTTTTTTAAAAAAAAATTTTTATTTTTTCGGCACGGCGTGGGAGGAAGCGAACCGGCAGCGAGGTAAGTTAGAACCCACCCCTGGAATATACATATGTATGTTCCAAAACAGAATCAATCTGTAGACTTATTTGCCCCAAGCAAATTCTGCTTGTCGTCCCCCAATTTCACAAGCTCCATTCCATGCAACCTCAATCCCCTGTTTTTCCATAGCACTTATCTGGAATTTATTTTGGAATAAATTGGCTCTTGAACTGAACCTGGCCTATACAGTTTTGGCCCTCTGGAAACTCCTGGAAAACAAAGCTGGTGCGAATGAAGAAAGATACCTAGGAGGAATGAATACACCATGGTCTTTGGGTTTTATGATTTTATAATTATGTCATTTTAGTTGTTGATTGTGAGTTTTTATTTCCTATATTTTATTGTTTTTATTTCCTACATTTTATTGCTGTAAACCATTGATCGTCTCACAGTTGCAGCAGGTGCTACATCAAATAAACGAACAAACAAACAGTTTCTGTCTTCTTTCAACTACAGTGAGCAAGTAACTGCTATGGTTAAGGGTTCATTCTTGTCTGAAATAAAGATTCTAATCTAGCCAAATCATGTCTGAATGACTTCTGACAAGTCAAGCCAAGAGCTGAATAAGTGGTTTAAGTGACTCGGAAGGCCATGATTTACCGTGGAGGCCCTGCTATAAAACACTAACTGCGATAGATCAAAATCTAAGAAATCTTTGATGGGAAAACCAACTACAACAATACTACGGATCATGCTAGTGCCCTGAACAAATGGCTAAAAGTAGTCACAAAAGGTGCCATGGGAATAAAAATAAAGGAAGGGGATGACTGATTGCAATAGGCTAGAGGCAAAGAAACTGTACTCCTTAACACCAAAAGTAGCCTACAGACAAAATCCTGCAAATGTTTCTTTGGAATCCAGTCTGGATACTATCACACCTGTAAATTACTGTACATCCAAAAGACCCAGACTTTTATGGACCTCCCTCCACAAATGTCCATTTTTGGATTTCCAAAACTAGAATAGAATAGAATAGAATAGAATAGAATAGAATAGAATAGAATAGAATAGAATGGAATGGAATGGAATGGAATGGAATGGAATGGAATGGAATGGAATGGAATAGGAATAGGAATAGGAATAGAAATAGGAATAGAACAACAACTTTATTGTCACTTTGAATGTACACTAATTGGCATACATTAAAATAAAATTTCATTGCATATAGCTCTCAAAGGGTCACCATTTCCAATATAGACAACATGAACATGACAAAATAAATAAATAAATAAATAAATACAAAATTATGTATATACCCACATATTGTTATATGACACAAACAACACAGCCTAGTTCGGATATATACATGTACATGGCGAGAAAAACGAAAGTTGCGAGTTTACCAGACGGATGGCATAGGGAACCACGTTGTTACAGAATCTGGTAGTTCTGCTTTCTTTTGACCTGGCCCAATTTTGAAGACGATGTCCTCTGAATCCATTCAAATCCAAATGTGTTCTTTTATAGTTCTCAGAATCAGGTTCTAAACCGAGCAGTACATTAACTGACTGACTGACTGATTATATGCCATCAGGTCAATGTTGACTCACAGTGACCACATTGATTTGCCGAAGCGGTTGCTATCAATCGATTGAAGCCTCCTTTGTGCGTGCAGAAACAACTGTGTGTCAGTCTACGCTTCCCGTGGGCATGAGGTTTGTCATTGGTTGTTTCTCCGCACACGTTATAGATTTTTAGATTTATTATTAGAGTTGGAAGGGACCTTGTAGGTCATCTAGTCCAACCCCCTGCTCAAGCAGGAGTTCCTACACCATTTGAGACAGATGGCAGACCAGTCTCCCCTTGAAGGTCGCAAGTATTGGGGCTCCCACAACCTCCACTGGCAAGCTGTTCCACTGGTTGATCGCTCTCACCGTCAGAAAGTTTCTCCTCACTTCCAGGTTGAATCTCTCCTTGGTCAGCTTCCATCCATTATTCCTTGTTTGACTTTCTGGTGCCATAGAGAACAGCCTGACCCCCTCCTCTCTGTTGCATCCCCTCAGGTATTGGAACACTGCTATCATGTCACCCCTGGTCCTTCTCTTCGCCAGACTGGCCAAGCTCAGTTCCTGCAACCACTAAGTTCCTGCAACCGCTATAAGTTTAATTAACGTTCTTGTTAGATCCTATATTTTACGTTGATTTTTAACCGCATTATTGTGAGTTTGGTACTGATGAGTCAATATGAAATGCTTTCATCTACCGCTGTTCGTCTTTTAATTGTACTGTTTACATAGATTTTTGTTCATGATGATCCATCTCTAACCGGGTCCTTCAGATCTTCCAAAGATGCACTCATTGCTACTGTAACTGAATCCATTCACCTTCCTGCTGGTCATCCTCTTCTTATTCCTTCCATCTTTCCCAGCATTACAGCCTCCTCCAGAGAGCTGGATCTTTGCGTAAATGTGTCACAAATAAGAGTGTGACCATTTGTGCCTCATTGAGAACTCTGGGTTGATTTGTTTAACAATCCATTGATTTGTTTTCTTGGTTGTCCACAGTATTGTCAGGAGTCTTCTTCAACACCAATGTTCAAAAGCATCAATAACTTCATGTAATCTGCATCCGTACATATTCCTTCTTCATCCATACATATTTCTAACATAAGCACAGAGGCAGAGCTTGAACAAAGGAATTTCTTTGAGGTAATTTGCCCATGATTTGCCTTTTTGAGCTCTTTGCATCTCAAAGCAAACTCACTCTGTGTGTTTGCCTTCCAGTCTTTATGGCTGTCCCCTCTTTCTCACCCAAATAAAATGAAAGACTTAGTCTTGTTTAATGTGTGCCAACGCTGTTCATTACCCTTCTCTTTATGCAAATGAATGCACTGAAAACTCTGCCTTAGAGTCCATTAATTGCTAATTAATCTCCTCTCCCTCCTCACACACACACACCACCACCAGCCATTCACCCTATCTGCTGAACAGTTGCCGGGAAGCCAGAAATCGGCCAGTATAAGCAGTAAGGGAATCTTGCCCCCATTTGGCATATTGCCCAGCAGGTAAACTTTTTGACCCCCTCATCAAAAATGTTGGCAATACAAGGATTTCAATCAACGCTGGGAGTATCCGTAGTCTTTTTCCTAACCTACCATCTCCATGATGCCAGAAGGAATAGACATTAAGGCCAATGGTGGAAATTACTCCATAATAAATAGGGCAATTAAAAAAAACCCAGTATTATTCCTAGAGGGATGGTAATAATTGGATGTGTTTAAAAGGTATTTTCCCAGGATAGTGAACATTCCAACATTTGCAGTTGTCAACACTATGGTAGAACAGTGCAGAGAGGCTGGTTTGGGAGATGAATCTGCACTGCCCTCTGCTGGTTGGGATCTCAAATATTTTTTCCTGAATCAAAAGCCCTCCAATGTTAGGTGGACAATTACATATTGCTGAAAGGGGCTTTGAATATTGAATGAAAATGATGCCAAGCTTGAAAATCCAACATGTTTTGGATCCTGCAGATACGGTATTGGGTACTTGGATGATATGCTACTTGAGATTTATTACAGAGTCTTTAAGAACATCTGCGTTTTCTTCCATATTCCATTCATCGTCACATTTGCCTTAAATACAAATGAACTGTATTTAACCTGGAGTTACACTTAATTCAAATTAATCCATATGAGCACACTAATCTCTTTTATGCTCTTATTTCTCTCTTAGAGGAAGGTTTTTTCAAATTGTTTCAGGAAACCATTGATAAAATTCCATGAGAGACATAGAACCAAAGCAGAAAGGAAAGGGGAAGGGGAAGGGGAAGGGGAAGGAGAAGGAGAAGGAAAGAAAAGAAAAGGAAAGAAAAGGAAAGGAAAGGAAAGGAAAGGAAGAGAAGAAAAAAGAAAAAGAAAAAGAAAAATTAAAAGAAAAAGAAAAAGAAAAAAAGAAAAAGAAAAAGAAAAAAACAAAGAAAAAGAAAAAAACAAAGAAAAAACAAAGAAAAAACAAAGAAAAAAACAAAGAAAAAGAAAAACTTTGTACACAAGCTATAATCACCAACATCATCACCATCATCATCAGATTCTAGGCTTAGTCTTAAAACCATCTCACAGTATCATTAAAGCTCTACTTTGTATTTAGCACAGGTATAACACAACAGTCTTGAAGGAGGTCAATGTGGCTGTAAATTGAACCTGTTTAAACAATGTGTGACTAGTGTGTGTGTGTGTAAACAAGCTTAACTCATTGGCACTGCCAGGGCTGAGGGTGCCTTAAGCAAGAGGCTCCCTAAGCCCTCCCTGCGTATATCTGGAATTTTTTCCCCTTCTCTTCCTCTTCCCAAGAGTTTCCCCATCCTGACACTGGCTTCTTTCTTTCCTTGAACTTCTAAGAGTTTGGATACCAAGTACAGTAGTTTGAAGGTGTAGTGGTGCCCAGCATCTTCATGTTTCTCAAGCACTAAGGAGAAAAGGGCAGCATATCAAGTCTTCTGCTGCAAATGTGTCTTGCCAGGAGCAGGAGATTTTACAGCCCCTTAACTATGAAGCCCTGAGCTTCTTACGCACAGCCATATGTCTCATTTTGATACCAATTTTGTTTTTGTTCTGTTTTGTTTAAGTTTGCACAAACATGCATAGGTATGAACATTTTATTCACATTTTTCCAGTACAATTTTGTTTGTAATTCTATACTACTTTCTATTTTTTTTATAAAAAGTATAATATTATAATGCATTTTGTACCAATTTTATCAATTAAATAATGAAATGAGTATGTAGTTGATAAAAATGAACAAAATGCATTAATGAAATAATTATTAAAACATTAAGCTACCTTTAATGAAAAGGTACTTCATCTCTATTATATCTATCTATATTTAACCATCTATCTATCTATCTATCTATCTATCTATCTATCTATCTATCTATCTATCTATCTATCTATCTATCATCTATCTATCTATCTATCTATCTATCTATCTATCTATCTATCTATCCATCCATCCATCCATCCATCCATCCATCCATCCATCCATCCATCATCTATTTATCCATCATCTATCATTTATCTATCTCTGCAGAATTGAATTGCGCAATGAAATTATGATAATTTTAAACTGAGTTTGAGTTCTATTGTTTTGAATATGAAAAATTATAAAAATTTACAAATATAGCATACTTGTTTTTCATCTTTACCATTCTGTTCCTGCAAATCCACATAAATGTAATACAATACTCATATTTCATTATGGAGAGGGTGAAGGCAGCTACAGCACAAGTACATAACCTGTGTGGTAGAATTCGGAAGGAATCTGGTAGCATCTTTTCAAACTAACATTTTTTTAAAAAGGCATATGATTTTGTGAACCTGTAATTTATTTTATCATATGCATGGAGGGGTTAAACTGATGAGGAATTTGGGGATAAGGCAAGGGTGGAGTGGGGGGGGAGAAAGGATGGTTATGCAGATACACAGTGTGTTAAGTTCCTTATCAATTAGCAATTGTAATGTTTTAAAAACCCACTGAGTTGATTGAAACTTTCTGAGATGACCTGAAACCATCTGAGGAACGTAATTTCAGCAGCCTTCCTTTCAACCATGCTGGTAAAAATTACTTTCTTCCAAAACAGTTACCTCAAGATCTGTATCCTGCTAGGTTAATTTGCTCTGATATTACTTTGTTGTTTGAATATCAAATTTGAGTCCATTAATCCTTTTACACAAAGTTTGTCGTACATAGAATCCAGAGAAGTATTGCTGCCCCCCCCCCAAAAAAAACCCCAGTATCTATGATATTAGAGGGAAATTATGTGAAGGCACCTCCAATCTAATGCTGTGGTTGGTATAAGATCTTTAGAAGGAGCTCTCCTTTAACTAGAACTAACCTGAGATTTGACCAACATCAATTCACTGTATCTGTATTCAGTTTCCATTCATTAACTCTTGGGCGCAAACTTGGGCTGGAGATGATTAATGAAGGCCTCTTTGTAACAAGCATTTATGGTATTTCCATAATGAGCCCATATTGTAGCCCCAGTTTATTAAGAAAAGAGCAATCTCAGTTAATCATTTAATTCTTAATAAAGTATTTATAAATGTCACTTCCATTCCCGCTGTCACCCAAGCTCAGAAACCTGGATTTTGCAATATATTATTTCTTAGCAATCAGAGAAGAAAGTCTTGGCATATTATATAGCCTTTGGGGGAAAGGCCTTTAGAAGTAGAGGAGTGGAGCAGGAAAATAATAATCATTTAGGGTTGGCAGAAGAGTGCTTCAGTTTGAAAACTAGCTTGATGATGACTGAGGCACAAAAGGATTAACCAGATAAGACGGAGAAAAGCAACCAATAAAACCCGAATACCCTTTTGAAAGAAGAGTCGGGAAAGAGTAGCTGTTTGCCAAACTGAAGAATGGCTAAGGAACAGAGTATAACCCTGTTCCCACCCAGTTAGCTTTCTCTGCTTTAGATGTCAAAGGGTTAGGAGAACCGTAACCCAGTGGTGGGTTCCTACTGGTGCGGTTCACTCTATAGCACCGGTAGCGGCCCGCTGGTGATGTCACAGTACCGGTGCGGTCAGTTGCTGGTGCCTGGGCGCTGCCATTTTTTAAATTTTTTTTTAAAAAATTTCTTCTGCGCATGCCCAGAAGCCGAGCTTCTGGCACTGTGCATGCGCTGCCTCCCTACCCCACAGTGAGTCCAAGCAGGGGAGGATGGCTGAGGGAGCGCATGAGACGCTGAAAGAATGGGCGGAAGGAGCTATCTCCATTTCCCTCCCTTCAGCAGTCCGAGAAGCCATGAATGCACGGTGATGATCCTCGGCATTTTTGCACGTTCGAGGCTTCTCGAGCTGCTGAGGGGAGGGGGAATGGGCGGCAGGACCTATCTCAGTTCCCCTCCCTTCAGCAGTCCGAGAAGCCATGAACGCACGGTGATGATCCTCGGCATTTTTGCACGTTCGAGTCTTCTCGAGCTGCTGAGGGGAGGGGGAATGGGCGGCAGGACCTATCTCAGTTCCCCTCCCTTCAGCAGTCCGAGAAGCCATGAACGCACGGTGATGATCCTCGGCATTTTTGCACGTTTGAGGCTTCTCGAGCTGCTGAGGGGAGGGGGAATGGGCGGCAGGACCTATCTCAGTTCCCCTCCCTTCAGCAGTCCGAGAAGCCACGAACGTGCAGTGATGATCCCAGGCATTTTTGCACGTTCGAGACTTCTCAAGCTGCTGAGGGGAGGGGGAACGGGCGGCAGGAGCCTAGGATCATCGAATGGGGAGAAGCATTCAGGCCGGACAGAGCCTCCTAGAAGAACCGCTGCCGCGGTCTTGCTGCTCCCACTGCGGGGGGCTGCGTTGCGGGTGGGCAATGCCCCCCGCTTCTCCGGCCGCTGCCAAGCTCCTGAGGCCCACACCCACCCGGTCACATGGCTGGCAAGCCACACCCACAAAATAAGCCACACCCACAGAGTGGTAGTAAAAAAATTAGGAACCCGCCCCTGCCGTAACCCTAAATGTTTCCTGATGGCTTCAGCTCAATAAGAAAACAGAGATCATGTCTGTAGCTCCAGAAAAGAGGTGGGCAGACCAATGAAGAGAGAGTGAGTCCAAGGTTTTGATAGTTGCATAGAAGACATTTTGGGCTGCAGCCTTAGCCAAACTATGCGGGGGCCTAAAGAAAAGGTAATTCGCACACTACTATAAAAATTAGAGATGGAAATTAATTTCCCATGACACTGAAATTCTAAAGAGGGCAATAAACCCAAAGCCCTTGAAAGAAACCAAACAAAAGGAAAATAGGACCATCTGCCACTCAAGAAAAATGCATTTTTCAATACAGGTGTAATAGTCGGGAATTACTTGTATATGTTTATTCACAATTAAAGATCCACTGGTCCAACAAGGCTTACTCAGATAAATGCATGCCTAAAATTCCGCCCTTACAGAAGCCATCTTATCTCTGCTAGGGAAAATAACCGCTTTCACCAAAAAGTTGGCGATTGTGCCCTGTTTTCCTCCAGCATTTACAGCTGATTGCACAATGGGGGGAAGATTTGTCTTTTTTCTCCTTGGGCCCTTTGAAGCCTTGGGGTCTTCCCTTATGTCCACTTTACCTTGTTTTAATCTGGATGCTGAAATGGGATGGGAAAAGAGAGGTGGATCAACCAGCATAGCTCTGGAGCCCCTGCTATTCATCCCTGATGGCTGGGCATTTCCCCCACAGGGTACTGATTTGCTGAAGGGGAATAACCACAGTCACACTGCCTTAAACAAATGACTCAAGAAAGCACCACTTGGCAGGGACTCCAAACAAACATAACAGAGACAGGACTGAATTGGCAATGGGAACAACAGAAGTGATGGTGTCAGAATTGCAAAATAAGCAGACAAATATCACAGAATTTATTTATTGCTGGTTATACTGGGAAGCTGCTAAGGCAGGCTGCTTCTTCATCTAAATTAGGATTTTCAGGTCTGTCTGACAGTAAGACTTCAGAATCCCAGGTAGAGATCTTTTCCACGACTGGCTGGCTGATGCTGCTCCAGCTAACTCCAAAAACCAAAGCCAAAATAGTATTGTATGCATAGAAAGTTTCTGCTGCACTGAGCTATATTCACCTATTACGAGCAGATTATGAAGCAGACATGAGCAACCCTTTGCAGCCTGAAGGGCTGCCTTTTCTTTTTTATTGCTATGAAGCTATAATAGGGGCATGGCCCATGGTACAGTAGATGGGGTCAAGGTTGTCAGGGTTTTTTTTAATGTTTGGTTTGGAGGAAGGAATAGGAGTAAAATGTTGCTCCTTAATCTGTCAAAGGGGGAAAACGGGCCATGTTTAGGGAATCTATCCCCCCAATCCTAAAATAAAACCAAAACCTGCAGTCAAAAATTCAGCCTTGTTTTTTCTGGGGAATTTTGGGGGGGACCAGTGGGACGAATAACAGACTAACAGAGTTGGAAGGGATCTTGGAGGTCTTCTAGTTCAACCCACTGCTCCGACAGGAGACCCTATACCGTTTCAGATAAATCTATTCTTAAAAACCTCCAGTGATGGATCACCTAGAACAGGGGTAGGCAAAGTTGGCTCTTCTATGACTCGTGGACTTCAACTCCCAGAATTCCTAAGTTAGCATGATTGGCTCAAAATTCTGGGAGTTGAAGTCCACGAGTCATAGAAGAGCCAACTTTGCCTACCCCTGACCTAGAACTTCTGAAGCCAAACTATTCTATTGATCAATTGTTTTAACTGTCAGGAAATTTCTCCTTAATTCTAGGTTGCTTCTCTCCTTGATTGATTGCCATCCATTTCTTCTTGTTCTGCCTTCAGGTGCTATGGGGAACGGGTCACCCCAAGTAGCCCAGGGCATAGCTATCAATAAAGAAAGCAAGTTAGCATCCCAACTTCTGAAAAGTAACAGTTCTGAGAATCGATGCATACGACTGGACTATACAAAGGTCCAGAAGCCCACACACCGTATAGCACCATGTGTAAATCAACCAGGATTCCCAGCCCTGACTTTGCTTTGGCTCCTCTGAACACCAGGGTGAATGCAATTCAATTTCTTCTAAGGCTGCCCAGACTAAACTATTCAAGCGATGAAGGTGAACATCCAGAGAGGAGTAAATTTTGCCTCCAAATACTAACCCAACTGCTAAAAAACAAAAAAACAGAAAAGTAACATCTCTTCAACATCTGGGAGGGATGGGTTCGAGTGCTGCAGTTGAAAGACACAGCCAGATGCTACAAGTGATGTGCTTGGCTGAGCATAGCTGAAACAATAAATGCAAGCAGTCCTGTAGGCTACAGATCCATAAACTGGTGGCAGAGCCTATTTTCTACAGACATCCTGTGTCGTAGAGTATTTTTCTCCCTTAAATCATTGCTCCTGTTTGTAATCTTCCTTTCCTACCCACAATTGCAGGAGCCTCCCTTGGATTAAAAAAAACATTTAAGACTCTTGTGCGCTTTAAAACCAAATCTGGGCACAAATGGCTTTTCAAAATGTTCAGACCAATTTGATAGCAGAGAGACTGATTGCTTCAAATTTCTGCAAGGGAAGATGAAGTCTTACACCAATGTCTTAAGGACAGGCCTCCTCCTTAATAGTGGTACAGCAGGACTACTTAAAAAGCCCCATGGGAAAAATTATCTCTTGATGTATTCCCTTGGAATTTAATTGGAGCATTGCAATCCAGAGGCTTTTATATAATTCAGTCACATCCTTCGGCCACCTAATAATAACAAGACAAGTGCTCTCCCCACCCACCCCCTTCTTTCTCCTTTTTTGAAATCTGAAATTCTCCTTTATATTTCCTCCTTCCATAGATTGACTGAAAAACCATAGAAAAAAATCAGGGGTTTTGTGCCCAGAAGTATTAAGACTTTTTTTTTAAAGGGGGATTATTGAACAAGATTCCATGGAACACAGTCCACTTCACCAGTCCATACAGTGGATCCTGAAAGATAAATCAAAGGACATAATTGATGCAGCCCAATTTTTATTAGTGTTGCACAGTATTCCAAACTGTTTTCTCCCTTTTAATTTGACCTATTTGTGAAAGTTTTTGAAATGGGGGAACAAATTAAGAAGTGAACAAAGAAAGGGGCCAATTATATAAAGATTGTGGTGAAGAAAATAAATCTTAACAAACAAAATGATCTCCATCCATTGCACCCTTTTCCTGCCTACCTTTCAGATATGACCAAGGTCAAATCCGGGGTAGGATTGAAAAATGTTAACAACCAGTTCTCTGCCCGGTTGCTGGGTGGGCATGGCCATGGGGGCGTGGCCTACTCGGCCTCCTGCACTATGATTGGGGGGGGCATTTTCACCCTCCCCAGGCTCAGGAGGCTTTCCTCGAGCCTCCGGGAAGGTGAAAACGGCCTACCCCGGGCTTCGGAGCCCTCCAGAGCTCAGAAATGGGCCCTTTTCCAGACTTCCGGTACTTCCAGTAGGCCCATTTTTTGCCCTCCCCAGGCTCCGGAGGCTTTCATCAAGTCTCTGGGAGGGCGAAAACGGCCTCCCCCAGGCTCCGGAGGCCCTCCGGAGGCCAGGAAGGGCCCGTTTTCAGACTTCCTATACTTCTGGTAGGCCCATTTTTTGCACTCCCAGAGCCTCTTGCACTTACCTGGCATCCAAAACGGGCCGCATGGAGACTCCTGGGAGGGGCGGGGAGGGGTAGGCGGGGTCAGTAAAATTAACATCCGGTTCATCCGAACCGGTCCAAACCTGCTGAATCCCATCTCTGGGTCAAATCCACTTCATTTCTACCTAAGTCTATCAGACCCAGATTGACTCTCCCTGCCCCTACACAAAGCCCCTGCAACCCAATTTATACCAAAGAATAGAGGCCTCCTCACCAGCTCACAGTACAGCTCAAAGGCAGCAACCCTTTTCAGAGTCCTGCATCATATGCTCACTTGCTGCAAGTTTATTCTTCCTTTATTTCCCCTCAATTAATTGTAATGCAGTTAAATAAACAACTGCTCATTATTTGACAGTGAATTCAAGAAGAAAAGTAGAAGGAAAACCAGTATTGACAACTCAAAATGATAATATGAATTTTTCCAAGATATTATTTTATTCTTTGTGGGAGAGAAAGGGAAAGCATCTTTTACACAATCTAAAAATATTGCAAATACAGGAGATTGAACTTGGCCTACTACTAGTTGCTACATTAAGCAATGGGTGGAAACTAATCAAGGAGAGAAGCAACCTAGAACTAAGGAGAAATTTCCTGACAGAACAATTAATCAGTGGAACAGCTTGCCTCCAGAGGTTGTGAGTGCTCCAACACTGGAGGTTTTTAAGAAGAGACTGGCAGCCATTTGTCTGAAATGCTTTAGGGTTTCCTGCCTGAGCAGGGGGTTGGACTAGAAGACCTCCAGGGTCCCTTCCAATTCTGTTGTTCTGTTATATTTTGAGATATAAACCAGTAAAAAAATAGCAATAAAATATTATTAATAAAAATAGAACAATTAAGAGAAAATTATAAAGAAGTAAGCAAGCAGACAAATAATCAAAGGTCTTTGGGAAACATTTTAACCCCAATGAGAGTATCTATAAATGAAAAATTCAATAGTGGGGTAGTTTCATTTTGATTTGATGCCCCATGAATGAAAGCTTTGGCACCAGGTTGTGCCTTGGTTTAAAACAACTCAAAGAGGAAGTAGGTGTCAGATCTGTGATGCAAATGCCTACATAGCCACTGGATGGCAGCAAATAGCTAGGGTTCTCTTATCTCTCTTTGAAACCATCTAGTGGTGCTACAACTCAAATTTCATAGCCTTCAGGGAGGAGAGTTAGCTAGCCCGGGCTTCCATCTTTCGTGTTAAAAATATTTCTAGACTTGAGCTCAGCTTAGGACATAAAATATTTAGGCTCTCTGCTGTCTAATAATTCATGACAAAGGAGGCACCTTCCAACGTTCAATATTTTTAGCTCCTGAAATCATATTCATGGCTGATGGCGGCATGATAGACAAATATGCAGAGTGAGCTCTGGTCAGTAGAATAGACTTCTTCTTCCAGATACAACTTCCTGAGTAGTGATTTCTGGAAGATATGTCCTAATAAAATATATAGGACTAATTCACAATAGTTCTTTTTGAGACTAGTGCAGACAGAGTAGCGTAGACCATTCTATCAGATGTCTCATCCCAATATGGGCCTGATTCAGACTGACATTTCAGGAACTACAAATAGTGTGGTTCTTTCTGAAAGCGTCAATAAAAGAGGTCCAGAATATTCACGAGAGAGACAGAATGAAAAAAATTCAGAGAGCTACAACTGCAGGGTTGAAGCCCCACTCCTTTTTAATGTGTGTTACGCATATACGCGGCTATTTAGAGGAATTTAGTCTTTTGCACTATGGTATTTTTCCTGTATAAATCCCACTGTTGATTTGAGACCCTGTGGGGGGGAAATGCTCATTGTTTTCAAAACTGTAACCCAATCCAGTGGTCCTCAACCTGTGGTCCATGGACCCCTGGGGGGGGGCGATATCATCACAGAGCGGTCTACGAAGACTTGAGGAAATGTTATGATTTAAATCTTGAGTTAAGTCTTGGGGGTCCATGGCCACAAAAGGTATTTAAAGGGGGTTCGTGATCAATAAAAGGTTAAGAACCACTGACCCAATCCATTTGTATAGAATACAGAATATTAAACATTCTTTTAATGAAGTGAAATAATTCAATTTTCTGATCCCATGGCTTACTAACAGACTGGAGGCATAGTGCAGTTCACATCCAGCTAAAGTGGAGATAACCACTGGAAGCATGTGAGAAGTGGCGCTTGTATCTAGAACCCGGGCCCTCAGCTTTCCAACTGGCAAGCTTAGTTTCTTAACCACTGAGCCATCGGGCACCCCCATCATCCATAAAATAGCAATAGCACTTAGACTTATATACCGCTTCATAGTGCTTTACAGCCCTCTCTAAGCGGTTTACAGAGTTCAGCATATTGCCCCCAACAATCTGGGTCCTCATTTTACCGACCTCAGAAGGATGGAAGGCTGAGTCAACCTTGAGCCGGTGAGATTTGAACAGCTGAACTGCTGAACTAGCAGTAGCCTGCAGTGCTGCATTTAACCACTGCACCATCTCGGCTCTTTATTCTATAATAAACTTGTTAGCCTTTTATATATTTTTGATGTAAAAATGTTTTTTGGGGAGGACTATAATCAGTTCTCCTTCTGAAAAGTATTACCAGGTTCTTTAGTCTTTGCTCTGCAGACTAAATTTTTTTTTAAAAATTACCACTGTCTTCCACAGGGAGGTGTCGAGTGCAAGTTAATCAGATGCGCCATCCTTGAAATTGGCAAGGGTTTATCTTTTTTATGAGGTAGAGATGGATCCGACTAAGGTTGCCACAGCAACCAGATGTGTAAAAGCTAGAAAAGGGGGGGCAGTCTGTGGAGGATAGGTAGGCTGCTTTTCAAAGCAAGTAAGAATAGCATTAGAAAAAGGGATGAAAAAGAAGCTTTGGCACTTCCCAAAAGTCTGTTTGTGTGTGTTAATGTTTAATCACTGGGTTGGAACAGGAATCGATGGATGACTGCCAATGCACTTAATTTTTTTTGTCATTTTTTTTTAATTTTCCCAATGCACTTAAATTTAAAAATGGGGTAGTTAGCTGTTCTCGCAACCTTTACCTTCAACGATTTATAAGTTGAAAATATTTTTCACTGATGAAAAAAACAGGTTGATCTCCGGTAATTAGGAGATGAAACTTCTTAGCTGTTTAATTTATTGTCATCTGTAGATTATAAAAACAACAAAGGAAAATTCTAAGAAAACTACCACCTTGTTCTCTCTTATCTTTTCAGTAATTCTGTTCTTTTTCCCTTAATATACAGAAAGGTAGCAGGTTAAATTTATTTGGACAGGAATATAAATAAAAATGGGAAATGTGCAACTCACCAACCAAATGTTGTTTGTACTGCCCATCATCCCTGATCATAGCTTGCATTGGCAAATTGAGAGCCATAAGAGCGTTTATAAAAAATAAAATAAATAGAGAGCCACAATGGCCCAATCCCTTGTTGAAAATGAAGGTGAAGGATTGGACAAAACTAGGTGAAGGAACACAATGGGGAAGAAACCACAACTACAGTTCTCAATTCATGAGGTTTAAAAGTATGTGCTGCCTCTGCAATTATACTCCACTAAAAATGCTATTATTACCTTATACTCAAAATTCAGTTGGTGCCTTCACATTTTTCCAGCACTAATTTTCGGCACATTTTTCTTCCATCAGGAATTTACCTCAGAACAAGTGAAAGAAGATGAAAAAGAAGCAAACCAATGTCTTGGAGGATTTGTGAAACTTTGGTGACCATCACCCAGGGGTGGGTTCTAACTTACCTCGCTGCCGGTTCACTTCTTCCCGCGCCGCTTGGGTGCGCATGTGCAGTGCCGAAAAAATAAAATAAAATTCCCCAAAAAAGAGCCAAAAACAAGATGGCGACGCATGCGCAGTGCCGGAAACTTGGCTTCTGCGCATGCGCAGAAGGGAAAAAACCCGGGAAAAATTGCAAAAAATTTTTTTTACAAAAAAAATATTAAAAACAAATTTAAAAAAAAAGATGGCAGTGCCCACGGACTGGCCCCGACTGAACCGGTTCTGTGACATCATCGTGACATCACCAGAGGGTTGCTACCGGTTTGGGCGATCCGGTCCGAACCGGGAGGAATCTACCTCTGCCATCACCGACTTAAGTACACTGGTCTGGTTTGTTTTTTAACTGTAGTTTTCAATCCATATACTGAGGATTAAATTTATCTCTGATTAGAGAGGGATGAGTTTGCAAGATCAACGATGAAGCTTGTATGTCAGAAGGAATGACATTTGAGAAGGTGCATGTCATAGCAACCTCAAATTCTTTTTTAATGAAGCTTTGAAACGTAAGAAGACGGTATAGCATTACAGTTCTTCACAGTGCCCAGGGCCCAACCAACTATTAGAGGACAGATGTCTGGAAGCTAGTGGCATTACGGGTAGTCCTCGTTTAACCACCATTCATTCAGCAATTATTCAAAGTTACAACAGCATTGAGCAAGGATAGAGTAGAGTAGAGTAGAGTAGAGTAGAGTAGAGTAGAGTAGAGTAGAATAGAATAGAATAGAATAGAATAGAATAGAATAGAATAGAATAGAATAGAATAGAATAGAATAGAATAGAATAACTTTATTATCACTTTGAATGTACACTAATTGGCATACATTAAAATGAAATTTTGTTGCATATACCGTTTTCCCCAAAATAAGACATCCCCTGATAATAAGCCCAATCGGGCTTTTGAGTGCATGGCAATAAGGCTAAGCGCTTATTTCAGGGTTCAAAAAATATAAGACAGGGTCTTATTTTCGGGGAAACACAGTAGCTCTCAGAAGGTCACCACCTCCAATATATACTACATAAACATGACAAAATACATACATACATACATACATACATACATACATACATACATACATACATACATAATTATGGATATAACCAAATATATTATATGACACGGAAAACAACAGTCTAGTTCAGATGTATAGATGTACATGGCGAGAAAACCGAATCTTGCGAGTTTACCAGATGGATGGCATAGGGAACAAAGCTGTTACAGAATCTGGAAGTCCTGCTAGAAATACTTCGAAACATCTTCCCAGAGGGGAGCAACAGAAACAGACCGTGAAGTGAAAACAATGCTTTGAGCTCTAAGCACATAGCGCTTATAAGCAGTATCCTGAACGACAGGAAGGGAGCTTCCTATAATCTTCTCGGCTGTCCTTACCACTCTCTGAATGGACTTTCTGTCTGAGGCAATGCAGCCATCAAATCTCCAACGGAGATTTACACCAGGTCCTCAAAGATACAGACATCACAGTATCCCCCAATCACACAATCACATTTCAGGCACTTGGCAACTGGCTTGCTATTACCTTAGTGGCATCAACACAGCTATTTGCAACCTTCACTGTTGGCTTTTGACAGGCAGAGCCAATCGGGAAGCTGGCAGGAGGTCGCAAATGGGGATCAGATGATGTCACGCCTAACTACGAAACAGGACTCACCTAATTGCATCAGGAACTGCCAGAATTGCTGTTGTAAGTCAGCACGGTCACATGATGTCACACATTATGACTTTTGCTTAGTGATGGAGTTCCCAGTTATCCCAATTATCGTCATTAACTAAGGACCATCTACATTTCAAAAGCCTGCACTTAGAGAAATTTGGAGAAATTCCTGTAACAAAGCAAGATCAGAGAATGTGTGCTTTTTAAAAAAAAAAGGGGGGGGGGAGATGTTACAGATTTTTTTTAAAAAGAGAACTCTTCAAAACCCTGAGATAACCATTAGCACCAATGGCAGAGGAAAGGGGTTTCTATTGATCTGCACATTCCTAATGGTGAGCTGGCTTTATTTTCATGAGTAAGCCTTCGTTTGTGTCCTTTCCCTCGGCAATATGAAAGTGAACATCCTGCAGCCACTCTTTTGCCAAGGTCAGTTGTGTACTACTTGTGAAAAGAAGTGAGCCCTGAGTGGGAACAAAGATACATTTATTGTTCTTAGCCTGGGGTGACTTTCCACATGAACATCGATCCAATGCTGAATGCAGTACGAAGCAGAAAAGATCTTTTACATTGAACTATATAACACGACTCCTTTCATTGCAGCAGTGAAGTGCCCAGTCTATAAGTTTTGACTTTCCACATGCACCAGTGCAGAGGGAAAGAAATGAAATGAAACCATCCCACAGCCTCTATCTGCTCCACACCCACTGCCGTCCATGCTACTTCAATCCACACATTGCCTCCCTCACCTGGTGCACAAGCAAGGCCTGTGGGTTGCCATGGTAGCAAAGGAGAATGGCTGGGGTCCCTCTATCCAGTTTAAGATCCAATCAGTCTTAATGTGAAGTTTATGAAACCTGGGGAGGGAGAAGAAGAGAAGAGATGAGATTAGTTCCTCGACACCAAATGGCATGGTAAGAAAGTCTCCTTGTGCGACGTGTCGGTTTTCAAAAATCAAAGCCTTGCAATTCAGGAGATAATTATTAGGGGATAATCTCCATCAAGTGTCTTGGGACATTTTCACCACCTATTATTTTGTGTGGCTTTACATGTCTTGCACAAAAGAGATGCGAGACTTTGGACTTCTGCAACATGCTCCACTTGGGGTCACCTTGAAGAGCATTCAGAAGTTTCCACTTAAAAGTTCAAAATAAAAATAAAAAAGGATAGGTGACAGTGTCAGCACTTACTTAGGGACAAAATGAAGATTAAAAATGAGAGTACTCAATGGAAAGACAACAGGAGGGAGGGGACTGGGGGTGAGAAGAATGTCTAGGGGTGGGTATATGAGCGGGTCTGTCGGGGTCTATGACAATTCGCCATGATTGCCACAGCCAACTCACCATGACTAACTCGCCCCAGCCAACTTGCTGCAAAACAACTTGCCAGAGCCATCTTGCCGTGGGACAACGTGCTGCGGGACAAGAGTTACACTAATATCAAAGAAATGATGGAATAGAATCATTAAAGAAAGGATGCAAAAGGAGGAACAGAATAAAATGTGAATGGCAAAAAATAAAATATTTTTATTTATTTTAAATAATTAAATAGAATTGTTACATCGTCCCACAGAGAGCTGTCTCTCTCTCTAAGCGGTTTACAGAGTCAGCCTATTGCCCCCAACTATCTGGGTCCTCATTTTACTGACCTCGGAAGGATGGAAGGCTGAGTCAACCTTGAGCCGGTCAGAATTGAACTCCTGGAGTGAGCAATGACTTAGCCCTGCAGTACTGCATTCTAACCACTGCGCCACCATGGCATTCCCATGGATTGATGCCTATATTGAAAATTTGGTGGCTTTGAAGAGACTACCACTCTTTGAAGTGCCCTTTTTCTTCCTTCTGGAAATCAGCTGCCAGGAACGGATGCAAAGCCTGGAGCAAATGTTTGAACCTGCAGATCAAGCACTGTCAAACTCCAGGCCTTGTTAAGGAGCATGATTGGTGGATGTTTTCCAGCCAGCAGGTAACTTTGGTGGGAAGAGAGAGAGAATCTGGAGAGTCTACCAATCCCATTCTAAACTAGCCTTGAAGATAAAGATTCTACATTTGCTGCTGACTTCATGTTTGTGGCAGGATTAAAATTGGCAAAGGAGGCAGCACATTTTACACCAAACTATTTTTCAACTGGCTGAAAAACTGGTAGATAGGACTTTAATTGACCTATAGGGAAAAGGGAAATTGACTGGGGATAACAAACCTGTGGTCTACACCAGTGGTGGGTTCCTACCAGTGCAGTACACTCTATAACACCGGTAGCGGCCCGCTGGTGACGTCACAGTACCAGTGCGGTCGGTTGCCAATGCCTGGGCACCGCCATTTAAAAAAATTTTTTTTAAATTTTTTTTACAATTTTCTTCTGCGCATGCCCAGAAGCCGAGCTTTCGGCACTCCGCATGTGCTGCCTTCCTACCCCACAGTGAGTCCAAGCAGGGGAGGATGGCTGAGGGAGCACGTGAGACGCTGAAAGAACTGGCGGCAGGAACTATCTCCATTCCCCTCCCTTCAGCAGTCCGAGAAGCCACGAATGCACGGTGATGATCCTAGGCATTTTTGCATGTTCGAAGCTTCTCGAGCTGCTGAGGGGAGGGGGAACGGGCGGCAGGAGACTAGGATCATCGAATGGGGAGAAGCATTCAGGCCGGATAGAGCCTCCTAGAAGAACCGCTGCCACGGTCTTGCTGCTCCCGCTGTGGGGGGCTGCGTTGCGGGTGGGCAATGCCCCCCCGCTTCTCCGGCCGCTGCCAAGCTCCCGAGGCCCATGCCCACCTGGTCGCATGGCTGGCAAGCCACACCCACAAAATAAGCCACGCCCACAGAGTGGTAGTAAAAAAATTAGGAACCTGCCCCCGGTCTACACATACTTGTGTGACACCATGACTTCATCACAATCCTTGTTAGTTCTCAAGCATTTAACACAATGGTTTAAAAAGAAGAGGCACCTCACAACTTTAAAAAAAAATCTTTCTCTGTTAATTACAATATATTGGTTTTAAAATAAATTCACCTGAAATAAAAGCAATGGGAAGGTTTAATTTAATAGATGTTTTGCTAGCAATAAGAATCCATTCAAACAATTTACTGTATACTTATATTAGCCACTGAGTTCTGCATATTAAAACTACTACATTTCCCTAAAAAGAAAGTTTTCCCCCTGAATTTTCCATTAAGATGAGTAAGTTGCATTAGAGTCTCTGAGAATATGGTAAAATATTCTTTAATCTTCCCTTAAAAATGGTGTCTTAAATTCAGAGTCAGCTACTTTTAGGTACATATAGTAGACCAGTTGCCGTGACTTATGATCATATTGGCTAGGAATTTTAGGGAGTTATAGTTGAGCTGAAACACAGCAGGCTGGAGAAGGCCGGTTTAAAAACCGGCAAAGTCCCACAAGTTTTCATGTGTTGAGGTGAGGTTTTACAAGTAATCTGAGTGCTGGCTGCAGCTGATGAGGAACGGGGTAGTAGGGGGGGAATGGTAAGTGCAAATCAAGGAGAGAAGCAACCAATCAAGGGGAGAAGCAACCTAGAACTAAGAAGAAATTTCCTGACAGACAAATTAACCGGTGGAACAACTTGCCTCCAGAAGTTGTGAATTCTCCAACACTGGAAGTTTTCAAGAAGAGATTAGACAACTATTTGTCTGAAATGGTATAGGGTTTCCTGCCTGAGCAGGGGGTTGGATTAGAAGACCTCCAAGGCCTCTTCCAACTATGTTATTCTATTTTTATTCTAAATAACTTATGAAGGCAAAATGTTCCTTCCTATGTAAATTTGTCATATTTTGGAGAGTTCTGATACTATACTAAACTAGAATAGAATAGAATTCTTTATCGGCCAAATGTGATTGAACACACAAGGAATTTGTCTTTGGTGCATATGCTCTCAGTGTACATAAAAGAAAAGATACATTTGTCAAGAATCATGAGGTAAAAAACACTTAATGATTGTCATAAGGTACAAATAAGCAATCAGGAAACAATCCATATTAATATGAATTGTAAGGATACAAGCAACAAGTTACAGTCATACAGTCGTAAGTGGGAGGAGATTGGTGATAGGAACGATGAGAAGACTAATAGTAAAAGTAATGCAGCCTTAGTGAATAGTTTGACAGTATTGAGGGAATTATTTGTTTAGCAGAGTGATGGCGTTCGGGGAAAAACTGTTCTTGTGTCTAGTTGTCTTGGTGTGCAGTGCTCTATAGCGTCGTTTTGAGGGTAGGAATTGAAATAATTTATGTCCAGGATGCAAGGGGTCTGTAAATATTTTCACGGCCCTCTTTTTGACTCGTGCAGTATACAGGTCCTCAATGGAAGGCAGGTTGGCAGTACTTCTCTTAACTGCATTATAGTTACATATCAGTTCCAAGTCCTTAACAGTTATACACTGGAACTCAAATCTGCATTGCCATCAATGCACCTCGACCTCAACAGGCAAAAGCCAGGCTATGATTATAGTCCAAGTTTGCTACGTTCATATTGTGTGGTTTAGATCTTTATTTGAAGGAGCAGGGCCAGGCTGAACAGCTCCAATCTAACCTACCACCATTTGCAGAATAATTTTTTTTAGTAAGAAGAACTTTCCCAATTCCAGCTCCAAATACAGGTAGTCCTCGACTTACAATAGTTCGTTTAGTGACCGTTCAAAGTTACAACGGTATTGAAAAAAGAGACTTATGACCGTTTTCCCCACTTACTACCGTTGTAGTGTCCCAGGGTCATGTGATCACCTTTTGCAAACTTCTGACAAGCAAGGCCAATGGAGAAACCAGATACTGTGTCACTAACTTAACAACTGCAGTGATTCACTTAACAACTGGGACAAGAAAGGTGGTAAAATGGGGCAAAACTCATTTGACAACAGTCTCAGCAACAGAAATGTCAGGCCCATTGTGATCATAAATCGAGGACTACCTGTAGATGCATATCCCTATTCTGGAAGATCTTATAAGTTGGTCACAGGAAAATGCCATTAGCTGGGTTATAAAAGTCCCCTCAAGAAGCTTACCATCCAAAATCCAGCGCAAAATAGAAAACAAAGAAAAAGCAAGATGGACAGACAGATGGATGGGTAAGGAACAATTTATTACAGTAAAGGTGATATATGAGTAATAAAAGCATGTAAGCATTACTCGTGTATAGTGTATGTATAGCTTACACGAAAGATAGAAAAGAGGAAAAAACACACCTGATTTCTGTAAGCCTCTTTGGGTTTGTAAATCATTGTCTGGGACCTGTTAAAAGAGTTCTCTACATTTTTAATTCCCAAACTGGCTTAAATGGAAGAATTTGTCTTTTGACTTCAAGCTATGGAAAATCACATGCTATTCAAGACGTGGGCATATAACTAGTTTACAACATTGTGGCATCTTAATTTCTTTATGTTCTTTGCTGACATTTATTTCGATGACTTCACACCTGAGACAAGAGGCAACTAAGGTGCAAAATATATGTTAATGTATTTGTGGATTATGCCTCATACACACACACATAAATGCAGACTATGTACGCATTGCTGTGCTCTTATCTACAATGAATTGCATCTTCTATTTCATTGCCTTCTTGCTATTGGTGTCATGAATCCGCCTGTTTTATGCTTTCAGATACATTTTTTCCTGGGTTATAGAGTTTAGCATATACTCATAAAATGATTAATTTATCTGCTAAGAGAAAATGCATTCAATATTTATGCTACAGTAACTGTAATTGTATAGAATCCAGCTTAATTATAATAAATAAATGTTCCTTGCATTATTACTGTTGTTCGCAGGGCTCTGGAGTGTGATTAAGCCAAGATACAAATGCAGATCTGATAGTTATTTCTTAGAGCAAGACAGGCTATTTTTGTCATTCCTGTTTTACTTGCAATTATTAGAGACAAGGGAGAGTCTTGGGCTGATGCACTGCTATAATCGCTTTTTGTAAGGAAAATGTTCACGGCTTCATGATAGTTATTGAAATGTCACCACTTTTGGTAATGTAGAGTGCCTTATTGGCTGACTGACATGTAACTATCATATTTTAATGGAAAGAACGCTAATTTGGTTCTACCTCACAATTGGGTCAGTTTCATAAATCAGCTTCAGATTCACATAGTTCCCTTTACATCAAGGGTGTCAAACTCAAGGGCTGGATCCGGCCTGTGGGGTGCTTAGATCCGGCTCATGGGGCCGGCCTGGAAACAGCAGAGGACAGTCCCGCTGTTCCTCTGCCAGCAAAAATGGAGCTCTGGGGGAAGGGGGGCACAAGCTCCGTTTTTTCCTTCCTCCGTTTTTTCCTTCCTCCGGGGAAGGAAGGAAGGAAGGAAGGAAGGAAGGAAGGAAGGAAGGAAGGAAGGAAGGAAGGAAGGAAGGAAGGAAGGAAGGAAGGAAGGATATAATGAGAGTGAGGGAGGGTCTCATGGAAGTCCTGCATTAGCACTTGGCCACCACAGGTGCCCACCATGGCCACGCCACCCCGGCCACACACACACACCGACCGTCCGAGGTCAAACACAACCCTGATGCAGCCCTCAATGAAATCGATAACCCTATGACAATCATTAAGTGCTGTACCTCATGATTCTTGACAAATGTATCTTGTCTTTTTATGTACACTGAGAGCATATGCAAATTCTTTGTGTGTCCAATCACACTTGGCCAATAAAGAATGATATTAAACCTCTGGTCCTGGTGAGTGACCCAGATTGGATCCTGCAACATTATCCTGGGACACGTATATTTGCCTTCATTCGTAAGTTTTCTTTTCCTTGGAGAACTTCCAAAGAATCATCTATCCAACTTCCATGCCAACAAACTGGTTGGACAGCTTCAAAAGTCACTTGCCTCCTGCTCTAATTTCATAGCATTTGCTTCCTCAAGACAGAGGCAAGACAAACTTTGAGTCTTCACTGAGAAACACAAGGATCCCACTTGTCAGAGCAATGGCCTCTCTCCATGTTTCTCCTCAACCTAAACTTTTTAAGCCCCCCCCCCTCCCATGATAATAATGATTGAAGCCTGGTCACTCCAAAGAGCTGTTGGTTTCATTATGATTCCATGCAACTTTGGTATTAAGCTCTGGCCCCAAATCAGTTTCTGTCTTCAGCTGAAATCCACCTTTTTTTTTTTTTGCCTGGGCACCTTCCCGGGTGGGAGTTAGGAGTGACACACAGCAGTGGTGGGTTCCTACCAGTGCGGTCCACTCTATAGCACCGGTAGCGGCCCGCTGGTGATGTCACAG
The DNA here is from genome assembly GCA_023053685.1 of Diadophis punctatus similis. Taxonomy (NCBI): domain Eukaryota; kingdom Metazoa; phylum Chordata; class Lepidosauria; order Squamata; family Dipsadidae; genus Diadophis; species Diadophis punctatus. The sequence continues at coordinate 157,614 of JALIGW010000049.1, forward strand.
TACCAGTGCGGTCGGTTGCCGGTGCCTGGGCGCCGCCATTTTTTTTTTAAAAAAAAATATTTTCTAAAAAAATTTCTTCTGCGCATGCCCAGAAGCCGAGTTTTTGGCACTGTGCATGCGCTGCATTCCTACCCCACAATGAGCCAAGCAGGGGAGGATGGCTGAGGGAGCATGTGAGACGCTGAAAGAACGGGGGGCAGGAGCTATCTCCATTCCCCTCCCTTCAGCAGTCCGAGAAGCCACGAATGCGTGGTGATGATCCTGGGCATTTTTGCACATTCGAGGCTTCTCGAGCTGCTGAGGGGAGGGGGAATGAGCGGCAGGACCTATCTCAGTTCCCCTCCCTTCAGCAGTGCGAGAAGCCACGCCCACCCAGTCACATGGCTGGCAAGCCACACCCACAAAATAAGCCACGCCCACAGAGTGGTAGTAAAAAAATTAGGAACCCGCCCCTGACACACAGCCACCTCACACGGCACTGCCTGGCAAGCCCAGCCATCACACCAACCACATAAGTAGGCTGAGAAATATGGGGAGAGGAAATGTCTAGCAGGGGTTTCTTTATTTCCCCCCCTCCCTTGCCTTTTAATAATGAGGCTTCTCCACAGAGACAGCATGAAATTGGCTGAAGACGTAATGATTCTTCACAACCTCAAGGCGGGTGGCCGTCCACCAGGGAGCCATGCTCCCCTCATTTAGCTTGTTTATTGTTCAGGCCTAATTAAAATGTTACACTATCCTGCCTTTTACATCGTATTCCCAGCTAATGAATTCACCGCGGACTTGGAGCAATTTTAATAAAATGGCTCGGCACAAGCGGACGGGTCAGGCTGCTTGGGGGGGGGAATGGTGTTTGGGGAGGGGGGGAAGTGGAAGAGAAAAGGAAGAATGAAACAGCAATTATACAAGATAAGCATTAGATACTTGGTTCGGAATTATCTCCTGGAGCAATCGGAGGGCTGCCTGGCATGCCGCTGCCGTAAATACATTGCAATCCATTTTATGATAATTGAAGTCATAACTGTGGCTTTCGGAGGTAGGTGGTTTAGGGTTTTTTTTTCCTTCCTAATGCATATTTTAAAAAAAAATCAAGAGAGGTTTGGCTATAAGAGAGAGAGGGGGGGGGAGGGAAGGAGGGAGGGAGGGAGGGAGAGAGAGAGAGAGAGAGAGAGAGAGAGAGAGAGAGAGAGAGAGAGAGAGAGAGAGAGAGAGAGAGAGAGAGAGAGAGAGAGAGAGAGAGAGAGATTTTCTTGCCAGCATATCACATGCCTGCTCCCTCCTCCCTTCTCCAGGTCCATATGGAGGCGCATATGGTGCCAGGAAGACTGGAAGACTTTAGGGAAAGTTGCTTGTTTGGGTGGATTTGCAGTTAAAAGTTGCAAAGGGCACTAAGGAAGGGATAGTCTAATCATATGACGCACTGGCATAAGGAACATGGATCCTCCTTTGACATTGTTCAGCAAAGAGCCATTGACCATGAATAATCTCTCCAAAGTCCAGATTCAATCATCGTACAGTCCTAATGAATGCCTGGTGAGAGCAGCTGGAGGAGAGTAATCTTAGAAACACAACTTCCATCTACAAGTGTAGAGAGTTAACAAGTGGTTAAAATAGGATCATCTCTATCAAACCCTGTACCTGTTAACAGCGGTGTTCCCCAAGGAAGCGTTTTAGGACCTACTCTCTTCATTCTTTACATAAATGACATTTGTGATATTATACAAAGCAACTGCGTCCTCTTTGCAGATGATGTAAAACTATTCAACACCACAGACAATACTACAACCCTTCAAAAAGATCTTGACTATATATCTGAATGGTCAAACAAGTGGCAACTACCAATCTCTATCAACAAATGCTCAGTTTTACACATTGCGCAGCTTCTTCTCTGGTAACATTGTACTCTTAATCAGAGCATACAAAACATTTGCTAGACCGATTCTTGAATACAGCTCATCAGTCTGGAACCCACACTACATATCAGACATTAACACAATTGAGAATGTCCAGCGATACTTCACAAGAAGAGTATTACATTCCTCTGTTCACAACAGAATTCCTTATGAAACCAGACTTGAAATTTTGGGACTTCAAAATTTAGAACTCCGCCGCCTTCGATCTGACCTAAGTGTAGCTCACAAAATTATCTGCCTCAATGTCCTACCTGTTAACGACTACTTCAGCTTCAACCGCAATAATACACGAGCTCACAATAGATACAAACTTAATGTAAACCGCTCCAGACTTGATTGCAAAAAATTTGACTTCAACAACAGAGTGGTCAATGCCTGGAACACTTTACCTGACTCAGTAGTTTCTTCCCCAAACCCCAAAAACGTCAACCTCAGATTATCTACCATCGACCTCACCCCATTCCTAAGAGGTCGGTAAGGGGCGTGCATAAGCGCACAATCGTGCCTCCGTTCCTGTCCTAATGTACACATATATTTTTACCTCTTTTACTCTTATTCATGCTTGTACTATTACATATATATTCAATCATGTTTTACTGTTTATACTTTGCTTATAATCATATATGCTTGACAAATAAACAAATACAAATACAAATAGAATTGCATCCCAATTGTGCAACTGTCAGAGATAGGTCTCAACTGGGGACAGAGAAACTTATAAAAATGCCTCTCTGCATACAAATACACACACTTATTCTTTCTTTATTTTTCTAATCAAATCTTGAGAAATATTATTGCTCAAATAAAAAATACTGTCATTTTGCCTAAAAGACACTTACTAATTCACTGCATATTTCATTTCAGGCAGGACATCCGTGGCTCCTCTTCTTCCAAGCTAGAAGGTTGTGCTCAAAACAAATACAGGTAGTCCTTGGCTTACAACAGTTCATTTAGTGACTGTTCAAAGTTGCAACAGCATTGAAAGAAGTGACTTATGAGGACTGTTTTTCACACTTATGACCGTTGCAGCATCCCTAAAGTCACATGGTCAAAATCCGGATGCTTGGCAACTGACTCACATTTATGACAGCTACAACATCGTGGGTCCCCTTTTGCGACCTTCTGACAGGCAAAGTCCATGGGGAAGCCAGATTCACTTAACAACTGTGTAACTACCGTAACAACTGTAGTGATTCACTTAACAACGGCAGCAGAAAAGGTCGTACAATTTGGGCAAAACTCACTTAACAAATGTCTCACATAACAACATAAAGTTTGGACTCAATTGTGGTCGTAAGTCGAGGTCTACCTGTACAGGGAGGGGAACTGTTAGATTCACTGCCCTGTAGTCATGGAAGACTCATAGAACAAGACTAATCGCTCTATTTGTTCCGACGTCTTTCCCCATTAAGACTCCTTAAAGCATGTCAGCCTTTGACATTTGCTGATAGATAACCAATATATACATCCTTTTTCAACATCCTCTTAAGATGCAGGCATCTGCTCTGGATATCAATCAATATCTGATTAAAGTTTGATTCAACACAACAGAGGAAAAAGCTAATAGAAAACATTTGTTCTGTTATGAATTAAACAGGAAAAGCTACAGAGAGTCCTTGACTTATGACCACACAATTGAGTCCAAAATTTCAGTTGCTAAGCAAGGCAATTGTTCAGTGAGCTTTGCCTCGTTTTACGAACTTTTTTTGCCACAGTTGTTATGCAAATCACTGCACTTGTTAAGCGAATCACTGCACTTGTTAAGTGTATCATGCCGTCATTAAGCGAATCTGGCTTCCCCCCATTTTCTTTGCTTATCGGACACCAGGTAAGGAGATTACAAATGACATTATCCTAGGATACTGCACGTGTCATAAATACATGCCATTGCCATGTGCCCAAATTTTGATCATGTAGCCACGTGGATGTTTGCAGCGGTCATAAATTAGAAAACTGATCATAAGTCACATTTTGTCAGCGCCATTGTTACTTCGAATGGCCACTAAATGAATCGTTGTAAGTTAAGGACTATCTGTAGTTATTTTCTGAAACTCAAAAGAATGGCATGAGAGGATTTAAGATCTAAACTGGTACCTCAACATGACTAGTGACCTGCAATCAAGGGGGAAGTTTGGTTTTACTTTCTGGTACCCATATAAAATACAAGTAAGGAAAGGGCCTTCCTGATGCTAACAAAATTTAATGGGATGGTCACAGTTACCGTATTTTTCGGAGAATAAGATGCACCTTAGTTTTGGGGGAGGAAAATAGGGGGAAAAATCTACCTACCAGGTATTCATCTGGCTAGCGTCCTTAGTCTGGTCAGTTTCAGCACATTATTTTATCCCTTTGTTAGGGCTGAAAAAAAACTTCTTCGGAGGAAGTAGCAATGAAAAAATCCTCCAAGCTGGGAAGATCTTAGCACCTCATTAGGGCTGAAAAAAACTTTTTCTGAGGGTGTAGCAATGAAAACAAGCCTGCAAGCTGGGAAGAGCCAGGAAGATCGTTAGCACCTCGTTAGGGCTGGGGGGGAAAGCTTCAAAAAAGCTACATTTGGAGTATAAGATGCACCCAAATTTTTAGCCTCTTTTAGGGGGGAAAAGGTGTGTCTTATACTCCAAAAAGTACAGTACATTATCGTGTACTATTTCAATCAACTATCTCAAAAAGGATAGGGTATGATGGTAACAGCAAACAGTGTGATCCAGAGGTGCATTCCTCCCGGTTCAGACCGGTTCTATAGAACCGGTAGTAACTTGGCGGCCTGGGTCGCTGGAACCAGCAGCAACCCAGGCCTGCCATGCCCCCGAACCGGTTCTCTTGGCAGCGTCATGGTTTTTTGCTTCTGCGCATGCGCAGAAGCTTTTTTTTAGTACTGCACATGCGCAGAGCATCATTTCTGGGAAGTGACGCGCAAAATGTGCACTTCCATCACGATGCGAACTGGTGGGGAAGGTAAGTAGAACCCACCCCTGGTGTGATCAGGGCTGAGGACAGCTCTCCTATAAGAAAAAAAGTTGTAGCATATTTTTTTTCATTTTGCAGAATAGGAATCATGGAGGTTATGTGGTAACCAGGACAGGGAAAAAATGGAGAAATTGCTTAACAGCTTGAAAAATAGGTCTCCTCACAATAATGCCAGTCAAATCTCTCCTACAGTCTGAGAAATCAAGTGGGGGAGAAAAATTGCTCTCTACCCCAGTTTTGCAAGTAAAAGATATTTGGGGATTATGCCACAACATTAAAAGTACATGCCGAATCCTTTTCCAAGGCCTTTGGAACTGACGGGGAATACCTGCTCACCTTTTGCAATATAACAAGGTTTAAAAGCACTTGAAATGCAGGGTTGTTTCTCCCAGGGGAACCTTCTACAGAAACTGCCTAGGCCAGTGATGGCGAACCTTTTTTTCCTCGGGTGCCGAAATAGTGCACACGCGCGCTATCGCACGCGTGCACGTGCCCACACCCATATTCAATGCTCCCCCATGCACCCCTGCTCCCCCATTTCCTGACTTCCGGTGGATCCGGTAGGCCCATTTTTTGCCCTCCCCAGGCTCCAGAGGCTTTCTTGGAGCTTGGGGAGGGCAAAAACGCCCTCCCCTGCCACCCTGGAAGCCCTCTGGAGGCCAAAAACGCCCTCCCAGAGCCTCCGTGCGAGCCAAAAATCAGCTGGCGGGCGCCCACATGCACGCTGGACCTGAGCTAGGGCAACAGCTCGCGTGCCAGCAGATATGGCTCCGCGTGCCACCTGTGGCACCCGTGCCATAGGTTCGCTATCACGGGCCTAGGCCAAGGGTGTCCAACTTTGGTAACTTTAAGACTTATGGACTTCACCCCCAGAATTTTCTTCCTTTCTCCCTCCCTCCCTCCCTCCCTTCATCCCTCCCTTCCTTCCTTCCTTCCTTCCGCTTTGTTTAGAAGCCTGATGCAATGTTCCTATTCAGAGATTTTACTTTATAAGTCACAGGAACAAGGAGAACTATACATGCAGTAGGGAGGGGGTGGGAGGAAGGGGGGCAAGCTTAACATGGTTTGGTGAAAAACTGAAAGGCTGCTTACTGGGTGTAACAGGGGCTATATGAAGCAGGAGCTTTCACTGGCCGGGAAATCATTGGCCACTGTGCCACGATTGGATCAGTCACTCTATTTCTACATGGCTCTGACCCTGATAGCGTTCCAGAATTCCTTAAAAAAAACTGGCTGTTCTCCCAGGATCTGAAGCAGGGTGGTTGTTGAACGCCAGGTCATGTGCATTTGGTGAAGTGTTTAGAATTTGTGTCTGGACTTGTGTACTCTATTTTAAAAAATTATTTATAGAGTAGACAGCCCAGAGTCCTTCTGGAGCCAAGCAGCTTTAAATCTGATAAGTAAAAATACTAAAATATAAAGATTTTCCGTCAAGCTTTTTTAACTGTATTTTTTAAAATACATACAGTATATATAAAGAAAAGGAAGCACAAATCCTACCTATCCAGCAGCGTAAGTGCAAATGGCAGCATAAGGCAATGACCAGCTAAGAGCTCACAAGCCTTCCAGCCTTTCTGAGCTGTGTTAGTTTATTGTAGGTAGTCGTCACTTAATGACACTTTACAACAAGCAGAGTCAACAGAGAAACCAGCAGTGAAACTACGAATGGTGATCACAACTGAAATTATTCACTAAATGACTGTGGGGAAAAGTGGCATTGCTAACTCTGTCGCAGTCATGTGATGTTCTGCTTAGCCTAAGGTGACCAGACGTCCCGATTTTGGCGGGACAGACCCGCTTTTTCATGATTTGTCCCGCGTCCCGCCCGTCCTCTAAAAAGTCCCGATTTTTTGAAAGAATGCACGACTAGGGCATTCTTTCAAAAAATCGGCCTGAAAGGGCGGCGTGCGAGATTGGGGGGAGGAGTTAAACTTTCGGCGGGCACTGGAGGGCGGTGAAGAGGCGCCTGATGCAGCCCCGCCCTCTCGAAACGGCCGGCGTCGCGGTGGGCGGGGCGGCCTGAGGGAAGGAATTGCATCCAAGATGGCCCTCGGGCCGGCGCTGGCTCAGCCGGCCGGGGCCGCCGCCGCAGCCTTCCCGCCGCCAGGGCAGCCGGGACTGGGGGCCCAGCCGCAGGGGCGGCAGCAGCAGGCCTCTCAGCTCGGGCCGGCCGTGGGCGGCGTTGGCGGCGGGCGGGCGTCCCGCATTGTTGACTCCTCCGGCGGTGGCTGGAAGCTGGGGGGAGGGGGAAGGGAGGCTGCTCCTCCTCTCCTTCCCCCGCCCCATCCCTAGCCCCGCCCTCGGAGGCGCCGCTGCTGTTGGGAGGGGTGAGGGACGAGGAGCCGTCGCCGCTTTGAGGTTACGAGCGGCGCAAACAGCCCTTCCTCGTCCCCCTCCCCTTTCTTCCCCCCGTCGCCTCGCTGCCGCCGTTGCCCTGGGGCTGGGCGGGCGACCGGGAGACCGCGGCGCTTGGATGCTTGGAGCAGGTAAGCTGCCGGCTGCCTCCTTTCCCCGCCTTTCCTCGCCTCCCGCCTCCCCTTCGGGAGCCGGCAGCCCTTTGGGAGCCCGCCTCCCTTTCGGGAGGCCTTTCCTCGCCTCCCGCCTCCCCTTCGGCCGGGCTGGCAAGCAACGAACGGGAGGCGGGAGACGGGGAAAGGAGGCAGCCGGCAGCTTACCTGTCGCAAGCTCCAGGCATCCAAGCGCCCTCCCGCCTCCCCCCCCTCTCCCCCCCACCCCACCTCACCTGGACGCCGACATTTGCTGTTTTGCCCTCTGCGCATGCGCAGCGTTCTGCACATGCGCAGAGGGCAAAACAAATGGCGGCGCCCAGGCGCCCCCCCCCCCGTCCCGCTTAAAAATAAAAAAATCTGGTCACTTTGGCTTAGCCGCATCACTTAACGACAAGGTTGTCAGTCCCAATTGTGGTCACTAAGATAGGACTACCTGTACCATAAATTGGAACACTCCGTTCTGAAAGATTTAAGGCAAGTTGGTCAGAAAACTCTTTTACTTTGGCAATGGGTTAGCAGTGGGAGGGATTACAACAGGGGTGTCAAACTCAAGGCCTGCAGGCTTAGATCTGGCACATAGGAAACAGTTAAGGACTGGCCTGTGGTGCCTCTGCTAGTGAAAATGGAGCGCATGTGGCCCTCCCAGGCTCCGTTTTCAGCCTCAACGGCCTCCCTGAGCTCCATTTTCGCTGGCAGAGGGCTGCAGGAGGCCGAAAACGGAGCTTGGGAGCTCATTTTTGCTGGCAGAGTGCTCGGGCCACCATGCTGACATGAGTGATGTCAAGCTGGCCACGCCCCCTTCCCCACCCAAGATCAAACAAAACCCTGATGCAGCCCTCAATGAAATCGAGTTTGACACTCCTGGATTGCAACATTGTCTTCTCATGTACCCCTGAAAAGGTGTTTAACTTGAACTAGCAACAGGCTAAGCAGTGTTGGAAGAAATGTCCTTCTGGGTTCAGTTCCAAGTGAGGAAAAAGACACTGGAAGCATGGAGGCTGTTTGGAAAGATGGTTTAATGGTGGACAGCAGGACCACATGGTTTGAAGTCCTGGGGAAAGGGGGAATCACATGCCTTGAAGATGTTGAAGAAGAAGAGAAGGGGTGAGATGCTGAGAGTGCCTGAGTTTTATGCCCTCTGTTGGGCCCCACCTTAAGAGTTTCCTGTTCCTGTACAGGAAATGTATCCCATTGGCTGTCAGACTCCCAGGGGGCGGGGGTCTTAGCTAACTCTGTAGGCTTTGTCCAGGGGCGGGTTCCTAATTTTTTTACTACCACTCTGTGGGCGTGGCTTATTTTGTGGGTGTAGCTTGCCAGACATGTGACCGGGTAGGCGTGGCTTCTCGGACTGCTGAAGGGAGGGGAACTGAGATAGGTCCTGCCTAACTGAGATAGATTCCCCCTCCCCTAAGCAGCTCAAGAAGCCTCGAACGTGCAAAAATGCCTAGGATCATCACCGCGCGTTCGTGGCTTCTCGGACTGCTGAAGGGAGGGGAATTGAGAGAGCTCCTGCTGCCCATTCTTTCAGCATCTCACACACTCCTTCAGCCATCCTCCCCTGCTTGGACTCACTGTAGGGTAGGAAGGGAGCGCATGCACAGTGCCGGAAGCTCGGCTTCTGGGCATGTGCAGAAGAAATTTTTTTAAAAAAAATTAAAAAAAATTTTTTAAATGGCGGCGGCCAGGCACCGGCAACCGACCGCACCAGTACTGTGACGTCACCAGCAGGCCGCTACCGGTGCTATAGAGTGGACCGCACCTGTAGGAACCCACCACTGACTTTGTCTGTGTCCCAGGCTAGTTTGAGTGTTGGCTGATGCAATCTTCCCAGCTGCCATGTGGTGAGATGGGCAGAGGGCTAATCCTATCTTTGTTATGTAGAATAGACTGCCCATTGACAAAGGTGGGGGGAATGAGTGAGCTGGGCTCAGGCCTTGATGGTCCATTGACAAAGGTGGGGGCTACTAAGAGTGAGTCTGTTTCCTGCCTAAAAACATGTTTCTCCATTTTCTCATCCAGGGAAATATAATATTCTGCCTTTTTAATATTTCCTAAAATATTTCATTCCTCTAGGAGAGGGGTGGGTGTTAACTTCCTACAGCAGGGAGTGTGGATTTGCCCTGTGGCAAGCAAATCATTGCTGTTTTCTCAGATGTGGGGGATTTAAAAAAGAAAGAAAGAAAGTATGTTATTAATACCCACAGCACCATAGATGGTTTCTGGATAATTTGACTGCAGCAAGAGTGGCAAATAGGCTATAGCCCTGCTCCAAAGTGCACTTTGCACAACAGTTAAAATAGTTCTGCCCTAATGCTGATTTCAGCTTCCGAAGGGAGACTAAAAATTCACCCAGGCCTGCTCTATTTGAAGGGCATTTATACATAATATCCAAATTGCATTTCCAAATTATATTTGCAGAGGAGAAATACAGTAGGCCGCAAGGGTGAGAAGAAACAGTATTATAACCGCATTGTCTTGCTTGCTAACTACGTATACAGACACTCATCCATCCAAGGCTGAGGCTCGGTATGAATAATCTGGGCCTTAAACCTGCAGCAAGGGATGGAAGCAATCTATTAAAAAAGAATAAAACAGACAATTTGGCAAGAAAGCCAAGCTGGAAAGCTTCCCGCTGGCGTCTGGTTTTCTATGGAGAAGAACTGGACAGAGAGAGGCTCTCTGTATTTGTAGACTGCAGTGGTAAAACTCAAGCACATTGCAAATAAACCCTGGTCTGTTTTGCCAGGGCAGGCCCTACCGTTAGAGAGAGGCCACTCAGGTAGTTGTTCCAAATGCCACAAAAGAGTAATAAATGATTTGTTATTCAGTTTGTTTACCTTTTACAGACTGGGAAGAGAAGTATGGAGGCTCTTCTCCCTCAAGTGCCAGAAAACAGTTGTTTCCAATTCTGTGCACCCAGAGAATGAAGTCGGTATCGTTGACTATTCACTTTCCAAAATCCAAATGGCTTTTGCTAAGTTTGAGTTTTTGCTTTGGGGATAAGACTGGGTTACCAGCTTATGTACCAAAGTGGTTTTCTTAAAAATAAAATAAAATAAAATCTCGTAAGCATATTCAGCCCAAAGCAGCCACTGATCTCACCAATTTTGCAATAAAAATATTTAATATTTAGTTTAAAAATAGTTTTTTTAAAAAAAATTAAAAAGTATAGGTAGTTCTTCACTTACAACCATTCATTTAGAGACCGTTCAAAGTTACAACACTGAAAAAGGTGACTTATGACTGTTTTTCAACAGTCACATGCATCCCCATGGTCACATGATCAAAATTCAGACGCTTGGCAACTTGCATGTATTTGTGACGGTTGCCGTGTCCTGGGGGTCACGTGATCAGCTTTTGAGACTTTTGACAAGCAAAGTCAGTGGAGAAGCCAGATTCACTTAACAACCATGGTAACTTACCATTGTGATTGTAAGTCAAGGACTACCTGTACAGCAAAACTGCTTTTGGAAGGCCTCCACAAGGAATAGACTGTGCTACCCATTGTGGGTTATGAATACAACTGAACAGGAACACTCAACGGTATGTAAGTAACTGCTGTGTCAGCAGTCATGGTGGGTGCGGTGAGGAATGAAATCCAAGCATCAGGCAAGTTAACTCTTTAATCAGAACTGTCAACAATGAAACGAATACACATACAGCAGATCTGAGGTAAACTCTGCCTGACAGCTGGCTTTTATAGCCGGCTGTCAAAGCGGCTCAACCAATCAACAGTTACTAGTTTTCCCCCACTTGCTAAGCAGCCCCTAGTGGCCTACCAGCACACTACACCCCTTTCCTCCTATTGAAGCACATATGTACTCTCGCACAGAGGTGGGATCCTGCCGGAGCTGTCCGGTAGGAAGCTCCGGTGGGGAGCGGCTGATTGCGCAATTTGCGCGCGACCGCTCCGGAGCCCTCTCCGCCAGTCCGGCACGCGCGTCGCCATCTTTTTCGGTGAATTTTTGGACGATTTTGCTTCTGCGCATACGCAGAAGCAAAATCTCGCCAAAATCTCATGAGGGGACGCGCGCGTGCATGAGATTTCAGCGAGATTTTGCTTCCGCACATGCGCAGAAGCAAAATCTCACCGAAATCTCTCACACGCATGTCCCCTCGCAAGATTTCAGCAAGATTTTGCTTCCGCGCATGCGCAGAAGCAAAATCGCGTGAGGGGGCACGCGTGCCCGAATTATGGAGATGCGTGCGCAGCGCACCAGCACTGGTAAGTAAGCAACCTGCCCCTTCTCTCGCAGATATGCTGGTGGCCACCGGATCCGTCCGGATCGCCTCTGCTCACTCGTGCTCTCCTCTCTCCTGGGAATGCTAGTGGCCTCTGCCGGATCAGGTAAGGCGTCTTCTTCCTCTCGCTCGACCCCTATTTCTCCCCTAACTGCAGGCTGTGCCTGTAACCCCTTGGCCGACCTGTAGGTGGGTGATGGAACCGAATCCTATGCCCTGGTTTCCTTGCACCTATCACCTTTGAGAACTGAAAACCCAGGATGAGAGCCAGCTTGGTGTAATGATTAAGGCACCACACTGAAAACCAGGATACCACGAGTTCTAGACTTACCTTAGGCATGAAGCTACCTGAGAATTAGTGAGCAATATTGGGCCAGTCCCTCTCTTTCAGCCCTAGGAAGCAGGCAATGGCAAACCACTTCTGAAATCTTGCCAAGAAAAATTGAGACTTGTCCAGGCACTAGGAGTCAAAAACTGACTTAAAATCATACACAGATAATCCAGGATGATGTAGAGCAGGGCTGTCCAACCTTAGGAAGTTTAAAACTTGTAGACTTCAAAAAAAACCCTGAATTTGGGCACCCCGATGTAAAGAGTAAAAAATATTACCTTGACAGAGATATGCAAATGATGCTACCTAAGCAAACGGGACTGATGCGGTTTTTTAAGTGCAGAGCACCAGATAATATTTATAAGTAGCTCAGACAGACTCCTCCCAAATTTACTGGAGGTGAAGGAATCACAGCACAATCAGATTTCCAGGAGTCTATTATTTTAGCCAATCTCAATAAAAGTAGCTTTAGCCTTCCGTGAAGTTGATTTCATGGTCTGATCTACCTAGTCGGGCTGACAAGTGATGTTTTAGAGACTATGAATATTTGCAGAAATTTATTATTGAGCAGAGCAGCATCCAAAGTGGAACAGCCACTCTAGTGTTAATTTCTTTTTATTGATATGAGGGGAGGGGGGGAAATTCTGGGATAAAAGATAGTTGGCAGCTGAAGTTCATGGTTGGCAAGAGAGCAGATAAAAGGATGATAATAGTAGTCCTTACAACAGGGAGAGAGATTTGATAGTCATTTTAAGGTTGTTGGGGTTTTTTGGTTATGTCTCTGCAGTTTGTACTTTTGGCCCATTTATGTCTGTAGAAATATTCCCTAACAGCTACTTTGGGCGAATGTCAACATTTTATGGGGAATTAAAATAATATTACTTAAACTTGGATCAATCTGGTCATTGAGGGCTAGTCTCTTCAACACCATCTCATCTGCTAGTTTATCTGTTAAGATTTTCTACAAAAACCTATCTGAAAATCAGGAGGGAAACAGATTTTCTGTTTTGCCAGAAATCAAGGAAAGGAAAAATTGCCCACCCCCACATCCAACTAACCAGATACAGCAGGGGATCACAGAAACTGTTCCACTAAAACAGGGATGTCAAACTGGTGGCCTGGGGACCGGATGCGTCACGCGCAGGCCACGCCCACCCCAGCTCCGCGAATGGGAAAAACATCGCAAAACATGATGGTGACGGCAACGTGGTGCGGCACATTTTACACCCATGTACCAGTGGCGGGTTGCCGTCTTACTGGTGCCAGTGCACTGCGCGCCATCTCCAAGTTTTGGGGACATGCTCGCTCGCTATGCGCGCGTGCCCCCTCACGCAATTTTGCTTCTGTGCATGCGCGGAAGCAAAATCGTGCCGAAATCTCACAAGGCGATGCGCGCACGAGAGAGATTTTGGCGCAATTTTGCTTCCACGCATATGCGGAGGCAAAATCTTGCAGAAATCTCGTGCGTGTGTCCCCTCGTGAGATTTCAGCGTGATTTTGCTTCTGCGCATGCGCAGAAGCAAAATCGACCCAAAATCACCAGGAAAAAATGGCGACGCGTGCGACGGACCGGCAGAGAGGGCTCCGGAGTGGTTGCACAATCTGCCGCTCCCTACCGGAGCTGCGCACCGGGCAGCTCCGGCAGGAACCCACCTCTGCCGTGCACTAAAAGAACATGCTTTGCAGCTTTTGGTGTCATTGGAAAAGATCAATACACCGTTTGTTGGATGCTCACAGAAAAAACAAGATGTCAGCAGATCTCTATCTGAAAAGAATAAGTGTTACCCCACTACAGGTAGTCCTCAACTTACAATAGTTCATTTAGTGACCATTCAAAGTTACAATGGCACTGAAAAAAGGGACTTATATGACCATTTTTCATATACTTATGACCATTGCAGCACCCCCATGGTCGCAGGGTCAAAATTTGGATAATTGACAACTGGTTTGTATTTATGATGTCTGCAGTGTGCCGGGGTCATGTGATCACCTTTTGCGGCCTTCTGAGAAGCAAAGTCAATGGGGAATCCAGTTCCTATTGAAAAACAGCATTAATCAAGAGCAAAATTTGGGATTATTTTTTCTACCCTTTTCCATTTTCACACTGGGGGTGCTTTGTCACCTGGAAGGGCAGAGTGTTCAAACACCTTTAGTTAGCAGTGGTATAGTATAATCCAAGAATATGTTTCACAGTAGAGTTTGGCTCTTCATTCTGCTGGCCTTTAATGAAAATACCTGGTTCTCTCCCTCTGAAAAAGAAGACCCTAAAAAAATTAGTATAACATAGAAAAAAAGATTTCAGGAAGAACATTTGAAGCAAACAGATTGCAAAACCCAGATGAAGTGTTTATTAGTTCAACAGAATATAAATAATTGGGAAGCATGACCGAAAAGGAATTGTTCAGTGGTGGGTTCCTACCGGTGCGGTCCACTCTACCGCACCGGTAGTGGCCAGCCGATTACGCAATTTGAGTGCGACACTGGTCCGTCGTCTCCACTGGTCCGTCACGTGTCGCCATCTTTTTTTCAGAATTTTTGGGCTTTTTTTGCTTCCTGCGCATGTGCGGAAGCAAAATCTCGTGAGGGGACGTGTGCGCGGGGGAGATTTCGGTGATTTTTTGCCTCCGCACATGCGCGGAAGCAAAAAAAACACCAAAACTGCATGCACGCGTACGTGTCCCCTTGCGAGATTTTGCTTCTGTGCATGCGCAGAAGCAAAATTGCGCTAGGGGGCACGCGCATGTAGCGTGCGCGCACGTGTATGAAAAATGGAAATGCGCACGCAGTGCACCGGTAGCAAGGTAAGAGAGCAACCCGCCCCTGCAAGTGTTCAATCCACCATCTCCAAATCTGATGCTTTCCGAAAGTGTTGGACTACCATTCCCAAAAATCTCAGCTAGTATGGATTCTGCAGCTGGAAGATTACAGTTTTTTTTTTGTAGGGCAATCATAATGTGTACAGTTAAATGCAAAAGTAGGACATTGAACTGCCTATAGTAGATCTCGAATGAAGCTAAGTGGAATCAGGTCTGAGTAGTATTTGGATGGGCACTCAAACATATGGAAATCCTTGGGTTTTAGGCCAGCCTAGGAATTGAACACAACAACAGAAGCTCACCAAATTATTATTAAGAGCCGAGGTGGCGCAGCGGTTAGAGGCAGTACTGCAGGTCACTTTAGCTGACTGTGATCCGCAGGTCAGCGGTTCAAATCTCACCGGCTCAAGGTTGACTCAGCCTTCCATCCTTCCGAGGTTGGTAAAATGAGGACCCAGATTGTTGGGGGCAATATAAATATACATTGCTTACTGGTGTAAACCGCTTAGAGAGTGCTTGCACTGTGAGGCGGTATATAAATATCACAAATAATAAATAAATAAATAAATAAATAAATAAATAAATAAATAAATAAATAAATAAATAAATAAATAAATAAATAAATAAATAAATAAATAAATAATCATACTATTGCCAGCAAACTTCATGTTCATGCCTATTTCATCACCAAGATTCTTTTCTTAAATTGCAAGATATATCTGGTAAAGCAGGACAGATGTAAGGATATATTTAGTGATATAATCTTAGAGGAAGTAAGATGTGGTAGCTGCCATTCTCTGAGGAAATCCTAATTTAAGTTTTACTCTAGCAATGAATACCGTAGTACTTCTGATTAGGGTGGTTTGGTTTCCTTTTGGTAATCTACTATACTGAGTTATTGTTAGGATAAATGGGGATAACACACATGCACAAGGTAATAAGCTCTACAGAAGACAGTGAATGAAAATCTAATCGTTGTAAAGAAGAGGATGGTAACGATGATGATAATAGTAATTAATAGCAAAATGTTGAAGAAGTTTTCAGTCTAGAAACTGGAGAATTTAAGAATGTTAGTGAGAAAAGGAAGACATTTTGAACACTGGAACAAATAAAGTAGCAAGGGGAAGACAGATGTCAACAAGAGTTGTAAAGAGAATGGTCCAAAGAATGCTTTGTGAAGGAATGGAAACTTGAAAAAAAGTAACATCAAAGATATTATTGGTAGTTGATGCTGACTTAAGAGCCTCTGAAGGCTAGTGGCTGCTAGCAACTGCATATACATTACTTATTTTTTTTGTTGTGGGGTGGGTAGACTGAAAGAAACAGCTTGTGCAAATATTCTTGGCAAGCCATTTTGGTTTTATTCAACCTTATTTTGCAATGCACACCTATGTATCAGCTATAATGACATACCAGTTAACAAACCATTCTTATAACTTCATATCACAATGTATTCAAGTGAATAAACCAGCACAGAAGCATCTCGGAGAATGTGTTCTACAGTTTCTTTATGGTAAAAAGGTAAAGGTAAAGGTTCCCCTGGTGTATTAAAAAATAATTTCATTCTGACTTAAATCTATAAAACCAGCCCAGCATGCAAAATGTAATTTTGAATATATACGATGCATATACGATAAAAAACAACAACTTTCTTCGCATCTTCTGGATGAGAATTCAGAGTGTGTAAAGAAAAGGGGCTGTTGTGCACACCAGCCCCGTCAACAAGGTCCCTCAAATATGTGGACCCCATCCTTTCGTCTTCCCCTTCTCTGCTCACATTTGCTTGAATAAAAATAGAAATCATGGCACTGCAGTTCCAAACTAGAATAGACTTCTATTTCTTTCCAGTCCATTTGTGTAAGAGCCTCATTCTCTTCTACATGGTTGTCAGCGGCATCTGCTGGGCAGGAGTCAGAAAAATTCAGATGGCAGCGACAGCGGCATGATCCAAGACCTGTCCCCTTTGTATGTGTGTTGAGGTTATGCACAAAGCAAGGAGGGAGGCTCTGATTATACTGTCACAACACATACCTTGATTTTCTAACACCCCCTCCCACTCAGGCACCTCTGCATGGGGTTGAGATTGGCACATGTGAGGGTGCAGAAGCCAGGTAGATCCATTGACCATAACCTTCCTCTGTCTATGTTCACATTTTGAATGAACAGAACTTGCATGGGCTACTTGAAGCCTTAGAAAGGTATTACTTGATTTACAACTGTAATTGAGCCCAGAATTACAGTCATAAGCCCGCACGGTGGTTAAGCAGTGGTCACCATGCGACCCTGTCCAAACTGCACAATCGTTAAATGAATCCATTTTCTTCAATGGGCATTTTTTTGCCAGAAACCAGAAGTAAATGCCAGAAATCAGCAAAAAAAATGTCAAAAATTGTGGTTACGTAACCACGGGATGCCGTAAACAGCTGTAAATGTGAGCCAAATGCACCCAAAATGCAATCACATGACCACAGGGTAGGACAGCTGTTGCAACTCCAGAACTGGGGAGGTGTGTTGTAACTTCAAATTGTTGCTAAGTAACCAGTCATTAAGCGAGGACTACATACACTGAGTGGGGCACTGGTGTTCCCAATCTGCAGTTGTTGCAACTCTAGAACTGGGTTGGGGTGTATGGGGTGCTCAGGGAGGAGTAGCACCTCTGGTGTAGGGGCATGTTGTGTCCTTTTACGGCAGCTCATTTTAGGGCAGCTTTTAGGGCAGCTCCTTCACCTTTGGTCCCCACCTGTCACTCAGCTCTCACCTGTGGCTCCTAGCAGCTGTAGAATGCGCAGTGACCACACCCCGGGCAACAGCTTCGACAGGCTGGCCAAACCAGGTTGAGAGTAGCCATTGGATCATTGACCTTCGGTGAGATAGGGACTTGTCTATCCTGAGCATGTGAAGACAGATTCCGGTGGATTGAGCAAATGTAATCTACTAGAACAGGACAACGGTCATGAAGGCGGTCTCTGCAAGCGATGTGGCACTCTAAGAGCACGGCAAGACATGAAAGACGCCCTGGTCAACCACTGCGCCCAGCCCATCTCCAACTGTCTCGACTCTTGTCCTGATATTTGGAGCAAGATGGAATCTGGGAAGAGACAGTGAGGCTGACTATGCGCACCTCTCCCTCACTTTAATCCAATTCACCTGCAAGTCTTGACATCTCCCCCAATTCCTGTGATGATTGATGTCAAGGTCCTCTTCGAATACGATGGACGAACATCATCATCATCATCATAATGGGTCACAGGTAGTTATGGGGAGGTGTGTTGTAACTTCAAATTGTTGCTACGTAACTGGCCATTAAGTGAGGACACATATACTGAGAGGGGCACCAGTGTTCCCAATCTGGTACCTCCTCAATATTAGAGAGTGGTGTGATGTAATAGTTAAGATACTGATGCTGGAGACACCTAGGTTCTAATGCACTCTTAGCGACAGGAGCTCCCTGGGTGACTTTGCCTCAGTCCTACTCTCTCAGCCCAACCTCCAGAGTTGGAGCATCTGTGAAGACAAACAAGAGGGACAATACCACCTTACACTCCTGGACAAAAAGGTAGGATAGAAATCTAACATATAAATGAACAAACATGTTGAGCCTACAATTCCCAGAATTCTCCACCAGCAGCAAGAAGAGGAGACGCCAAGCTTGAAGCAGGGACCCATCCATGAAGGCATGTGCTGTTCTACTGAACTACAGAAAAACTAACACATTTGTTTTGTCCAATGGTGGAAAAGAGGCTGGAAGGCCATGTTGGCTCCCTAGACAGGGCCTTGGATTAGACCTCCAAGGTCCTTCCTAAGATAAAGTTAGTGTCAAGTCCTCAGCTCCTCGAGTTACGACCTGACCTTACTGGCCCAGGCTGGAACCTGATTGGTTGAATCCTGGGCCAGCAGGAGCGCGGGAGACACAAACAGCTCCCATTGGACTCTTGTTCTGACAGCTCCCTATAAATAGGAGCTGTCATTCCCTCAGTTCCTGCTTCGTTCCATTCAGCTGTGTTGGTGCTGAATAAACAGTTCCTTAGACAAAAAGAGCCTCCATCTTTTTTGTCCAGCCGAAGCTGCCGGCTATCTAACAGTTAGGGCCACAATATAGTGGGGGCTTCATACAGCACATACAATCAAACTACAGAATGTGCAGATACACCCACGTAACACCTATCCTCCGCCAGCTGCATTGGCTGCCTATTAGTCTCCGGTCACAATTTAAGGTGTTGGTTTTGACCTTTAAAGCCCTACATGGCTCAGGACCAGGTTACCTCCGGGACCACATCCTACCACATTTCTCCCTATGACCAGTTAGGTCCCACAGAGTGGGCCTCCTCCAGGTCCCATCAGCCAAACAATGTCGGCTGGCGGGTCCTAGGGGGAGAGCCTTCTCAGTGGGAGCCCCATCCCTCTGGAACCAACTCCCACCAGAGATCCGGACCATCCCCACTCTACTGGCCTTCCGCAAAGCCGTAAAAACATGGCTCTTCCGGCAGGCGGGGTGAAGAAGAAGAAGATCGGATTCCCCCTGAATGAATGGTTTTTTTAAAATGATGTTATGTTTTAAATTGTCATGTTTTTTCATTGTATTGTTCTTATTCCTATTGTATGCCGCCCTGAGTCCTACGGGATTGGGCGGCCTATAAGAACTTTTAATTTAATTAAATTAAATTAAATTTCTAAATTTGGCAATTTCTTTTCTTCTTTTTTAATAGCCTTCTCACTTCATAAAAAGAAATATGGATTGGTGGGTTTTCCATCATAACTTTATTTAAATTTGTTGTACTATTGCCAAGAAGGGGAAACAGCTGCAAAGATTCAAGGAGTTGCATAGAAGTCACCATTAGATGACTACCCTTTGCTTCTTTCACAACAGCGCTATCAATCAAGCTGACATGAGGCACCAGAAGAAATTCATCCCAAATAAAAAAAACCACTTGAATGCTTCTGTTCCTGAGATCTGGACAAATTAATGTGCATTTTTCTGAACTTCTGGTTTTCCCGTTTGGGCCATTTTTCAAACTCCAGGGCTTCAGGAAGCTTCCCTGAAGCCTCTGGGGGGCGAAACGGCCTTCCCCAAATGCACATTTATTTGTCCATTATAAGAGCCGAGGTGGTGCAGCGGTTAGAGTGGGGTACTGCAGGCCACTTCAGCTGACTGTGATCCACAGGTCAACGGTTCAAATCTCACCGGCTCAGGGTTGACTTAGCCTTCCATCCTTCCGAGGTAGGTAAAATGAGGAGCCAGATTGTTGGGGGCAATATAAATATACATTGCTTACTGGTGTAAACCGCTTAGAGAGTGCTTGCACTGTGAGGCGGTATATAAATCTCAGAAATAAACAAATAAAATAAAAATCTTCCTGTACTTACGGAGTAAAATTTAAACAGGTGACCAGGGACTGCTTACAAAAAATAAATGAAAAAAAAAAGCCCAATTTAACTTCGAAACATAGAGCCATAAAGAATGCAAGTTCTCAAAGAATTTTGCTCCTAGTTCTTAGGAGCAACCTTCCAATGGAAATCAAACTGGTTTTATCTCTGATCATATTAGGAAAATTGCTAAAACCCAACTTCTTTCATACAACATTTAACTTAGGATTAGCCATCTATGTATACTCATTTATTGTGCTGGATGCTTTTAGGATGTATTGATTTTAGATGTTTTTAATTAGTTGTTCTGTGGGTTGGGGGGTGGATGGCTGGGGGGGGTCTATATATCTTGTAAACTACCAAGAATCATTTTTGATTGCAGCACATTAGAAAATGCAGTAAATAAATAAGAAAGAGCCCTCCGAGGCCCATGGCTACCGGTTATTATGTAGCTCTGTTTTGGACCCAAAAATCTAAAGGATTGCCTCTCCCTATTTTAGCTTGCCCAGGCTGTGCAATTATTAGAGGGTCTCTTTTTTTGAAGATCTGTATTCTTCAAATATGAATCTTCTGTATATTCTGTAACCATAGCTTTCTCTCTGGTGAGCTGGTTCATCTGAAGCCCTCTGGTGTGTCCTATCCATTTTATGCATTTCCCGCCTCTTCTTGTTGGGTTGTGGCTTTGCTTCAGCTTTTCTCCAAACTGCTGCCCTTCCAGAAGAATTGGAACTACAATTCCCAGAATTCTGGAGGGCACCCAGTTGGAAGATGCTAATGCAATCACTTTTAAGACAGTGGCTTTTTCCTTTGCACAAAATTTGTGTTGCTACTGAATGCCTGCCAAAGGAAAGCTCCAGCACATACCCTGCCCTCTCCCCATGCCCTTCAACCCTCCCCCCTTTTTCCTGCCATTTCATTCTTCTCCCTCTGTGCCACACACTTGTGCTTTCCCGACAGCTACACACCCACTCCACTTCCTCCCTGGAATCTTCCTGCAGCTTCTGGCAGCCTCAGCTGCTTGGAGTGAGTGTGCGCGGAGTGCACGCCTTTGTGCCGGGATGATTGATGCCAACACTATAACAGCAGACACACCGCAGTCCATCACCGCAGCCCCCCTGATTAAAATTCTGCTCCGGCCCCGACTGCAGCACTCCACAAATGGAATATTCTACATAATTTCCGAAAATGCTTCTTTTTATCACCCATTTCTCCTCTATCAGATGACACCCTGATTGATGAGAGATGACTCGTCTGACATCTTCCTGGTTTTACAGGCACAGATTTACCACCACCCCCTTAACCGCTTTATTGCTGGTGATCCAAACCGACTGCTAATGTGCTCTGGGTGCAGCGTAGGTGTCGGCTGGTAGCTGAGGCAGGAGGAAGGAAGGAAGGAAGGAAGGAAGGAAGGAAGGAAGGAAGGAAGGAAGGAAGGAAGGAAGGAAGGAAGGAAGGAAGGGGAGAGGTGAAAAGGGAGATGTTGTAAGGAATATCCTTCTGGGTTCGGTTCCAAGTGGGGAAAAAGACACTGGAAGCATGGGACTGCTTGGAAAGATGGTATAATGGAGGACAGCAGGACCACATGGTCTGAGGTCCTGGGGAAAGGGGAATCACATGCCTCAAAGATGTTGAAGAAGAGAAAAGGAAGTTGCTGAGAGTCCCTGAGTTTTTTATATCCTCTGCTGGGCCCCACCTCAGAGTTTCCTGTTCCTGTATAAGAAATGCACTCTGATTGGTGGTCAGACTCTCAGGGAGCGGGGGTCTTAGCTAACTCTGTAGGCTTTTGTCTGTGTCCCAGGCTTGGCTGATGTAATCTTCCCAGGTGCCATTGCTGAGTTTCTGTTTGCTAGATGGGTGTGCCTGAAGCAGGGGTACGTTCCAACTTACCTCGCTGCCAGTTCGCTCTCTCCTGCACCACATGGATGCACTGCGTGGGCACACACGCACTTCTCCTGCATGCGCGTATGCGCAGTAATAAAAAAATTTGGAAAAAAAAGCTGAAAAAAAGATGGTGACCGCATGCACAGTGCCGGAACTCGGCTTCTCCGCATGCTCAGAAGGGGGGAAAAATAATTTTAAAAAAATTCAAAAAAAAAAAAAGATGGCACGGACCGGCACCGACCAATCTGGGTTGGTGACATCATCATGACATCACCAACAGGTTGCTACTGGTTCGGGCGAATGGGTCCGAACCGGGAGGAACCCACCCCTGGCTTGAAGGGGTAGATCTTTGTTATGTAGCAATAGCACTTAGACTTAGACTTAGACTTAGACTGTAGAATAGACTGGTCCAGGCTATTAACAAAGATGGGGGGATGAGTGATCTGGGCCATTCCTTGATGGCACATTGACAAAGGTAGGGACTACTAGGAGTGAGTCTTTTTCCTGCCTAAAAGCATGTTTCTCCATTTCTCAGTCACGGATACCCTATATAATATTCTGCCTTTTTAATATTTCCTAGGGTATTTCATTTTTCTAGGAGAGGGGTGGGTGCTAACTTCCTACAGAGCCACCTACAGAGTCGGGAAGTCCTGAAGACAAATCTGGAAGAAACTGGTTTAGCGAGTAGGAAGCAGGCAGCTGTGAGGATGACTGGCAGCTAACTTGTCAGCTGCTTGATTTGATGAGAAAAAAATGGCAAGATGAAAGGAACGTGCCACGTGGCCTTGCCATCCTTTCAAAGCCTGTTCTGCATAAAGATGCATGAGACAGATTCTCATGGACTTTCTGTCCTGGGGCCAATTTAATGCATAATTATATGCATGGAATGGAGATTTTGCAGTATCCTTCCCCTGCCATGCCCACCAAGCCACGCCCCACCAAGCCACGCCCACAGAACCGGTAGCAAAAAAAATTGAATCCCACCACTGTCACTAAGGTGTTGATCAGGCCCGTTCTCGCATCCCTGATAATTAAGAATAAGTCTGTGTTAACTGAACAGCTCCATCTCTTTATTTGAAGGAAGCCTATTGTAGACTCTGCCCTGGAAGATCTTACTTGAGAGAAAAATAGTTGAGAGACTTTACTGTAGTGCTAGACTGGAGAACTGATTCTGACTCATGGGTCTGATTCCCCTTCCTCCATATTCCTGACACACCAGGTAATGTTGCCCCATTCTCTTCTGCCATCTTTCTTATCTAGCGTATGGTCTCTTCTGCACACAGAGAAAAGGGAAGGGCTCCGAAGAGCCTGATTGCAATCCAGAGGTTCCCTGCATTCTTCAGTGTTGTTTGGTGGTGGTTGTTTGTTATTGTTGTTGTTGTTGTTATGAAAATGTGTATGCCACTCAATGCCATCCTGACTCTAAGAAGCATACAGTGTAAGGCAATTTAAAAAATAATTCAGAGATCAAACAAAACAAACATCCAAAAAGTAATGCCAACAACATTAAAACAAACATCTCACAAAGGATCCACCAACCATATTTTATATAAACCACGGGCAAACCTCACTTTCCTTTGCACTGATGATGCTATCTAGCCTGCAAGAAATCAACCAAACTCAGTGAACACTAAGAACCAACAGTTCAACCCTAAGCCACCTATATTCTTTCCAATGGAACCACATGGAGGCAACGGGAGAAATCCGCATGTACACAAACCTCTATCAAAGAATAACTATTCTTTCTGCATGAATGCCTACAACAACCTGTTTGTCCATCAGTATAAGGTACAGAAGCCTTATCAAGAGGCAACTGGACTTTCTTGTTTTTTTCCGAAGACGCTTTACTTCTCATCCAAGAAGCTTCTTCAGCTGTGACTGGATGGTGAGGAATGGAAGGATTTATACTCCTTGCAGACAGCTGGTCATTTGCATTCTTTTAGAGAGTTGTTAAGGCCATCTGGAGGTTTATCTGTGTCATCAGAGTCACCCGAGTAGTGCAAATGGGTGTGGAGCCTTCTTGGAACTGTTGAAGGGACGGTGTTGTAGACTGGAGATAGATGATGTCTTATCCCTCCACCTCTGTTGAGAGAGGGTTATTCAATTTTGACATAGATGCTCTCTTTCACCCCTCTTTCAAATCAGCGGTCCTCTCTGTTCCAATCCTGGAACGGTGGGTCAGTGACTGAGGCGAGCCAGGCTTCTGTACTAACAGCTCTCTTTATTTCATACAATAGCTAACAGGTTGCCAATGCGCGGCAGCTAACACGCGCATGCTCTCAGCTGATGGCAATGAACAAGTCCTGTTTGACAGCTCCTTATATAGTGAGCTATCAAACAGGTAGCCAATCAGGAGGCAGGATGCGCCCTCTGTAGAGAGCGGACCTGAGTGAGAACTCATGGACATAACACTCCTTCCCAATTAGCTGGCGCATGCGTAATCCGCTAGGTAGGCGGGGTGATGTCGAACCCACTCTGAATGTCTTAGTATGCCTTCAGTGGGCAAAGAGTCAGGTTGGGCCTGTAGACTTTTTTCTTCTTCTTTTGGAAGTTGTGCCATCTCCTTTGCTGGACTGGTCCCCTGAACTGCTGGTAAGTTTGCTGCTTGCTCCTTGCAGTCCTTGTCGAAGTCAGACAGCGGTTCAGATGGCGCAGAGTTGGTAGGTGCGGGGCTGGTGGAAACTGTGCTAGGGGGGTCGCCAGAAGTACTCCTCCGCTCCCAAAGTTGGTTCAGGTGGCGTCTCCAAACCCGACCATCACTTAGTTTAATTACATACAAACAAGGCCCTGTGGCTTTCGCCATTACCCCAGGTAACCACAAGGGACTGCCAGCGTAATTTCTGGCATAGACTTCTACTCCCACAATAAATCCCTT
This sequence comes from Diadophis punctatus similis, assembly GCA_023053685.1. Lineage (NCBI taxonomy): Eukaryota > Metazoa > Chordata > Lepidosauria > Squamata > Dipsadidae > Diadophis > Diadophis punctatus. The sequence continues at coordinate 182,513 of JALIGW010000049.1, forward strand.
TAACTCCACGGGAGAATCTAGGGGTTTCTTTGGAGCATACTCTGGGTGTAAATGGTCCAACGGGATTCTAAGCCTGCATCCCATCAGTAATTCGGCCAGACTCATATTGGTAGAGAGGCACGGTGTCGCATGCTGAATCAACAAATACTTGTCTATCTTGGCCGACCAATCCCCCATTCCCATTCGGCTTAACGCTTCTTTGGCAGATCTAACGGCCCTTTCAGCCAATCAATTTCCCTGAGGGTGGAATGGGGCCACTAAAGCGTGTCAGATGCCCAGGCTTATTAAGAAATGAGCAAAAGGGGCGGCCGTAAATTGTGGTCCATTATTCGAAACTAACAGGTCGGGTAGACCATGGGACGCGAATAGTTTCCTAAGTGCCTTGATCACAGTGTCTGATGTCGTCGAGGGCATTAGTACCATCTCAACCCACTTAGAAAACACATCAACTACAATTAAAAACATCTGCCCCTTATATGGCCCTGCAAGATCAATGTGTATCCGTACCCAAGGAGCCCTTGGACGTTCCCAATTCTGCACCAGGGCTTTAGATGGAAGGGGCCTGGATTCTTGGCACAAGAGGCACTCTGACACCCAACTGGCTATGTCATCATCCATATTGGGCCACCAAGCATAACTGCGCCCCAACGCTTTCATGCTCACAATACCTGGGTGACCATTGTGTAAAAGGGACAACACCTCTTTCCTTAATGGGGTAGGGATTACTACTCTATTGCCCCATAAAAGGCATCCCTGTTGTGTGGACAATTCATTTTGGCGTATTTGATATGGTTTCAAGATCTGGGTCACCCCCAGCGGGGCCACCTCTGCTTCACCCAGTTCAACACCTTAGTCAGCACATGGTCACGATTGGTGAACTTGGTGACATCAGCCACAGTGACCGGAAGTTGCAGGGTGTCAATTAGCAGCATGCTTGAGGCTGGGGCTGGATTGATCATGGGAATAGGTAGCAGACAGCGACTCAAAGCGTCAGCATGGCCAATGTTCCTTCCCGGTTTGTAGAACAACATGTAGTCATAGGCAGCAAGGAAAACCGACCACTGGGTAAGGCGAGGAGATAATATTTGCGGAGTTTGTTTGTCACCTGCCAGAATGCCTAAGAGCGGCTTGTGATCGGTGATAAGTGAGAAATGTCATCCATAAAGATTACTTGTGAAACTGTTTAATTCCGGCCATGATAGCCAATGCTTCTTTATCCAATTGATTATAATTGTGTTCAGCTGGTGACAGTGTCCTGGAGAAGAATGCTATGGGTGCCTCAATTCCTGACGGTAGCTGGTGGCTAAGAACCGCTCCTATTCCATATGGTGAAGCATCACATGCCAGTAATAAGGGCAAGTCCTCACTATGCTGGCAGAGAACACTGGTGGAAGTTAGTAAGTTCTTAACAGCTAAGAAAGCCGCCGCTTCTGTTCTGCCCCATGACCATTTAGCAGGCGGTGCAGGGGTTCAGCCATTGATGCCTTATGGGGTAGGAAAATGTTATAAAAGTTCAGCAACTCCAAAAATGATTGCAGTTCCGCTTTATTCCTCGGGGCTGGGGCTTGTTGAATTGCTTTCATCTTTGCCTTAGTGGTGTGTAGGCCAGCCTCATCCACAAGATATCCTAGAAACTCCACCTGTGGCACTGCTATATGACACTTCAATTTTTTCAACTTAAGCCCAGCATCTTGGAGACGTTTCAATATGGTGTGAAGACGGGACATTAGGTTGACATGGCTGACAGCCGATACCAGGACGTCGTCAAAATATGGGACTACCCCCGGTATATCCTGCAATATCCTCTCCATTAAACTTTGGAAAATCCCTGGGGCACAGCTGACTCCAAATTGAAGCCGCTTGCACTTAAAAGCCCCCCTGTGGGTTACTATAGTTTGGTCTTCAGCAGTCTCATTATCAACAGGTAGCTGTTGATAAGCTTGCAATAGGTCAAGCTTTGCAAAGACCTTCCCAGCTCCTAAAGAGTGCAGGAGATGCTGTACCACTGGGACAGGGTATGCGCTATGCTGTAATGCGCGATTAATGGAACATTTATAATCCACGCATATTCTCACTGACCCATCTGCCTTAATGGGTGTCACTATGGGGGTCTCCCATCGCACATGATCTAGTGGCTCTAATATCCCTTGTGCAACCAACTTATCTAGTTCAGCGTCAACTTTTGACCAAAGTGCAAACGGCACTCTCCACGGCTTAAACCGTCTGGGACCTATACTGGGGTCCAAACTGAACGAAATAGATGTCCCCTTATATGCCCCCAGAGCCCCATCAAAAACTTCAGGAAATTCCTTGGCTAACAATTCCATTTCAGGGGTGCTGTTAATGTGGTCTATCCCTTTAATTCCCAGACCTAATGACTCAAACCAATCTAATCCCAATAAGATGGGCCTGGAACCTGCCTAGATTTCTCTAGGACTTTAGTTCCGTCCAATTCACAAATTCACAGAAGAAATGGACTTCATGAGAACAGAAGAAATGGACTTCATGAGAACAGAAGAAATGGACTTCATGAGAACATTCAAGATGACAAGGAATTGTGGTCCATGCTTCACATAAAGTTGTACTGAACTAAATAGGTACCAGACGCCAACCTCTGGCATTCCTGGGCAAATGCCAAGGCCCTAGGCCTCCAATACGACCACAAACCACACCTAGTATCTCGTTAAGCCATCTCTTAATTGCCTTACTGCTCCTTGTCCTGAATACCATCAACTGTTACCTTGATACCATATAGTGCCCCAGGACCGCATTGTTCAGGAGAATGTGACATTTACATTAAGCTGAGGGCTCAGTGTCTTATTATGGACACCATTGCTTTCTACTTCCAGGGAAGATTGCCAGTGCCTCTTAAAAGACAATGCCAGATCTTGTTGAATTTGGATTTCATTTACAAGTATTTTATGTAGTAGTGTGTAAGATAAAAATTGGATCCCAATCTAAATAAATATTTGGATTGAACAACCTTCTCTTTCATCCCTAGATCTGACATAGAAAATAGAATAGAATAGAATAGAATTCTTTATTGGCCAAGTGTGATTGGACACACAAGGAATTTGTCTTTGGTGCATATGCTCTCAGTGTACATAAAAGAAAAGATACATTTGTCAAGAATGGTTGTCATAGGGTTCAAGTAAGCAATCAGGAAACAATCAATATGAAATAATCGTAAGGATACAAGCAACAAGTCAATGTTGCTAATAGCACAATAGCACTTTGACTTATATACCGCTTCATAGTGCTTCACAGGCCTCTCTAAGCGGTTTACAGAGTCAGCCTATTGCCCCCAACAATCTGGGTCCTCATTTTACCGACCTCGGAAGGATGGAAGGCTGAGTCAACCTTGAGTCGTTCAGAATCGAACTCTTGAGTGAGTAGTGAGTTAGCCTGCAGTACTGCACTCTAATCACTGTGCCACCACGGCTCTTGCAATAAAATACAGGGAGGTAAATATGATGCCACAACAAGATATTTAAGTGATCTAGATCAGATTAAATTTTTCTAACTACCATAGCAACATGTGAAATCTGCAAAAGGATTGTTGCTTTTCTGCTTTCTCATATTTTCTGCTTTGATTAGCCCCATGACAATATTAATATTATAATTGTTTTACTTTTTATTCAAATCTTTTATATCCCATCTGGCCTTTCCCACTCCTTAAAAGCAGCTTGCAACAAATAAGTTAATTACCACCAATAAATTAAATAATAACATATAGCAGTGAATTCTCCTGCATAATACAATCAATAAAACAAAGAAAACAACGAGGCAGCTGCAACAAGACAAATGAGTAACATGAACATAGTTCTCCCCCTCTTCTGTTCAGAATTAACTAATACTTGGGCAAAAGGTTTTTAATCATTGCATATACCGTATTTTTCGGAGTATAAGATGCACCGGAGTATAAGACGCACCTAGATTTTAGAGGAGGAAAACAAGGAAAAAATTATTCTGAACCAAATGGTGTAGTAATATATTACTGTATTTAATAAAATACCAGTGTAGCAGAATGCTTTTTACAACCATGTATACTTTTTTAAACCATGTATACTTTTTTAAACCATGTACACTTTTTACAACCATGTAAACTTTTTACAAACTTCAAACTTGACAGCTTTAAGACTAGTGGACTTCAACTCCCAGAATTCCTCCTCCAGTCATGCTAGCTCAGGAATGGGAGTTGAAGTCCACAAGTCTTAAACTTGCCAAGTTTGAAGACCCTTGCACCCCTAACCTAAAGTGACCAGATTTTTTTTTTAAGGCGGGACGGGGGGGCGGGCCCGCCTGGGCGCCGCCATTTGTTTTGCCCTCTGCGCATGCGCAGAACACTGCGCATGCGCAGAGGGCAAAACAGCAAATGTCGGCGTCCAGGTGGGGGGGGGAGGCGAAAGGCCGCTTGGATGCCTGCAGCTCGTGACAGGTAAGCTGCCGGCTGCCTCCTTTCCCCATCTCCGCCTCCCGTTCGTTGCTTGCCAGCCCGGCTGAAGGGGAGGCGGGAGGTGAGGAAAGGCCTCCCGAAGGGGAGGCGGGCTCCCGAAGGGCTGCCGGCTCCCGAAAGGGAGGCGGGAGGCCTTTCCTCGCCTCCCGCCTCCCCTTCGGGAGCCCGCCTCCCCTTTGGGAGGCCTTTCCTCGCCTCCCGCCTCCCCTTCAGCCAGGCTGGCAAGCAACGAACGGGAGGCGGGAGACGGGGAAAGGAGGCAGCCGGCAGCTTACCTGTCACGAGCTGCAGGCATCCAAGCGCCGCGGTCTCCCGGTCGCCCGCCCGGCCCCAGGGCAACGGCGGCAGCGAGGCGACGGGGGGAAGGAAGGGGAGGGGGACGAGGAAGGGCTGTTTGCGCCGCCGGCTCCTCGTCCCTCCCCCCGCATCCCAACAGCACCGGCGCCTCTGAGGGCGGGGCTAGGGATGGGGCGGGGGAAGGAGAGGAGGAGCAGCCCCCCTTCCCCCTCTCCCCAGCAGGCAGACGGCTCTCTGAAATTCCGCCCAACTTACCCGACCTCTCTTTTGCTTCCCCTTATTAAGGTGACCAGACGTCCCACTGTTTCCGCATTCTTTTAAAAAAAGCGGGACTTTTTGAAAAGAATGCGGGACGCGGGACACATGCTTGAAAAGCATGCCTGTCCCGCCAAAAGCGGGACGTCTGGTCACCTTACCCTAACCCTTAACACAGGGGTCTTCAAACTTGACAGCTTTAAGACTAGTGGACTTCAACTCCCAGAATTCCTCCTCCAGTCATGCTAGATGAGGTAATTAGAAGGCAAAAACACCCCCGTTTATGCAAAAAACGGCCCTGTTTTTTTTTTTTTTTTTGCAAAAACAGGGCATGCAGAGGGTTTGGGAAGCCTGGAAAGCACTCCTAGGGGGTGGGGGAAGGCAAAAACGCCCCCATTTTTGCAAAAAACAGCCCATTTTTCGCAAAAATTGGATGCGGGGGCGGGGCTTCAGGAAGCCAAAAATGGCTGTATTCGGTGTATAAGACGCACCGACATTTCCACCCTCTTTTGGGGGGCAAAAAGGTGCGTCTTATACTTCGAAAAATTCGGTATTAATAGATTAAGTAAACATAAAATCAGACCATCATGGAAGGACCAGGTGAAGACATCAAAAGATCTATGTGTCCAATAAATCTTGCATCTCAGCTGAAGGCATCTGGTGTTTTGTTTTGGTTTTTTTTAAGGAGAAAATCAACCTGGGATTCCATCTTAGAAGTGCAGCCCCAAAGAATTAAAATCTGGTCCAGTGATTAAGGCATCTTCTTTTCTAAATACAATACAAAAAGACTTTCCTCACTCAAAACTCCTTCTCTGGGCTCTTTTATTATCTCAGACCTCATTTTCAATTTAAGAAATCATGAGAGTTCTGTACTGTTGCAATAATTTGCATTATCATGATCCTTGTATCACTTCCATGATAAAACAATACCCTTCTTTTATTATTTATTGTTTGTTACATCATGTTTATCTCACCTTTATTGTTTTTATAAATAACTCAAGGTGGTGAACAATATCTAATATTGCTTCCTCCTTCTATTTTTACCGCAATGATAACCCTGCGAGGTGAGTTGGGCCAAGAGAGAGTGACTGGCCCAAGGTCACTTAGCTAGCTTTCATGCCTAAGGCAGGACTAGAACTCACAGGTTCCTTGGTTTCTAGCCTGGTATCTTAACTACTAGATCAAACTGAGTCCCTAAAATGCCACTTTAAGAAGAGTTCCACATCATTTGCCTACAGTTGAAAAAATGACCCAACTACGTGATTACTGGAAGACTGATTGAAGTAATGCATGAAAACATTTGAGCCTTTTTAGCACCATCTGAATGCTATCCATATCTAGTGGTGGGAGGGGACTATCAGCTTTGGCATCTGAAACCAAATCAACAAAAACTCCTTACTGCATTTTCATGTATAAAAATGTATTGTATTACAAGCTTCTGCAGACTGGAACCCTGTTCACCAGATGTATAATGTATTAGTTTCAGGTCAGATATATTACGTGTGCACGCACACCAGTTATGAATACAAAAGGACAAATTGCAAACAATATGGCCAGTGTGTATCTGGAACGATTCTACATAAAGCCAACATGTATACAAGTTAGGCATAATGACCATTCACAGTGGTGATAATGCTATTTTCCGACTAATTTAACACTCACAGTGGGAGAGAAAATCATTATAAATATGAAGCATTAGATTTTCTAAAGCAACTTGTGGAAATCAAGAAGCTTAGAAATAAACAACAGCCTGTATTCTGAGAGCTCCAGATTGCTAGATCATTGTAGACAATTCCACTGTGAAAAGTGTTTTACAGCTGGCATCTACTTCATTTTCTCACAACCTGATGAGATGCAGATCACAAGCATTCACATTTGGAATGGAACTGTGACAGAGGTGGGTTGCTCCCAGTTCGGACCGGTTCTATAGGACTGGTGGCGGGAATTTCCCCCCCACTCGCCGAACCGGGAGCGATTGTCAGTTGGCCACGCCCTTGAACCGAATCTCTCGGCAGTGCCATAGGCAGTGCCATCTTGTTTTTAGCTTATGCGCAGAAGCTGTTTTTTGCTTCTGTGCATGCGCAGCTGTGGTTTTTTTTTTTTGCTTCTGTGCATGCGCAGAAGCTTGGTTTTTGGCACTGCGCATGTGCACTCATGCAACACAGCCACACGGCGCGCAATGCAGGCACGCCCACGCAGCGCGGGAGGAAGCTAACCAGCGGCGAGGTAAGTTAGAACCCACCCCTGAACTGTGACCCAAAAAATGGGATGTGAGTTGTAAGAACCATGTCATAAATGGGTGAAGGAAAAGCAAGAGTTGAGGAGCTTAAGACGCCTTGACAAAATTGAGAAGACAATGCCATTTTAGCTCCTGATCTGATTCTACAAGTTAAACAGCACCCAAAACTTAATTGTTTCCTTGCTTTGTGTGTACCATTGACGTCAGATGCACAGCACAAGCTTTGAAGAACATCCCTGGACCTGTTTTATTTCCACCACCATTACCCAAGGCCTCAATCTCACACAAAACCCCCAGAAAACAGCCAAGAAATCTCATAAGAACCCAGCTAAAACATTTAATTATAAGCTCAATGTTTTTCTGCTCAAAAACGGCCTTCTCTGAGAGATAAACTCAGTCAGTGCTGCATTAAACAATCACAAGGACTGTTTCCAGAGATTTCTACAGCCCCTGAAGAAGGCCATTGCTTGGAAGAAATGTATTGGGCTTCTAATGAAATATTTTATTAGCTTCCTGGGGTTTTGCTCAAGAGAATGAACCGAAGCTGCCAGACAGGAGCAGCTCTGAAGTGCCACCATCAGGAATCCCCAAGGGGAAAACCATATGCTTTGCCTTAGAGAAGATAAGCTGGTGATCTGCAACTCTGACCACTATTCCAGAAAAATACCCTTTTGCCAAGGATATGGCACTTAATTTCATCACTGCCTTTGCTTCACACCTGCTGCTCTCTGAAGGCTGCCACGAACCGAGCAGATTATCTCCGGGTCTCCCCCCTTGTTATGAATGTTGGAGATTTTCTTTTAATTTTTATATATATTTTTAATTGTTATATGTTTTTACTGTAATAGATTTTGACATGCTGTGAGCCGCCCAGAGTCCCCCAGGAGTTGGGCGGCATACAAATCTATTAAATTAAATTAAATTAAATTAAATTAAATTAAATTAAATTAAATTAAATTAAATTAAATTAAATTAAATTAAATTAAATTAAATTAAATTAAATTAAATTAAATTAAATTAAATTAAATTAAATTAAATTAAATTAAATTAAATTAAACCTGTTCCTGCAGGCCTTCCATATTTGTTTTCTAGCAGCTGTTCCTGCCTCCATTTTAAATTGGTTACACCCTCTGGCTGAGGCCACAAGAGATGTTGCTCTGTTATGTTGTGGAACAACCTTCCCAGAGACACTGGATTAGCTCTGACAATACTATCTTTTCAGAAGCAAGTTAAAATGGAGTTCTTCCGGACGGCCTTCCAGACAATTGAGAGAATGTCATTGGAAGGGTTCTACTGCTGCCTCCATGTTATTGGTTTTTCATGTTTGGCTTCTGTCGTACTGTTATATTGTAGATGTTTTATCGTTGTGTTTTTAATTGTTCTTGAATGCCGCCCAGAGCCCCACGATTGTGGGGGTTTAGAAAGCTAATAAATACATCTTCATGTGCAACAACAAGAGTTTGTTGCTTTGCCACCCCCAATTTGACCCTCTTTCACATTTGAGGACTTAACTCCCAGAATTCCCAGCAGGAAGGGTTTTTCTGAAAATCCTGGGAGTTGAAGTCCATGTATCAGGAGGAAACTTTGACCAAGGCTGACTGACCACTATAGTCTATACCAGGGGTGTCAACTCGCGGCCCACGGGCTGGATGTGTCACACGCTGTCCATGCCCATGCCGAGTTTAGTGATTGGGGGGGGGGGACTCATGATACTTCACATGATGACGTGAGTTTGACAACACTGGTCTATACTATAGTCTATAATCAGCAGAAATAGCAGATAGAGACTATTAAGGAGAAGAAAGAAATAGGGGAATTGTTTTAGGATTCAGGCTTTGAAATTGTTAGCAACAGCTTGGTGTCTCCTCCTCCTTCCTTCCCTCCCTCCCTCCCTTTTATTCCAACCCACCTACTGATGGAGAAGGTGTCAGGTGCAAGAAATCAGGAAACAGAATTGTTCAAATGAGTGCAAGTTTACTTCATGCTATCTCTCAACAAGAATCTGAACTACTAACAGTCAAGGTAAATTGGCGGTAGATAAGTCAACAGAAATCAAGGAGGCCTGGATTTGGATCTCTTGGAGCCGAGGTGGCGCAGTGGTTAAAAGCAGCACTGCAACCTGAACAGCTAGTTCAGCAGTTCAGCTGTTCAAATCTCACCGGCTCAAGGTTGACTCAGCCTTCCATCCTTCTGAGGTCGGTAAAATGAGGACACAGATTGTTGGGGGCAATATGCTGAACTCTGTAAACCGCTTAGAGAGGGCTGTAAAGCACTATGAAGCGGTATATAAGTCTAAGTGCTATTGCTATTGCTATTGTGGGTGCGAAGGGACTCCAGACTTATGACACGTTTGACCCCTCCCTCCGACTTTGCCTGGTCATCTCTTACAGAAGGCAAAGGAAGACTGAATTAAGCTCATCCTAAATAGGCAAAAAATGAACTCCAGCCTCCCTTTGTGCTGCCTTCCATCATCTTGCTATAGAAACTGGCAGGCATTTCCACAGATCCAAGCCAGCCCATTTCTGGCAAGGGGGCATCACCATTCTTTGTTTGCAATAAATTAAAGGTAAGCATCAGAAGGGTGTGAGGTTCCTGTCTCCTGAGGAATGGCAAGGTCACACAGAAAACTAGCTCCTCTAAGAGTGTTGCAGAAGCTGAAGATAGGCACAATTCTGAAGGACTCCAGTGGATTGGGTAGAAGAAGGGAATGAAAGAAAAAAGTCATAAGGACTTTGCCATAAACTGCCATATCCCAAGATTATTATTCCCCTGGATCAGAAGCTGAGGCTGTTCTGAGCAACTGGAGGGCAGTCAAATCTGCACCGGATTGTTACAGCTTGAGGCAGTTTATTGTCACTACACAATCCTTTTCTTTCTTTCTTTCTTTTTTGGCAGATGTGAAAAATGCTCCATCCAGAGAGGCATTTGAGACAAGCACTGATATACTCGGTGATGGCAGGATGCAGATAATGTGGCAGCTGCAAATTTATGGCCACGGTGATTTTGTGACTCAAAGGATGGAAGTTGTGGGGAATTGGTGCAGGGGGGAGAGGAGAATGAACTGGATGGAAACTTATTCCTGACAAGAGAGTTATTGTTCCAGGCACTGTGTGCAATTGCACGGAGGTCTGCGATCTGCACGTACATACACAGTATGCAGAAAGTGTTTTTCCTATCTCAGGGAAGGAAAAGGGTTTGGTTTGGCTTAGCATCCTCTTGCATGAAAGGAATGAAAGAAAGACAGAATTAAAATAAGGTGAAGGTGGGCGAAGGAAGGACGTAGAAAGAGAAAGCCACACAGTTTTTAAAAAGAACACAATTACAGTATCCAGGCATCCAGGTGAGCTATATCAGGAAGAGAAGATGAAGAGCCCCATAAAATTTAAAGAGAGAGTTGGTATCATATAATCACAACAAAGACTCTAAAAACACAACCTTAGATGTGCAATTATTGGATTACTTTGGTTTTAAATCTCATCTGTAAAACAGGAGGAGGAAGGATTGTTTCTCATTTCTCCTCTTTTACCAAAGCAGCCACTTAAAAAGAATAGAATGCCTGAGAAAGTAAAAGTGCAGCTAATGGCAATTCTTAAAATAATAATAATAGAATAACAGAATTGGAAGGGACCTTGGACGTCATCTAGTCCAACCCCCTGCTTAAGCAGCAGAGCCCATACCATTTCAGACAGGTGGCTGTCCAGTCTCTTCTTGAAAGCTTCCAGGGATGGGGCACCAGGGGTGGGTTCCTCCCAGTTTGGACCGGTTCGCCCAAACCGGTAGCGGCTTGCTGGTGATGTCACAATGATATCACCGAACCGGATCGGTCGGTGCCGGTCCTTGGGCGCCACCATCTTTTTTTTGAATTTTTTTTGCAATTATTTTATTATATTTTTTTGAAATTTTTTGACATTGTGCATGTCATCACCATCTTTTTTTTTCTGGCTTTTTTTGTTGTTGTTACTGCGCATGTGCACGCATGTGAAGCGCACCCGCCCACAAGGCGCGCCCATGCAGCGCAGGAGGGAGCGAACCGGCAGCGAGGTAAGTTGGAACCCACCCCTGTGGAGCACCCACAACTTTTGAAGGCAAGTTATTCCATTGGTTGACTATTGTCACAGTTAGGAAACTTCTCCTTAGTTCTAAGTTGCTTCTCTCCTTGACCCATTATTTCTTGTCTTGCCTTCCGGTGCTTTGGAAAATAGTTTGCCCCCCTCATCTTTGTGGCAGCCCCTCAAATACTGGAACAGTGCTATCATATCTCCCACAGTCCTTCTTTTCACTAGACTAAATATACACAATTTCTGTAACCGTTCTTCAAGTGTTTTTGCCTACTGTCCCCTAATCATCTTTGTTGCTCTTCTCTGCACTCTTTCCAGAGTCTCAACATCTTTTCTATATTGTGGTATATATTTTAGTTGACAAAATCTTCTATGATTGAAGAACGCAAAGTTTTGTGTCACAACGGAGTCATCAGGATTACTAAAAAGCCCCTTTATTCTCAGACATTTTTTTAAAAAAATGACAAAAGCAACAGAATTTATGTGAGTTAAGACAAAGTTAATATTTATATTTTAGATTTTTTAAATTCTTTTATTACTTTATAAGTAACTCAAAGCAGCAAACATATTTTTTTATTTAATAAAAAAATAAAAAAATTACTTTATAAGTAACTCAAAGCAGCAAACATATCTAATATTCCTTCCTCCTCTTATTTTCCACACAATAACTCTGTCAGGTTATTGTTATCATCCTTGAGAAGAAAACGGATCTTCCCATTTCCCATCTGTGGATCACAGACATTGAATTTATTTTCTAACTTGTTTGGGGTACACTGTGATAACCATGTTTACTGAAGTCCCTGAAAAGGGTCCAGGAGGAAAACTGGGGTGTGAACTACAGTATATTCATCTGGAGGATTTTGTTTTCTAATTTTAAGTAGAAGGGGAAGTAGAAGTAGAATTTTAAAAGAAGAAGGAGAAGAGATCTTTAAATGTGGAAAAGGCAAAAGTCTCCTTCGGCTTGTGGTTACAATCCATCTCTTGTCTCTGCTCTCCAAGCAAATACTTTTCAGGCCCAGGTGGCCTCATGGTAGATTTTATTGTTACTGTTAGGCCTCGACTTACAACAGTTCATTTAGTGACTGTTCAAAGTTACAATGGCACTGAAAAAAAATGACTTATATGACCGTTTTTCACACTTATGACCATTGCAGCATCCCCATGGTCACGTGATTTATATTCGGATGCCTGACAACCGAATCATATTTATGACGTTTGCAGTTGTGCCGGGGGTCATGTGATCCCCTTTTGCGACCTTCGGACAAGCAAAGTCCATGGGGAAGCCAGATTGATTTAACACCCATGTTATTAATTTAACAACTGCAGGGATTCACTTAACAAATGGGGCAAGAAAAGTCGTAAAATGGGGCAAAACTCGCTTAACAAATTTTTCACTTAGCAGCATCAATTTGGGGCTCAATTGTGGTCGTAAGTCGAGGATAACCTGTATCAAAAAGAGAGACCCAAACCTACCACCTGTCTTAAACTATGCATACGCAAATTTGCAAAATGGTTGTCAATCTTGCAAAGTAACCCAGACAACAAGCACACTCAGAAATACTACAGTAGTTCTAATTTTACCGTGAGGTTAGATTAACAGAATCTGAAAGTACATCTCTCCCCCTCCCCGCTTGACTTTACAGTCCAAAAAACTAGGGAGGGTCCCATCTGAGATGTTTGTCATACCCCCCATTCCTCCTGCAGGCTCAGCTGCCTCTTATCTGACCATTGCCTAGTCTGCCACTCTTCCATCTGTCTGCCAAGGTCATTCCCACATACCATTTACACTTTCCCCTTTCCTTTCCCTCCTTTCATCTTTCTAACTATTTGTATTTCATGTATCAGTAGTGAAGTAACATAACATGCTGAAAATATACTTCTTGGGGATATTTCTGCACTCGGCCACTTCTTGAACAGCCGCAGCTCCCTCCCAACACTTTGGAACATCTGATCTTTTAAGAACATCCTGTGAGGCCTCTCACAAAAATGGCTTTTTTTCTAGGCAGCTGAAACCATTCCAAACAAGCTTTGTGCTGCAGGCAGCCAATATTTTTTTTTAAAAAAAATGTTTGAAGAGATCCCAAGCTAGCTGACACTTCGTGATGCATAGAAGCTTTTCACAGTGTGGAGTGTGTAAACGAGCCCTCCTGTTTTGTGGTTCATTTTGGCAAGCAAAATAGATGTGGGTGAGAGAGCTTTTCAGATAAAGGACATTTTTTTGTAATGCTGGATCACCCTCCAGTAAATACAGTCGCCTCTAATGAGCAACCATTTCTCTGCTTGATTGAGACCAAGTTGTCTTCATTTTGACAGGGTATCTTTTTTCCGTGTGTGTGTGAGAGAGAGAGAGAGGGGGGGAGGGAGGGAGGGAGGGAGGGAGGGAGAGAGAGAGAGAGAGAGAGAGAGAGAGAGAGAGAGAGAGAGAGAGAGAGAGAGAGAGAGAATATGGAGATTTCAGAGTGTTTCTTTCACAGTTTTGTATGTCTTTAGGGGAAAAAAATGTCAGCCAGATGAATATATCTTTGAGCATGTGTAAAGAAGCTTCTTCCGCTTCTCCGTGTATCCATCCATGACTTTAGGAAGGCTCTTTTGTAGGTCAGGAAGAGATGTCCAGGCACGCTTCAGCCCTAGCACTGCTGTGTGTCAGAACTGGAGACAAAGCCAGGGGTATGTTCCCCAGCAAGAGGAGTTGCTGGAGATGAAGGGCTATAACAGGAACTCCAGAGGAGGAGGTGAGGATCCGTTTAATAGTTCTGGAGAGGAGGACGAGCCATAAAGTCCAAGGTAATTCTCCATGGCTCAGTTACCTGCTTCATTTATTCACTTCTGCCTCTGATCGATGCCAATGGATTTTATTTTAAACAGCAGAGAAGACATGGCAAGACTGCAAAATGCCCAAGAACATAAACCAAGAGGGGGGGGGGGACTGGGACAAGCTTATTTAGTAGCACCACCAATCTGCCTCCACCACACCCCTCAAATCCACCCAAGTGCAGGCCCTGTTTCTCCGTTTAGAGAAAAATCCCTATTTCTATTTAACTACCTGCCTGCATTCCAAGTGGTGTCAAAATAAGAAGGAAACAGGGCAAAGTAGGTGAAGACACAATCTATGCAGATTTGGCTTTATTGTAGCTGCTTAATGAAAAAAAGAAAACCAGCAACAAAGGAGCCTCTTGGAAAGGAACCCTGCTTTGCACTAACACATGTGTGTATATTATTATTATTATTATTATTATTATTATTATTATTATTATTATTATTATTATTATTATTATTATTATTATTATTATTATTATTATTATTATTATTATTATTATTATTATTATTATTATTATTATTTATTGTTCTTATAAGCCGCCCAATCCCGTAGGACTCAGGGCGGCGTACAGCAGAAAAAAAGAACAATCAGAGTATAATAAAACAATTTTAAAAGTACAAAAGTTAAAAAAAACCAATCATCCATCGGGGAAGTAAGATCTGTTTTTCACCCCGCCTGCAGGAAGAGCCATATCTTAATGGCTTTCCGGAAGGCCAGCAAGGTGGGAATAGTTCGGATCTCTGGGGGAAGTTGGTTCCAGAGAGCCGGAGCCCCCACAGAGAAGGCTCTCCCCCTTGGTCCCACCAACCGACATTGTTTGGCTGACGGGACCTGGAGGAGACTGACTGTGTGGGACCTAACTGGTCGTAGGGATGTATGAAGTAGGATGCGGTCCTGAAGATAACCTGGTCCTAAGCCATGTAGGGCTTTAAAGATGATGATCAACACCTTGAATTGCACCTGGAGACCAATGGGCAAACAATGCAGCTGTCGGAGTATAGGTGTTACGTGGGTGTATCTAGAGACACCCACCACAGCTCGCGCAGCTGCATTTTGCACCAGTTGCAGTCTCCGAATACTTTTCAAGTGTAGCCCCATGTAGAGCGTGTTACAGTAGTTCAATCTACATCTTGTGTATGTTTGCATACATATAGGTGGCCCTCACGCACCAACCACAATTAGTACCAGCAATTCCATTCCTAAGTAACACAGTGGTAAAGTGAAAATCACATGACTACATCCAACTTACAGCAAATCTTCGTAGATTATTAAGCGTGAATCACCTGTCTGGGACTTATGACTTCCCCTGGCTTCCCCATTGACTTTGCTTGTCGGAGGCCGGTTATGAAGTTTGCAAATGGTGATCATATGACTGCAGGACACTGAAATCATCATAAATATGTACGGGGATAGTCAGTCTTATAGTACCCTATATTATTGCAAATAGTTCGGTCCACTCCATTATTCTTTTAGCCTCTGCGCACAAAGCTTAAGCCAGGCCATGACTCAATCCCCACCCCGTTTCTGTCACGGCTGATAGAAGCAAAGACTTCTTCTCTTCAAGGCCATCACCGTGGTGACCAAGATTAAGTGGACTTTGCAGTTTTGATGTTGTGGTATGTTTTCATGTAAAAAGATACTCATTCCTCTAGGTTTTCCCTGCCACTTCAGAAAATGTCTTAATTTTCCTAAAGAGGATTACTGTTTCTTCTGTTATGTTCTCTTCTTGACCCTGTATCAGGGATGTCAAACTGAATTTCATTGAGGGCCACATCAGGATTGTATTTGACCTCAGAGGCTGGGGTGGGCATGGCCAGGGTGGGCATGGCCAGCTTGACATCACTTGTGTCGGGATCACCTGTGGTGGCCCAAGTGCTCTGCCGGCGAAAACGGGCTCCTGAGCTTCGTTTTCAGCTGCGCTGGCCTCCTGCAACCCCCTGCCAGCAAAAATGGAGCTTGAGTGGGCTATGCATGCCCCCTGGGCCCTGTTTTCAGCTGCAACGGCCTCCTGCAGCCCTCTGCCAGCGAAAACAGAGCTCCATTTTCACTGGCAGAGGCTGCAGGAGGCCATCTTGGCCAAAATCAGAGCCTGGGAGGGCCACACGCAGCCCTGTTTTGGCTGGCAGAGGCACCGCGGGCCCATCCTTTGCTGTTTCCAGAGTGGCCCCTGGGCCAGATCTAAGTACCATGAGGAGCGGATCGGCCCCCGGGCCTTGAGTTTGACCCCCCTGCACTGTATAGCCCAAATAAGTTGACCACTGAAATGATTGGAAAAGACAATTTTCATAAACGGTTTGAGAATGGTAAATAAGCAAGACATTTACTTTAGAAGGAGGGATGAATGAAGGATATATATATGAGGTTAATCTTCTGACTTTCAAGCAGACTGCCCAGGTTCAATTCCCACTACGGGTATGGCTATCTGATGAGAGCAAAATAGCTCAAAACAGATCTATAATAGTCTCCCTTTATTTTCATTTATCAGCAAAAAATGTTACACACACACACACACACACACACACACACACACACACACACACACACACACACACACACACACACACACACACACACACATATATATATATATATATATATATATATATATATATATATATATATATATATATATATATATATATATATATATATATATAGCTGAGTTCCAATGCTGTATACTCAAAAGTCATGAATGAAAATAATGATTCACAATGGAATCACTCAAACCTTATAAGCACAACACAATCAATGCTAAAATAAAGCCAACTGGTATAACTATTTCAATTTTAAAAGATGCAGGAAAGTGGGGAGGGGAAGAGCTCTTACATCAAATCAGGACTGAAAAATTCAACCCATAGCAGTGCCTTTCTGTAACAAATGTAGCGTGCCCTGAAATGATTGAGGATCGCCTTCCCCTAACCTGCCATGCATTTCAGTGGTTATATGAATTAATCCATAGTTCAAATATTTTATTTAACTGTCACATAAAACACTTCGACTTCTTTGATCAATGTTTCTCGTTCCATTTGTGTGGTAAGCCTAGTATGGCAGTGATTCACCCAACCATGATTCTGAGGTAACAAAGAATCAAGTTTGTTCTAGCTGCATTTACTATTCTCAGATTTAAAAAAAATATCTTATAGATGTAGTGTAGAAGATCAGTAGGGTTGGGGAGGTAACGAAGTACAAGTAGTCCTCTACAACAGTTCATTTAGTGACTGAAATTTTGGGCTCAATTGTCGTCACAGGTCGAGGACAAATGAAAGTACCTGTCAGCGTTCCGAGTAATGCGTCCGCCAAAAGCAGAACTCCAAGGCACGTAGATTCCTCAAAGAACATATTTATTGGATATATCATATCGGCACAGCTGGTGAAAACCAACTCTAAAAGTTCCTATGGTTTTCCTCTAATTAAAAGAGCATATTTTCCCCCTCCCAGGTGTCACCAGTCACATTGTCCAATGAGCGTAGCTGGCCGGCTGCTTGGTCACTCCTCTCCTCCTTCAAACTGCCACTTGTTGAGATGACCTTGGTTCCCACAAGAAAACTTTTTGTTTTGACTGTTAGCCAGTTTATCTACTTCCCCCCTTCCTTCCCGCTCTCAGGGTTCATGGCAACTATGAGGCAGCAAATGATGGCTTCAGCCAGATTCGCTTCAGAGTTGACAGTATCATACTTTCATTTGAAAATGTCTTTATTTTTACAAACAAGTAAATATTCACTAATGTGCCAGATGTGATCCCATACGTAGATTGGATTTCAATCAGTACCTATCTAGTCAACCATCTGGAACCTCCATTAGCTTTGTGGAAAACACTTTAAAGTAGTCCTCACTTTAATGAACATTTAAAGTTATGACCAACCTCCAAAATTTATGTACAACTTTTCCTCATGGTTACGACTACTACCTGCCCCATAATCATATGATTACATTTTGGGTGCTGGGCAACTGGCTCACATTTATGACTGGTTGCAACACCCTGCAGTTATGTCACCACAATTTTTGATGTTTCCAACATGTTTTGGCCAAAAAAAAAAGCCGATTTGGGAGATTGGATTTGCTTAACGACTACATGGTTTGCTTAAAAGCCGCATGATTTGCTTAATCACACAGTGACTTGTTTTACAAGCATCATAATTGCAGTCATAAAATCAAAACCTGTCTTCTGGTGACCCACTTAATGATCGCAACAACTTACAATGGAAATTCCAGGTTCAATTGTAGTCATTAGCACCCATCCTTTAATGTCCTCTACTTATAGAAGACATACTTACAGAGGACATGAACAAACTTTTTAACTTTTGCTAAGTAACTTGCTATCCCATAAGTCAGCTGTCCTTTGTCCCTAGATCAGTGCTTCTCAATTATTTTCTGTTACGCCCCCCCCCCCCCGGAAGAAGTAAACATTTTGCGCCCCCCCCCAACTCTCCGCCGGGACGATTGTTTGCAATATTCGGCACGTTTTCACTGAAAAAACTCAAGCGGCTTATCAGCGTGATTGGGGTGTAATGTGTTTAAGTGACGCCTTAATTTATTTAGCTTCATGTTGTCCGCTGCCAACATTTTTAGACACAGTAAACATACCGGTCTTTCCTCGTCTCCCACCGTAGTCACAAGCACTACATACGCTTTGTCATATTTCCTCGTCTTAGCTTTCAGGAGACTTGCGTTTGTCTCATTATCTCCGTCTCTCTCCTCCTTTCGTTTCATCCCTGTTAAATATTTTTCCATGGTATCTCTTAAGGGTTTGTTACTTCATATCTTCTGTTCTGTGTTGTGTGCTATTGTTCGGTGCAAAAAACCCCTACTCCCTGCTGCAAAAAAAAGCATGTTCCCCAGGGTCACGCGCCCCCCTGTCATTGCTCCGCGCCCCCCCCAGGGGCCCGCCCCACTATTTGAGAAGCACTGCCCTAGATCAAGATTCAGCAAGCTTTTCAGGCAGCAGGTGCCAGCTCATACAATGATATGGGCTTCAAAAATGTTTTCAAAATGGCTCACGTGAATTTGGGGCATTAATTCCTGAGAAGCCACACGTTTTGTCTAAAAATCCCACATCACCTCCTGTGAGAAGATCAAGATCTCATGGGATTTAGTAGTCTCCACAAGTTTCAATCAAAAAAATTATATTTGGTTTACAGCTACTAGTCCTCACGGTGCCCTCTACCTACCTCTCTGCCTTAGAAAATAAACATTGAAATGAAACGCCAAAGAAGAACTTATTTGGTCATGATCATCAATTGATACACATTCAAAAATTAGCTTTTAAGAAAATTCCTCAGGATTCCAAACTCAGCTCGGTAACTTCACAGAGGCATCAGTGCATTCTGTTGGCAGCAGAATGGAAGAGGCTTGCCACTGTACCAAGCAAGAAACTGTATTTGGTACATAGATATATATGGAGATTCCCAGTCATCCAGACCATGGTTGTCCCCAAGGTGTTTTTTCCCCCAAAAAGCCAACTGGACTTTCTTTGTTTTTTTCTTGAAGATGTTTCACTTCTCATCCAAAAAGCTTCTTCAATTCTGAAGCTTCTTGGATGAGAAGCGAAACGTCTTTAAGAAAAAAAACAAAGAAAGTCCAGTTGCCTCAGGAAAAAAATGTTTTTGCTGCAGTGGACTAGATTTCTTTTTCTGACCCAAAGTCTCCGCTATGAGATTGCCAGGCTCTGGTACAATAAGCTTCCACAATCAAAATAGAAGAGAAATGCAGCAACTCATTTTAACTCTGAATAGCTTTCCAAAGGAGGAAGTGGTCCCCTAGATCAATGCTACTTTCCAGACACATAGATCCTGCATCCATGTCATAGCTGCCTTAATTGTGACTCTCCCCTCTCTCCTTCCTTGCCTTAAACGTGTGCACTTGCCTTCTCCTCCATCTCAGTCTCTTCCCCTCATTTACACCCACAAATTAACCTGACATACCGAGTCTCAATGCCCAGAGAAATTGCATGAGAGAGAGAAAGCGCCCCTCCCTTTTCTTCCTTTCCTGAGGAGAAGATTTTGACAAATGACAAACCTGTATCGTCTTTGCAGAGTTTCGTGTAAACCCACAAGGTCAGAGTCATTATGGGCATTATTAAAAATATAAATGTTACAGGATCTAAATGCAGGGAGAACGAGGCACACGCAAAAGGAGTAACAGGGGAGAATAAAGGGGGGGCTCTGTTAATTGGATCTGTCTCTGATGCCCCCCCCCAATGCCAGTCAAGCTTCATAGGATACTGAATGCCGTGGTTTCAAGACATGTACAGAACATTGCTTTTTAATTTAAGCTGTTAAGGTCAGCAGTAGCCAATGTAACAGAGTTTTGAAATTACAACAGTGGAAGGGAACAGAAAGACATAGGCGTGGGGAGACAGCAGGGGTGGGTTCTAACTTACCTCGCTGCAGGTTCGCTTCCTCCCGCGCTGCGTGGCCGCGCACGCACAAAGCGCGTGTGCACATGTGCAGTAGCAAAAAAGCAAAAACAAAAACAAAAACAAGATGGACACCGCATGCACAGTGCCGGAAACTCGGCTTCTGCGCATGCGCAGAAGAAAAAAAAATCCGAAAAAAATTCCAAAATAAAAAAATATATTAAAAAACCCCCAAAAGCCAAAACAAGATGGCGACCGAATGCACAGTGCTGGAAACTTGGCTTCTGCACATGTGCAGAAGAAAAAAAAACCTGGAAAAAAATCCCCCCCCAAAAAAACATTTCAAAAAAAAAATCTGAAAAATTTAAAAAAAAAAAAAAGATGGCGGCGGCCACAGACCGGCACCGACCGAACCGGTTCCATAACGTAATCGTGACATCACCAGCGGTTTGCTACCAGTTTGGGTGAACCGGTCCGAACCGGGAGGAACCCACCTCTGGGAGACAGACTGTGTTAGAATAAAATACATGCAGACAAACACACACACTTTGTTGAGAGGCAAAGATCCAACTCTCCCATAATATTTCCTTTTGCTATAATACCACAGGAGACACCAGGCTGGTTCAGAATGGGTTCTTATCATTGGCAAGAACCCTTGGGGCTGTTGCCTATATTAAAAGGAAGAAAAGGAAGGGAAGCAATTGTGATGGTTGCTCTTAAGTTCTTAGGGTCTTCCTGCCTGTATTTTCAAGAAGAATATTTGCAAACGGTACTTAATCTTTAAACCGCCACAAACACTTTGCTGTAAGAAAACGCTATCTTACTGCAACATAATTTTGTTTATGATGTTGTGTTTTGCTGTTTTCTTTCTTTTTTTATCTTTTCATCTAATCTGGATGTTCCAAATGAAAAGGCAGGAAATTCCATTAATTGTTCCTAAACATGCCTGCATTGAAACTTGGCTACCCATCAGCCTTTGCAAAAACAAAATGCAACTGTGTAAGGTGCCAAGCCGAAGCCACCGTTCGGAGAAAGCCTTGGCTTGCCACACTTATGCTTAGAATGTATTCATACTATGGGAATTTGGGAGGGGTGGCTGCATGAGGGATGAAGATGTAGTCATAATACATTCCTTCTAGATTCTCAAGGTCTTCCTTTGTCCAGCACCTGCCCGGAAGCTGCTGGGAGGAACGGACACGTTGGCAGATGAGTGGGCAACGTGACCGACTTGGAGGTGTGGGACAAGGGTGTGAACTTTAAACTGGGTGGGAAACCTTGGTAGCTTTTAGATTCAGGTTTCCCACAGATGTGCCAACATGGCTCTATTAATAAATGGGAACTTTGAGGAATGCTTTGCCTTGGACTGTGATTTAAGCTTAGATGCTATTTTGAACCCTGACATAAGGTTTGTAATTGTAAAATTATGCTCCTGCTCTTACCAGCCAGTACCCAGAGAGCCATTGATTCAGTGGTGAAACCCAATTTTTTTTACTACCAGTTCTGTGGGCGTGGCTTTGTGGGCATGGCTTTGTGGGCATGGCAGGGGAAAGATACTGCAAAATCTCCATTCCCTCCCCACTCCTGGGGGAAGGATATTGCAAAATCTCCATTCCCACCCCACTCCTGGGGCCAGCCAGAGGTGGTATTTGCCGGTTCTCCGAACTACTCAAAATTTCCGCTACCGGTTCTCCAGAACCTGTCAGAACCTGCTGGATTTCACCCCTGCATTGATTTCAAAATGGCACTGTTGGCTTAAGTACAATGGTGCCTGTTTAAATAGTCAGAACATGCCTCTGTCCTGCTCACAGCCCCGTTGCCACCTGACTTCACCTTTTATGGGATTTATGAGCTGGCAAATGACACCACCTAAATGGTTGTTCAAAGTTAATTGAAGATCATGGGGAAGGCATTGAAAGTTCCTAAATAGAAAATCCTCATTTTTTAAAACCATAGAGTAAGCAACGAGGAGAATACCAAAAGAGGAATGTGAACCCTAATATTATTAATATGTTACAAATTGTTCCTAAAGCTTCTGACATTTTATATGCAGTTTGGACAAAGGAGAAAAGGGATCAGCAGAGAACTATCAAATGCACATTGTGTGCAATATCGAAAGATACATTCCTCTTAGGAGTGAGCACATATTGGTGTTACTTTAAACATTTTGGGGTTCAATTCTGATTTTTTTTAAAAATGGAAATAAAATTGCTACACAAACACCCCACCCAATTACATCCCCAATGTCCCATTAAGGAATTACAATGACAAAGACACTTTATATATTTCAGATAGTTATGCATTTAGGGATGAGCGTATTTGATAGTACCAATCTTTTGAAATAGTTTCTTAGCTCTCTTCTTCAATCTGAAAAGTAGCAGAATGGTTGTGTCTTTTCTTGCCAAATTACAAGGGCTTTTGTTTTCTGCAGATCAATTTCCCATACCCCTGTTTCCCAGAAAATAAGACCCAACTGGAAAATTTTTCAGAATGCTGGTAATATAAGCCATACCCCAAAAATAAGCCCCAGTTAAGATTGTCAGCCAGATGGATGCATTTAGTACCATATTTCCCCCAAAATAAAACCCAACCGGAAAATAAGCCCTAATGCGTCTTTTGGAGCAAAAATTAATATAAGATCCAGTCTTATTTTTGGGGAAACGGGCAGTTGTATATTTCCTTGGTTAGTACAGACAGAACAACTTCATTCTCCACAGTACAAAGTTGTGCCTATTTACTGGTTTGAGGTACAAGGAGCTGTCTGAAGGAGGAGATTTGGAGTTTGTGTTTATATACACAGATGTTTCACACACGAAAAATGGCGGGCTTTGGCCCATGCATAAAGTATGGGTTTTTTTCAATGTTTATACAGTAAACCAGTACTTCTAGATCCTTCTTACAAGCACTGTTGCCAAACTAAATCTCCCCAGTCCTGTATCCATAAATTTGATTTTCCGTAAGATGCAGGATCTTAAATTTATCTGTTTAACATTATGCTAGGATCTTGCCTAGAAAAAAAAATTAAACTGGCTTGTACTATAGATTCCAAATCATTCCTCTCCCGCCCAGCAGGGGCGGGTTGCTTGTTCTTTGCGCTACTAGTGCGCTGCGTGTGCATTGCCATGTTTCTTGCTACACGTGCGCGCCCCTTACACGATTTTGCTTCCTGTGCATGCGCGGAAGCAAAATCTTGCAAGGGGACACGCGCGCACACACAATTTCGGTGCTTTTTTTGCTTCCGCGCATGCAAGGAAGCAAAAAATCACCGAAATCTCGTGCACATGTGCGTCCCCTCACGAGATTTTGCTTCCGCGCATGCGCAGGAAGCAAAATCAGCCCAAAAATTCCCAAAAAAAGATGGCGCCGCGCGACAGACTGGTGAAGACGGCGTGCAAATAGCCCCATCTGCTGGCCGCTACCGGTGTGGTAGAGTCGACCGCACCAGTAGGAACCCACCACTGCCACCGGGGTTTTTTAAAATATTAAGATTGTGTTTGCTGTTCTTCAGTCTTCAGGATCTTCATCCATTCTCCAGACTTCGTGATTTATCTTTCACCTAGCTGACTGGCCTTCCAGGATCACCTGATTTTCCAGGCCACATGGATCCTGAATCAGTATAGTGGCGTCCTAATAAACACCGCAACCATCATAAATATGAACCAGTTCCAATTAGCCATATTTTGATCATTGGGATGCTGCAACAGTTGTACATGTGAAAAATAGTCATGTGTCACTTTTTTCAGTGCTGTTGTAACTTCGAACAGTCACTAAATGAATGATTGTAAGTTGAAGACTATGTGTGTGTGCGTGTGTGCGTGCGTGCGTGCATGTGTGTGTGTGTGTAGGCAAGATATGGATTGATTACAGGGATAGCAAATTCGTGCTTGTTTAATGTTCTACCTCTTTAAGATTGGCTGGAATGAATTATAACACAAGAGACTGGAAAGGCCATTCATATGACTTCCATCATGTAAAGCATGCGTAATGGGCATTGCTTCAACTTTTCTTGATTGCAGCATCCTGCAGTCACATCACTGCAAAGAAAAAGAAAAGAAAAAGAAAAAGAAATATATAAAGAAATCACCACAATTATAAACAAGTTTGGTAGTTCTTCACCACTTATAAGTTACAAACTGCCATCTCTTCTTCCCATAACCCATCTCTTATCACTAAGCAAATCAATAAGATATCAACTTTTCAATCCTAAGGTCAGCAAAAAGTCCATAAATGATTGCCAGAACTTTATAAAAACATACCTTATTTTAACATTGGTAAAAAAAACCAATTTTATATGCCTTACTTTCACTTCTGAAAATCTTAATTGTTTACTCCACCAAATGTTCATAGGGTTTGATCTCTCTTCTGCTTTGTCCCCTGGAAAAGCTTCTTTGAGGCTTCTACAAGCTTGTTTTGTAAGTCCAATAAAAAGACATGATCCAAGTCCTTCTCTTGGTTTATCATGTGTATTTCCACTTTAATTTTAAAAAATTCAGCCAACTTCTTTTGTACATCCAGTAATGAGTTCTTATTCTAGGCAATTTTCATGGCGGATCACTTGTATTTTCACTTTAAACACCTTCTTTGTCTTCTAATCTACACTTTTTATTTAATTATCCAATAATTAATTAAATATTTATCCAATATTTCTGCATCAAACAAGCTTTGTTTCACATCTATCATTCCTTTATTAGCATCTTTTAAACATAGCCTATCTATAGAAGCAGACATAGTTACTGATATTGCTGATATTGCAGCAATTAATTTCTGGCCCCATTCCACAACTATTTCCTAGTATTTGAAATATTATAGCATTTTGTGTCGTTTTTAAAATCCCAATACTGATCGAAATCAAAAGCAGCTTTCTGAGGTTTTTTTTCCTTTTTGCCTGGAATCTTTACTCCCCTCCAGTGTCTAATTTAATTATAAATTCCTTAATCTTTGTTATGACTTACAATAGACAAAATAATTTTGGTTCTTATGGAAAGCGGGGAGTATATATATATATACTCCCCGCTTTCCATAAGATACTGTATATATATATATACTGTATATATACTGTATATATATATACTGTATATATATGTTTAGTTTAAAAAAAAATATTGTAAAAATTTCAATGTTCCAAATTTATTTGAGTCCTTTTGTTTATACCTCTTTTAGATCGAAATTGTATTTAGCTTTTTGCCATTTATTTCAAATTATCCAAGTATTTAAACATATAGTTAATTTTTCTTTTGTTCAGAAATGAATATAATCTCACCAGGTAGCTTTTAAAATTTGTTGTTCCGAAGATCTTTAATAGCTTTAAGATGTTTAAGTAAGCAATTTCCAAAAGTGATTAGGAAGTGAGGTTAGCAAACTTAATGTTGTTTAAAAAGCTCTACTGCGGTTGTAAGCTTGATGACTGATCCCTGATCCTTGTCTGTGGAGGTTCCAAAGAATCTGTCTGTTTCTTCTCTGGTAATATTGTACTGCTAACTAGAGCATACAAAACATTTGCTAGACCAATTCTCGAATACAGCTCATCTGTCTGGAACCCGCATTTCATATTGGACATTAATACAATTGAGCAAGTCCAGAGATATTTCACGAGAAGAGTCCTCCACTCCTCTGCTCGCAACAGAATACCTTATGCCACCAGACTTGAAATTTTGGGCTTAGACAACTTAGAACTACGCCACCTTCGGTCTGACCTAAGCATAGTATATAAAAGTATCTGCTACAATGTCCTAACTGTCAATGACTACTTCAGCTTCAACTGCAACAATACACGAGCACACAATAGATACAAACTCAAGGTAAACCGCTCCAAACTCGATTGCAGAAAATACGACTTCAGCAACAGAGTGATCAATGCCTGAAATGCACTACCTGACTGTGGCTTCTTCCCCAAACCCCCACAACTTTAACTTTAGAGTGTCTACTGTTGACCTCACCCCATTCCTAAGAGGTCTGTAAGGGGAGTGCATAGGCGCACCATCGTGCCTACCATCCCTGTCCTAATGTCCCCATTTATTTGTATCCATTTCATGTATTCATAATCATGTTTATAATTATATCTGTTACCTTATACATGCTTGACAAAATAAATAAATAAATAAAATCTTCAGTCTTTGCTGCAATCATCAACTCTGCTACTCCAAAGACACGTTTAGTTCACCATGCCTCCTTTGGAAGTATCCATTATCTTTTTGTTTTCAATAACAAAACTGGGATCATAATGCTGCCACACACAAAAGATCCAGGTTTGGGTTTCTTTCTTCATTGTCGTAGCAGAATGGGGAAAACAATGGCATGGAAATCATTCAGATCAGTGACATTCAAATCAACAAAAAAAGGGAATGTGAAATATACAGTATTAACCATGTTTCATAATTAAATAAATGCATGGAATGAAGTGTGCACAATTTTTTAGTTTAGGTTTTGCCTTGTCCTCAAAATGTCCAGGCATTTTCCTTGGAAGGAAGAGCAAGTTGATATTACCTTCTTCAAAGATATTCTTCAGTTTCCCAGCCTAACCTATAGCTCTGGGATTCCCTGGTTCCAGGGGTGGGCTTCAAAATTTTTAGCAATGGGTTCTCTGCCCGGTTACTGGGCAGGAGTCGGCCTCCTGCACCATGGGAGGGGGGCGTTTTTGCCCTTCCAGGGCTCTGGAGGCTTTCCTTGAGCCTCCGGGAGGGTGAAAACGGCCTCCCTGGGTTCCGGAGGCTCTCTGGAAGCCGGAAATGGGCCCATTTCTGGCCTTCCGGAGCCTCCGTTAGGCCCGTTTTTCATCCTCTCCCAGCCTGCATGAGGGCCCTGCACTTACCTGGCATCCAAAACGGGCTGCATGGAGACTCCTGGGAGGGGAGAGAGGGGAGGGGTGGGGCAGGGTGGGCAGGGCCAGTCAGGAGTGGGATTTGGGGGTTTGAATCTTCACTAGAGGATCACCCGAACCCAGGTGAACCTGGAGCAGCCCACCCCTGCCTGGTTCTCTCCTGCATTAGAAGCTTGGAAAAGGCAAATATGTTGTAAAACCCACAGCAAGGGTTAAGAGAGCTGAAAAGAGATTGGGAGATATTTCATTTCCCAGTAGAAATATTTCAGATAAATTTCTATTGCTTGGCCACTCACTTTGTTAAGAAGTTTTACTTTTTTAAAAATGGGGCAACAACGGTTAAAATGATTAAAACTGTGTGTCAGGGTTCCAAATAGCATCGAAAATTAAATCAGAGTCCGAGGCAAAGTATTCCTCAAAGTTCCAATTTATTAGCAGAGCCATGTTGGCACATCTGGGAGAAACCCGAATCTGAAGTCCCCGGGGTTTCCCCACCCAGTTGAAAGTTCAAGCCCTTGCCCCCACCCCTACCCCCAAGTCCATCACGTTGACCAATCTTCAACTGCCACCCTGGCAAGAATCCACCCATCTCCTTCCGTGCAGGTGCAGGAGTGCGAAGACAAAGGACGACCTTGACTATCTAGAAAGAATTTATTATGGATACATACAGACAGCCCTCATGCAATTCCCTCTCCCAAATTCCCACAGTAGAGAATGCACATTAAAATACTATAAAGTGTGGCAGGCCAAAGACCCCAATTAAAATGGCTTCGGCCTGACACTGTGTGTAAGTAGTCCTCATTTAATGACCACAATTGGGATTGACAACTTAGTCACTAAGTGAAGTGGTTGGTAAGTGAAATTTCACAATTTTACAATCTTGTTTCAGCTTTCCTCTGCTTTACAAACCTGTTAAGGTCACAAATGGGAGTGTTGGTCACAATGATTTTTTTAATCACCATTGTAATTACTAACAATCACTAAACGAGGATTACCCTAACCCTAAGCAATGAAAACAGGACAAATCAATAAGCCACAAGCAAGGATGCCTCTTTAGGAGATACAAAGAAACTTTGACGTGCTAGGATTTGCACTAGGCGTGTCCTTTCTGTGCTGCCATTTGAGCCCTTCCTTCCAGCTCATTTTCATCACTGTCAGAGAAGGAGATGGAAATCATTGCTGTTTGGAACAACCAATGTACACTCTCCTAAAACTTTGTAAAAAAAATAAAGAAACATTGTAAAAAGATTTTACAATAGACCCTCTTGTTCGATGGTTTGGAATTGCACAATGCTTCAGAATGACCACTAGGTGGCAGTGTATTTTGTTACCTCTCAGAATCTTCATGAAAAAGCTACCATTGAAAATTATATGGGATATAATGTTGGGGACAGGAAAGAAAGAAGTCACTTTATTTTTATATCCTTTGCTGCTTTTTAAAGCCTCATGTTCCATTGGCCAGCATGGGAATGTGTCCCCCAGTTGACCAGAATGCAAACATATCTCGAGACTGCAGGAAAATAGCATTTTAAAAATACAACAGTCCTTGCATTCATGCTAATTGTGAGTTTTACAGAGGTGTCTTAAAGCAAGACGCTTGAAGTGAATGATTGGCCTTATGAACCCACGCAGCATTAACATAAGAGCCGAGGTGGCGCGGCGGTTAGAGAGCAGTACTGCAGGCCACTTTAGCTGACTGTGATCATTTGAGTTCAGCTGTTCAAATCTCACCGGCTCAGGGTTGACTCAGCCTTCCATCCTTCCGAGGTAGGTAAAATGAGGACCCAGATTGTTGGGGGCAATGTGAATATATACATTGCTTAATGGTGTAAACCAGGGGTGAAATGCTCCCGGTTCGCTTTTACCTGTCTGTCGTCGGTAAGCCGATCACGCAGGTAGCGCGGCGCTCCGCCCACCCTCCGGGACACCCACACTGAGTCCTACGGGATTGGGCGGCCTATAAGAACGTTTATTAAATTAAATTTATTAAATTAAAATTTGAGTTCTTTTACCCTCTGCGCATGCACAGAACTCAAATGGCGGTGTCCCGGCAGGTGGAAGGAGCGCCACGCAACCTTTGCGATCGGCTCACCGACGACAGACAGGTAAAATTGAACCAGGAGCATTTCACCCCTGGTGTAAACCGCTTAGAGAGTGCTTGCACTATGAGGCGGTATATCAATCTCATTAATAAAATAAATAAATAAATGCAGCTAAGTCATTCTCCCCCTTGTAAAGGGTTTTTCCTTTCTTTATTTGGTGGAAATAAAAAGGATGGGAAAAGCTGGCAGGGCAAAGGGAGGGAGGGAAGGAGGGAGGGGACAGAGAGACAGAGAGAGACGGGGGTGGGGGGGGGAGAGAATGAAAGAGAGAGAGAAACCCCTGAGGGTTACAAAAAGAAGATAATGTCAAGCTCTCTTGTAAATTTATGGGAATGAGGCTGTGAAATTGCACAATGAAAGTCTAATCTGGAAGCGAATTCCTCTCCTGATTCAATTGCAAATGGATCGACAGAGGAAGGGAGAAACTTCCCCTGCCAAAAGGGGCTCTAAAATGCCAGACCTGGAAGCCCTCCTCTTTGGAAAACTGTTCCCTCATCACCACAGTGCCTTTTGACACCTAGAAAGCAACCTTGGAACGCATGACTCATTTCGCTTCTTGAAAATGTTCCTGTTTACTCAGAATTTTGTCCTAGCACCAAAAAAAAAAAAAAAGGTGACAGGCTGGATTCAAGCATCCATTTAAATAACAGTTCAGTGAAAGGGGGGGGGTGTTAGGCTGTTTGAACTATACGTAGTCCTTGACCAGAGGTGGGTTCGGACCTGTTCGGACCGGTTTGCCCTAACCGGTAGCGACCCGCTGGTGATGTCACGATGACGTAACCGAACCAGATCGGTCGATGCCAGTCCGTGGGCGCTGCCATCGTTTTTTTTGCATTTTTTTCTAATTTCTTTTGATTTTTTTAAATTATTTTTTCTTCTGCGCATGCTCAGAAGCCAAGTTTCCGGCACTGCGCATGCATCGCCATTTTGTTTTTGGCTTTTTTTTAAAAAAAAAATGGGGGGTTGCACTGCGCATACGTGTGCATGCTTTGCGCGCACGTGCCCACAAGGCGCAGCCACGCTGCACAGGAGGAAGCGAACCGGCAGCGAGGTAAGTTGGAACCCACCCCTGTCCTTGACTTATAACCAGTTGTTCTGCAACCTGTTAAAAGTTATGACAACCCCTCCCTATAAGGCACTTAGGGTTCCAAAATTCCAACTACTGCCCCCCCCCATGACCACATTTCTGGCATTTGTCATCCGGCCTGCATTTTTAGCCTCCTGCAGTCATGATTTATGATGTTTTTCCCCAAAAACCAGCATTTATTTCCTTTTTTGGGGGGGGGGTGTAAAAACCACCATTGTGATCAACGAGTTTGCTTAACTACAGTAGCATTCACTTAATAACAGCAGGATCCATTACAGTCGTAAGTCAAAGACTACCTGTGCAATCCTAAGCAGTCCTAGGAACCTTGACCAATGGACAGGGATGCTAACATAGCAATACCTCTTAGCACTTAGACTTATACAGTATAATGCTTCACAGCCCTCTCTAAGCAGTTTACAGAGTCAGCCTATTGCCCCCAACAATCTGGGTCCTCATTTGACTGACCTCAGAAGGACAGAAGGCTGAGTCAACCTTGAGCCGGTCAGGATCAAACTCAGGGCAGTGAGCTGAACTAGCCTGCAATACTGCATTCTAACCACTGTGCCACCACGGCTCCAAAGGGGATGGCATTCAGCAATTTCTTGGATGCTATAGGTTGCCTACTCCCTGTGATAAACCATGATTTGTTTAATTGTGGAATGTTGAAGAAGTCACTGTTGGCTGGGTCCATGCCAAGTCATCAACCGGGATTGCAAACCACAGTGGCAAATTTGGCATAATGTGCTACAACAAAACTCAAGAAATCGGTTTTTTGGCTGGATGAGATAGGAGAGCTCAGCCACTGTGTTCATGCAGAGAATGACAGAGATGACCTTGAAGAAAATATGTGACAGCAATCAGCCGAACATTATTTAAGACCAAGACAGGAAGAAAACATTAGCAAAAAATGCAAACTAGCTCTGCTCTCACTCTCTGGGGGCAGGGGAAAAATGTCAGGTTTTCAAGCCCTGAATCCATAAAGCAGAGTTCCAATATTACTTGTGGGACATGTTTTTTTTTTTGGTCTTACCTACGTACCTTAAAGGCCTGAATGAAGGATGCAAATAGGCTTTGCAGCCTTGCAAAATAGGAACTAATTTTCTGAAGGATCATTGAGTTGCTTTTCAGGATTGCTAACTGTAGTACTGTAGCGCTTTCATTCTTTTTCTTCCGTTCAGTCGTGTCTTAATTCTCAGAGACTGCTTGGATAAAATCCCTGATGTTTTCTGGGCAAGGTCTTTCAGACATGGCTTGCCATTACTTCCTTCCTAGGGCTGAGGGAGAAGGATTAGCCATAAGGTCACACAACTGGCTTTATGCCCAAAGTGGGATTAGAACTTAGAGTGCCCTGGGTTCTTCCTGATGCCTTAACCACTACACCAAACTGGATCTCCGTACTCTGTTGCAA
This sequence comes from Diadophis punctatus similis, assembly GCA_023053685.1. Lineage (NCBI taxonomy): Eukaryota > Metazoa > Chordata > Lepidosauria > Squamata > Dipsadidae > Diadophis > Diadophis punctatus. The sequence goes on from JALIGW010000049.1 coordinate 214,402, forward strand.
TAGTTACGTAGCAGTATTTAGTGCCTCTGGTGTGGATGGTACCCTCCTCTTCCAAGAGAATAAAATAGAACATAGAATAATAGAGTTGGAAGGGACCTCGGAGGTCTTCTAGTCCAACCCCCTGCTTGAGCAGGAGACCCTATATCAGTGATGGCGAACCTATGGCACACGTGCCACAAGTGGCATGTGGAGCCATATCAGTGGGCACATGAGTTCAGTTCTGGCACGCATACATGCGCCGGCCAGCTGGTTTTTGGGCCTTCTGGGCCCACTGGGAGTCAGGAAACAGGCTGTTTCCAGCCTCCGGAGGGGGGTTGGGGAAGGCCCATTTTTTGCTCTCCCCAAGCTCCAGAGCCTTTCTAGGAGCCTGGAGAGGGGGAAAATGGCCTTCCTCACCCCCCCTGGAGGTCCACCAGAGACTAGAAACGGCCCGTTTGGTGACTTCCAGTGGGACCGGAAGTCCTGTGTTTTTTGCTCTCCCCAGGCTTCAGAGCTTTTCTAGGTTGGGAAACGGGCCATTTCTGACCTCCGGAGAGCCTCTTGGGGATGGGGAAGGCCATTTTTGCCCATTTTCTTCTAGGAAGAAAGGCTCTGAAGTCTGGGGAGAGCAAAAAAACGGGACTTCCGGTCTAACCGGAAGTCGGCAAATGGGCCGTTTCCGGCCTCCGGAGGGCCTCTGGAGCTTGGGGAGAGCAAAAAAACGGGCCTTCCGGTCCAACTGGAAGTTGGCAAACGGGCCATTTTCTGCCTCCAGAGGGCCTCCGGGGGGTGGGGAAGGCCATTTTCACCCTCCCCAGGCTCCTAGAAAGGCTCTGAAACCTAGGGAGAGCAAAAAATGGGCGTGCTATCGCATGCCGGGAGTGGGAGGGGTCACACACACATGCGTGGGGAGGGGGGCGTGCATGGAATTATGGGTGAGGGCACACGTGCACGTAAACCCCCCACACTTATTCTCCTTTTGGCACGCGAACCAAAAAAAGTTCGCCATCACTGCCCTGCATCATTTTAGACAAATGGTTGTCCAGTCTCTTTTTGAAAACCTTCAGTGTTTTAAAAACCACAACATCTGAAAGCAAGCTATTCCATTGGTTGATTGGTCTTACCATTAGGAAATCTCTCCTTAGTTCTAGGTTGCTTCTCTCCTTGGTTAGTTTCCAACCATTGTTTCTTGTTTTGCGTTTTGGTGCTTTGGAAAGGACTCAATGTGTTGCCCTTACAACTTCCATCACCCCTTATCAGTAGTGGGTTTCAATTACCTACACTACCAGTTCACTATTGGGAGCGCGCGTGGGGCGTTTCTGCGCATGTACAGAAGTTTCTGCGCATGCGCAGATACGTCCGGGCGGGTGGACAGAGCCTCTCGCCACTGCCGCTACCGGTTCTCCCGATCCGGGGCGAACCGGTAGCAACCCACCACTGCCCCTTATCGTGATGATACTGGCTGGGATTGACGGTACTTATAATTCTAAATACCTGGGGTATAGGAGGTTGCTTTCGTCAGGCTTAAAAATAAGTTCAATAGAAAAAGAAGGGAAGGGGGAAAAGAGAAAAACAGAAGCACGAGAGAGGTGCATTTAGTAACACGATACCAAAAACACAGTATATGGCTTCATTTATATGGCCCAATGAGGAAATGGAATTCATGACCAGAATGCCATAATCCATTCATAGGACACTTCTGAGAAAAGATAAAAGCTATAACAACTTCCAGCAAGATAACAGGCAGCCTAGAACACAGCATACTTAGCAACATGAGATAAGGGTAGCTCCACTGGGTCATGCCCATTCCCATTCAGTCCAACTCTTCTGCATCCAGCATTATCGAATGGGAATATTCTAGCAGCATCCCCTCTTTTGGTCCCAAGAACCCTTTATTCAGAGATATTCCGAAATATACTGCTTCTGCACAGGGAAGTTGAATTTATTTCCATAAGTGAGATTTGAAATAAAATGGTACAATACAGGATGTTTTCTTTAGGGAGCAGGCCACCCAACTAGTTGGCTAGCCAGCCATGCTTTCTTTGGATATTTTGTATTCCACACACAAACATATCCACACAGAACAATTTTCAATTTCCCTCCTACCATTCAGTTAGCATTTCATAAGTTTGTTTCATGTTTACTGAATGTTCTTTAAACAAATCATAGAATTCCCCCAAGCAATGAGGTTAATTAGATCAATTTAGCTTATGGATGACACTGGGCTATACATTCTTGGTCAACCTGTCTATTGGATGGAGAGGTAACCCAACACATCCTGGAGATGGCGCCAAGATTCAGAGACTGGCAACAGGCCTAGAAAATGAATTTGCAGATAATACTGAATCAGTATAGATGAATGGTTCCTAAGCTTTCTGGTTTGGCAGCCTGGCTGGGGTGGGGGAGAGTGTGAGTGGTTCTGTGTGAGTGGCAGGCACACACACAAGCGCCTACCGGAGGGGTGGATTCCGGATTCTGCTACTGCCGGTTCGCTCAGGGATGTGACGTGTGGGGGCACTTCGCCTGGGTGCATGTGCAGTACTAAAAAAAAAGCTTCTGCGCATGTGCAGAAGCAAAAAACAAGATGGCAGCGCCTACGGCACCGCCGAGAGAACCAGCTCAGGGGCGTAGCAGGCCTGGGTCGCTGCCGGTTCTAGCGACCCAGGCCCCCGAGTTACTAACAGTTCTATAGAACCAGTCTGAACTGGTAGGAACCCACCTCTGGCCTACCACTTGTGCAGCCCGGTTCCAAATGAGCTGTGGTCCATTAGTGGGCCTTGGCCTGGGGGGTGGGGACCCCTGGTATAGATGGTGTTGGTAAGGATAGGGGTCTTCATGGAAGAGGTTGTGGGTGGTTTCTCCACCCTCAATAGACATGGGTCCATTCCGTGGGTGCCTGGACTCCCACTGAACTTCCATTTCTCAAAACAGCAAGCCAGGTACCCTTCCCCAGCCTGGAGAGCAACAAGTATTCAAGCAGCACAGACTTGCAGGGGGTTACAGAGAGGCCACTGCACGCCAATAAGTGAAGATATATTGCCAGGCTGATAAGAAACGCTGTCCTTAATTGGCCTAGATTGCCTGTATCATTGCTTGCTGAGAGGAGCATCGGCTGTATTTTAGCGCTCCGCTGTAACACGCCGTCTGCTTCTGCTGTGAACTCCTAAATCAACTCCGAAATATGCACATGGCTTGTCGGTTGCTCAGTGGGGTTGTCAGGCCTTTCGTTCAGCCACAGTTTTTGTCACTACGCCATACACAGAGGAGATCGTACTTTGGGTGCCTCAATGGAAATCTGTATCGAAGTGTTTATGATCTATCGAGCAGGGAAGAAAAGAATTCAGGAAGAGCCAGGGATGGCTGCTAAGATTAGTGTCCTGCAGAAAAATTCTTCCACCTTCCTTAATAGAATAACAGAGTTGGAAGGGACCTTGGAGGTCTTCTAGTCCAACCCCCTTCCAGTTTCTGTCACTCTTGTGAAGACCAGCTGGCCGGTGCACATGTGCGCACTGGAACCCGGAAGAGCAACGGGCGACGGCTGGCATGCCTGGAGAGATGGCTCTGCATGCCACTTCCGGCACGCATGCCATAGGTTTGCCATCATGGCCCTATACCATTTCAGACAAATGGTTGTCCAATCTCTTCTTAAAAACATCCAGTGTTGGAGCACCCACAACTTCTGATGGCAAGTCATTCCACTGATTAATTGTTCTGTCAGGAAATTTCTCCTTAGTTCTAGATTGCTTCTCTTCTTGGTTAGTTTCCATCCTTTGATTCTTGTCCTGCCTTCAAGTGATTTGGGAATTCTGGAAGGAGAATTTGCTTTCAAAATTTATTTCAAAGCAAGAAAGCATGTTGGTGAAATTCTCATGGATTACAGAATAGACTTCCTTCATTAAACCTACTTCAGTTATGAGATGGCTGAAGAATACGTGTGGAAGTTGTATCTTCCATGGTATCACCATCTTTCTAGCAAAGAGCAAAGGACTTGCCTGCTTATTCTGGCATCCCCTGAAACTTGAGGGGTTCCACCAATTTGCTTTTAATGTGTTTAGAATGTTTGTCTTACAATTTAATATCATCAGTGCATATTTATTTATTTTTATTTATTTAGTGATATTTATATACTGCCTCACAGTGCAAGCACTCTCTAAGCAGTTTACACCAGTAAGCAGTGTATATTTATATTGCCCCCAACAATCTGGGTCCTCATTTTACCTACCTCGGAAGGATGGAAGGCTGAGTCAACCTTGAGCCGGTGAGATTTGAACCGCTGACCTGCGGATCAGTGTCAGCTAAAGTGGCCTGCAGTACCTGCCTCTAACCGCTGCGCCACCTCGGCTCTTAATAAAGTTTTAAGGTTATTTTAATGCTTGAATTACTAATATTATTTTAATTGTGAGGTTGTTGTTGGACACCTTGAGCATCATGACGTGGTAGGACAAGTATTAAATCCTAATCAAGAAATAGTCCTTTATTGCTGTCTAATGGCCCCTGGGATTTTCGCAGCCTATCTATGATAGAGCTGTATTATCAGGCATTGCATGTACAGCAAGTATTGTAAAAATCAAAAGCCCTATAAATAATTTTTTATAGGAAAGTAAAAATTGATGGGAGGCAAAGGGCATCACCCAGGCAGTTACATACAAATATTCATGGACCAGGCCATCTGTAGATAAGCTGACCCTTAAATTCTTAATTAAAATACCTTGAAACATTTTCTACCTGTGGATAAGCAGGAGAGGTAGCAAAAATATCTCAGAAGGGATCCTCCCTAGTTTTCTGGAGAATAAAAATGAGAGAGGCAAGGGTTATTTTCAGACTTGCAAGATTCTGTTAATGTGACCTTACAGTAAAGTTAGAATGATTACCTGGCTCTTTCGGCAAGTCTGGGACCAATGAACGATCTCTTGCTGCTGGCCCATGGATGTAATTGATTGGATGATTGGAAATTTTATAAATTGTTATATTGTGCTTTTTAATTCTGTTTTTAAATGTTTTTATATGAATTCTATTTGTATCCCTGTTAGCCGCTCAGAGTCCCTACGGAATTGAGCGGCATATAAATACAAATAATAAATAAAAAAATAAAAAAATAAATTACTCCTGATGATGCTTCTGGTCTGGACTACTTCTCAAGGTTTCTCAAGATGATCACTAGATGGCACCAAAGAGGTAGTTTTCTGCTATTTTTTGCTGCCAACCTCAAGATGATCACTAGATGGCATCAAAGAGGTAGCTTTCTGTAATTCTTTGCTGCCAAACCTGTGGTTGTCCAAATTTTGTGGACCAAATATCATAGGCCTACTGTACATCTACAGCACAAAACCAGAAATGAGAAATACAGACTTTAATCTTTTTACCTCAAAATTTAAGGGACTGGTTTGGACAAAACTCAGCAACATTTTTTTGTGCGGCTGTTGATAAAAATAGCATCACCAACATGATTGTCAACGTCCAATGATGGATATGGCACAAGAAGAAGAAGAATCTTTTTACCATCATAGCTAGCTATAATCTAAGGGTTGCATTATACAGGGCATTTCCATCGACTCTATAGCAGGAATTGTGAATCTGTCATTCCCCACTTTTATGCCCCTGTTAAGAGTATATAAATTTGTGTACCTATTTTCTGATTTTTTTTTCACTCCAATCAATACTGCTAGAAAATCATTTTTTGCTCCTAGCAAGAATTTCTCCCACTTATCCATTTTGTCACCCACAACCGCACAGAAAATTTTTCAAGAGTATTCTTGTTCAGCTGTATCTGTGTGATCCTAAATATAAGATCTTCAAGGCCATTGTGTGTATATATGTGTGCGAATGCCTTCATGCCTCTGCGTTCAAATCAGTCTTGACCTCTGGTGACTACCTAAAGTCACATAATTAATTTTAATCCACCATAGAACTGTGAAGCTTTTAGGCTGGCCACGTTTCTTCTGCCTTATCCTTTCCATCTTTAAAAATAGGGCTAAAATAAATGGCCTAATTGGCTGTGTAAATGTCATCAGCATTATCTTTAGTACATTCAACCATAAATAACCAACTATAAATAAACTAAAGTCAATGGGTGTTATCATAAATCTTCGTAAAAGTGAGCAATGTCTGATAGCTAGAGAAAAGATGGGATGTTGGAAAAATCCCTTTGGAAGTTTTAGTCCTCTTCCACCAAAAACAATAACAAGCAACAAATGAAGAAAGTACAAGCAATTAACCTTAAAATGAAAAAGAGGTAACCTCTTCTTATCTTTCTTTCCGCAAATTTCTCTGACCTTTCTACAACTTTTGAGGACCATTTTATACTCTTGGTGAAATGAGGAGATGGGTCAGGGATATGGAGGAGGAGAAAGCTAAGAGACATTCTCAACCCAGCAAATGGAAATGTATTTACACCATAAACTCCATTGCCAGAACCAACACCATCCACAGCAAACTAAGATCAAGACCGGATCTATCCATATTACAACGTATCCACTCCCGAGAACTCCGTGCAGAACTCAAAAGACGCCAAGAACTAGGTGACACTGACTTATACATAGATTACCGCGCCGACTGTATCAAAAGCAAGACCCGCAATCCATCCCTCAACATTCAACCCACCATCCCCCAAAAACAAACCAACATCCAACACACCATCAACCAAAACTAGGTAAGCGCGCCCCTTACTTCCTCAACACAATCCAATACTAATCTCAAATGCAAACTAATTAATGCAAGAAGCATCGTTAACAAAATGCCTGAACTCCTCCTCTTATTAAATACTGCCACATTCGACATTATATTTGTCTACGAAACATAGCTAAACGCATCCCTCCCAGACTCCATCATCACAGCAAGAAACTATCTTGTTTATCGGTCTGACCGTGAAACCCACAGGGGAGGCGGAATAGCTATCTTCTACAAAAAGACACTAAACCTAAAAAATATTCAAGTTACACATGAACTCACTCTTCCTAAAACCATTGTCTGCGAACTGTCCTTAAATACCACACTTCGCTTCCTACTATGTTACAGAGACCCTGACTACGACATCACACATGCGAACAAATTAACCTCACTGCTAACGTGGGCAGCCTCCTGCCAATACCCTCTTATCTTTCTTGGTGACCTCAATCTACCTCTTATTAACTGGACCCTAAACGAATGTACGACTGAACCCATCCATGCAACCCTATACAACGCTGTTACAAATCTGGGACTAGATCAACTAATAACTAACAACACTAGACTCAACAACTGCCTTGATCTCATCTTCTGCAACAGCTTAAGCTCAATTTATGGACTACAAATAAAAGAACCCTTTTCTAACAGCGACCACAGCACGATTGACTTTCATCTCAATCTACACCATTGCAAAAATCACCTTAATGATGGGATACCCAATTACAACTTCAAAAAAGCCAACTATGAACTCATAGACACCGACCTCTCATCTCTAGACTGGCAAACTCTATTCCCTGGCTGTAACACTGCCGATGACCATTACAACATTTTCTTGGTCAAAGTCAAAAGAACTATCAGGCTACATATACCACTAATAACTACCATAACCAAGAAAAACAAACTGCCCATATCAATAAGAAAGCTTCAATCCAAAAAAAATTCTCTCTGGCAGAAAAACAAAGCTGGCTACATAGTAAACTTTAAAAACCACTACAAAAATATATGCCACCAAATAAAGACTGAATGCTCCAACTACCTCAGCAAACAAGAGGAAAACCTTCTGCGCACGAAATCCAACCGCACCTTCTACAATTTTGTAAACAACAAACTCAAGGACTCGAGATCCTTCCCACCACTAAAAGGACCCAATGGCAAAGAATGTAATGATGAAACAGTTAAAGCCAACCTCTTCAACACATTCTTTGGCTCAGTCTTTGTAAACAGCAATGGCTCATGCCCAAAATTCCCTAGTCGTACCACAAATAATTACAACAATTTAACACAAATAGATTTCACAGAAGATAACACTGAAAAAGCACTACACAGCCTAAAACCATATCTATCAATGGACCTGATGGACTATGTGCATACTTCCTAAAAAGGCTCTCCACTGCTATGGCTGAACCACTAAGCATAATCTTTGAAAAATCCTTCAGGACCAGCTCCCTACCAAATCTGTGGTCACTAGCCATGGTCATCCACATCTTCAAAAAGGGAGATCCCAGCCTAGTTGAAAATTACAGACCAATCTCTTTATGCTGCGTCACCTGCAAAGTCATGGAATCACTCATAAACCAATCCATTACCCTCCACTTAGAAACAAACAGCCTACTCTCAAACAAGCAATTTGGTTTCAGGAAAAAATTATCCTGCAATCTACAATTACTACGCTGCAAAAACATATGGACTTCAAAACTTGACCAGGGCAAAACAATAGATGCAATTTACATAGACTTTTGTAAAGCCTTCAACTCAGTGGTACATGACAAACTACTTCTGAAACTAAAATCCTATGGAATCTTTGGACCCCTACATAACTGGATAGCTGCGTTCCTGTCAAACAGACAACAAGTGGTCAAAATAGGGAGCACCCTATCAAATCCTGTACCTGTTAACAGCGGTGTTTCCCAAGGCAGCATACTAGGACCAACACTCTTTACACTTTATATAAATGACCTTTGCGATCACATCATAAGCAACTGCGTTCTCTTCGCCAATGGTGTAAAACTTTTTAACACCACCGACAACACTGCTACCCTTCAAAAAGACCTCGACTTTGTGTCAGAATGGTTGAACAACTGGCAACTCCAAATCTCAACCAACAAATGCTCTGTCCTACACATTGGCAAAAAAAATCAGAACACCAAATACAAGCTGAATGGACACGACCTTGTAGATGACCCTCACTCTGTCAAAGACCTAGGAGTACTCATATCTAATGATCTAAGTGCCAACGCCCACTGCAACAACATCACCAAAAAGGCATTAAGAGTTGTAAACCTAATCTTATGTAGCTTCTTCTCCGGTAATATTACACTACTAACCAGAGCATACAAAACATTCACCAATCCTTGAATACAGCTCATCTGTCTAGAACTCACACTGCATATCGGACATTAATACAATAGAGCATGTCCAGAGATACTTTACGAGAAGAGTCCTCCACTCCTCTGCTCGCAACAGAATACCCTACGCCACAAGACTTGAAATCCTGGGCTTAAAAAACTTAGAACTACGTCGCCTTCGGCATGACCTAAGCGTAGCTCATAAAATTATCTGCTACAACGTCCTTCCTGTCAACAACTACTTCAGCTTCAACCACAACAATATACGAGCACACAACAGATACAAACTCAAAGTGAACCGCTCCAAACTCGATTGCAGAAAATACGACTTCAGCAACAGAGTGATGCCTGGAACTCACTACCTGACTCTGTGGTTTCCGCCCCAAACCTCCAAAACTTTACCCTTAGAGTCCGTTTCCTTGGTTTCCCAACCGTCTTTCCACACAAACTTCCCTCACGTGGCCCCATCAGCGGGCTCTCTTATTGGCCCACCGCTCAAGCAGTGGTAGTTGTCAATGTCGCCCCTCTTTCCACATTGCTAACGTTCTCTCTGTCTGGGCGTTTAGTTACAGGGTTTTCGGGCAATGCGGAGTATCGAAGAACCGGGAGGATTTCACCCCTGCTGCGAGCCATATGCAATCATCAAAAGAGCCACATCTGGCTCGCGAGCCATAGGTTCCCGACCCCTGCCTTAGACTGTCACCCCATTCCTAAGAGGTCAGTAAGGGGCGTGCATAAGCACACCAGCGTGCCTACCGTCCCTGTCCAAATGTTCCCTTGTATTTGTACCCATCTTATGTATTCAAATAATATTATACTTATGTATATTATCAAATACATATTTGACAAAATAAATAAATAAATAAAATAAAAATAAATAAACTCTCTCATGTTAAACAAGTTGGCCAGCGATGGGATTCAGTGCATTTTACCCTCCTTCATTGCTTGTTGGTCTTTGTAGTCCCACTGAAACTTGTAAGAAAGATGTGTAACTTTAAGGATACGTCCAGTGGTGGGTTCCTACCGGAGCTGTCCGGTGCGTAGCTCCGGTAGGAAGCATCTGATTGCGCAATTTGCGCGCGACCGCTCTGGTGCAGTCTCCGCCGATCCGTCGCACACATCACCATCTTTTTGTGAGAATTTTTGGGCTTTTTTGCTTCTGCGCATGCGCGGAAGAAAAATTGCACCAAAACCTCACGTGCGCGCGCATCCCCTCACAACATTTTGGCGAGCACGCACTTGAAACATGCAGATGCGCGCGCAGCGCACCGGTATCAGTAAGTGAGCAACCCGCCCCTAGATACGTCTCTTTTCTGTAGCCCTCATTTTCATTCCCTTATCCAAAGAAATTTGTGGGCCAATTAAGGGCTAGCATCTTTTTTCTTTTGGCAGACCTATGCTGGGTGACAGTGTTGCAGAGGAATATTTGGGTCAGTCAAGGGAAAAATCCAAATATGAATAACAATTATTGTAACTGCTATTGGCATACAATTGTAATTCTTGTTGTAATTCTTGGGCGGGGAGATGTGATCATAAAAATTTGCTAGAACCAGTCTAGCTCTGTCTGTCTGTCTGTCTGTCTGTCTGTCTGTCTGTCTGTCTGTGTGTGTGTGTGTGTGTGTGTGTGTGTGTGTGTGTGTGTGTGTGTGTGTGTCTGTATGTTTGCGCTTCAGTGAGAAGGTACTGTAATGCCCAGTAATGCCAGGCTTAAATTCAGTGACAATAATAACAACTGGATAGCATAATAAATAATGGAATTAATAATATTAAAATCTTTTTCACTGCTGACTTCCGCATTGACAATATGGATCGCCCTGCCTTTTTTATTGTACCATATTATATTGCATTTCTATAGTGCCTAACAGCCTTGGTTTTCCTTGGTAGTTTACAAAATAAAACATTCAATACAATAAGGTACTAACCTGTCATTTAAAGTCTAAAATAATTTAAATCTGTCGGAAGAAAAAAAAGCTGGCCATAGAGAACTGTAATGCAAAGTACGTAAGGTTTTATCTAACAGGAAGAAAAGAGGGGAGATATTATTTATGGATATTGTCATATGTTCCCTTCTGTCTTTTTCAGACATGACTCAGGAGCTTTGGTCTCTCTGGCTGTTCCCAACTGATTTGCTCTTTTCCTTTATATTCCCGTTTCTTTGTTTCTCCTCCTTTTATACTCAGTTTTTCCTCTTCCTGTACAACACAGTTTCAAAAATATCCTACAGCTCTCCACCCCTTTGTTTTTCTCGTAGGTGAGCTGCAATGGCAAAGGAAAATGGATCTGTTATTTGATTTGTTGTTAGATGTCTTTTCCTTCCTGTCTTGAAATCAGTATAAAAAAGCAAAGCAAAAGAAGAGGACATTGGTTGCAAAATATACTATGTTCCTCATGCAGTATTGTCAGACTGAAGAATCAAGATAAAAGATAGAAGAATCAAGGCCCTTTTTATGAGTCAGAAGAGCATTTTTCCCCCTTCCTTCTCAGATGCAAAAACATACAAAATTTCAAATAGCTTAGTGCAGGGGTCAGCAACCTGCGGCTCTGGAGCCGCATGTGGCTCTTTCATCCCTCTGCTGCAGCTCCCTGTCACTCAAAATATCTGTCACAACTGCCAATGTGCGACACCTGCTGGCACGCAATTTATTGAGCTTTTTGACTCCCGGTAGGCCAACCATGGATAAATCCAAGAAAAGAAAAGTTTCAGAAGAAAACAGAAACTTTCATTCAACTATATACCGTATGCTAGTTTTGTGGCTGCTCAGGAAATAGTCAGGCACGGGAAGAGTTTTGTGGCTCCCGGTGTTTTCTTTTCTGTGGGAAACAGGTCCAAATGGCTCTCTGAGTGTTTAAGGTTGCTGACCCCTGGCTTAGTGTTTTAATAATTTGGAAATACAACAGTTCTATGAAAGGTCATGTTATCCTCCAGATATGTTGGACTGCAGCTTCAATAATTCTCAGCCAGTCTGGCCAACATTCTTGCAAGTTTAGAATGTAATTAGAATGCATTTGGAAGGTGTTGGATTAGGTTGTATGGAAATAACTGGAGAGAGAATTAGTCTTCTCCGTTTGGCTGCTGCTGCTGCTATTGCCAAATCACCCATGACAGACGCCATCTACATCCTTCTTCTAGAACTGAGTGGGCTACCTGTTGACTCTTAACTGTCTTGAACACCAATACACCTAGCAACAATTTAAAGCTGCCTCATAAACACGGTGACTTGTGGGTGAATATAAATGCAAGGAAAGAAAGGCTCTCTTGGTGGTAATTCCAGAGCAAAGGAGGACGGTGAGTTTTGTCCAAAAACCAAAAGGGAAAAGAAGGGTTTGAGTTGAGTTACACTCAACAGAACATAGCTATGGAAAAGAGTTTTTTTTTTAATTGACTGGTTGGTTTGGATTAGGGTGGGAACTAGGTGTTGCTCTCAATAGTCCCAACCAATATGACCAATGAGAGATGCTGGGAACTGAAGTTCAGCAACATCTGGAGAACTACAAGTTTGCACAGCTTCTACATTGCAACAACTATTTGGAATACAGAGAAAAGACTAAGGAGATGATTGAAAGAAACGTGCAGAGAAGCTGGAACCCCTTCATTCTGCTAAATGTATCAGCTAGCTTTCATTAAGGGTCTAGTCTTCCCTGTCTCTTCAGTTCATTCCCCTTAATTTAATCCTGTGGTTCTCATAGTGTGTTTTGGCGAACCTCTGGGGCAGTGGTGGGATTCAAATTTTTTTACTACCGGTTCTGTGGGTGTGGCTTGGTGGGCGTGGCAGGGGAAGGATACTGCAAAATCCCCATTTCCTCCCGATCAGCTGGGACTCAGCAGGCAGAGAATAGATGGGGGCAGGACCAGTCAGATGTGGTATTTACCGGTTCTCCTAACTACTCAAAATTTCCGCTACCGGTTCTCCAGAACTGGTCAGAACCTGCTGAAACCCACCTCTGCTCTGGGGATCACCAAGACTGTTCCAGGGGTCCATATTTTAAAATGTCTCAGTTTAAAATTTAAATGCAGTAAATATCAATAGACATAATTGACATACACCAAAGGTCTTTGGGGTCCTGAATTATTTTTAAGAATGTGAAGGAATCCTAAAGCCAACACATTTTGCTCTAATCCATTGCATTATTTTACTAATTACTATTTAAAAACCTGTGACCATCATCACATGCAAATTTCCCTAATAAATGCAACTTTAAATTCAGCTTCCTCTAATATATTCTGCTTTTAATGCAGCTATTCCCACTATACACTTTTTAGATGAAAGTTTCTATGCGAGGCATTATTTTTGCTTCTTTGTGGTTTTCCCCAATATATGTTTGTTTCCTATGCATCTTTCTTAAATATATGCTGTTCCGTGCAAAAAAGTGCTATCTAAAAATGATGGATTCTAGACAACTCCATAGTTTATGGCCATCTGTGCCCAGTGGAATTCTTGCTGGCAGATCATTCCAATTAATTCTAAAAGAAAATTGTGGCAAGTTTCTTCCATAATCTTGTCGAGTTGTGTTTTTAAGGCAAGTCTGCTATCCATTTCGTAGGTATCAACCCAGGCCAAATCATGCATTTGTTTTCAAAACACTTCATCATTTGGGAAGCCTTCAGTTCAGGACTCATTGCCATCACGAACAAGTTATATTTCTCATGCAGTAATGTATTTTTTTCTGCAGAAATATAACTGTCAAACTATAATAATAAAAACACTCTGAACTGGTCGTTAGCCCAGACTTTCTGCACTGAGTCACATCATATCATATCATGGTTGATGAAAGACTGGCTTTGTAAAAAATCTTATGTTTTTGGTATGATTTACCCATTCACTTTGTTATTTGCTTCTATCAGTCCTATCCGATCTTTGATCAAATTGATATATCAAAAAGAAATTCTTATCGATGTGTGTGTGTGTGTAGAGGAAGGAGGGGTTTCTGAAAAAGAACCAGAAGAAAACAGACAAATTGATAAGTTTCAGCTGTAACTAGAAAATGGAAGGCAGTGAAATGAAATTATTCTAGAGCAGACATTTATAACAGTAGACAAAGAAACATAACCAGTAAGCAATTTCTTACCTTGGCCAAAGAGACAAACAAGACATTAAAATGTGTAAAATAGACAGGAGACACCGTCCTAGTGCACAACTGCATGCAACAATAGGGAGTGAAAGGCAACAACAATAACAAGAAACATCTGATTTTACAGTAGGTGAGACAAAGGTCGAAATGCAATCAAAGCCTTCCACCAGAACCATCAAATAATTTTGCAACTGCATAGAAGCACCATCAAAAGTGTTGTTTCTATTTTTGACATACACACACCACAGCAAGAAGCGCAGGCACCCTAGGTTTCCTTGGAAAAATCTACCCAGTATCTAAGAACTAAATCTAAGAATATCAACAGTCCAGTGTAAATATAACACCACAGAAGAAAACCCTGTCTACATTTGTTGGTGAAATAGTCCCAATCATATACATCTTACTCAATTTTCTTTTGACTTTGGCTTTTAACCACTTATAACTGGCCAGATGTTCCTCAAAGGAGCAGAAAAAAGTCCACAAATTATGCCTTTCTACTTCCCCAAATCACCTTTCAATAAGCTAGACTTTGGGAGAGCAGGGCAAGAACAAATTTAAAAACAATGCAGTCTGTGTTTAAACTGGTGTATATATTCCACCAGACTTGAAATTTGGGGCTTAGATAGCTTAGAACTTCGTCGCCTTCGATCTGACCTAAATGTAGTTCATAAAAACATCTACCACAATGGCCGACCTGTCAATGATTACTTCAGCTTCAACCACAACAATACATGAGCCCACAATAGATACAAACTTAATGTAAAGCGCTCCAAACTCCACTGCAGAAAATACGACTTCAGCAACAGAGTGACCAATGCCTGGAATGCACTACCTGACTGTGGCTTCTTCCCCAAACCCCCAAAACTTTAACCTTAGACTGTCTACAGTCGATCTCATCCCATTCCTAAGAGGTCTGTAAGGGGCATGCATAAGCACACCATCATGCCTACCATCCCTGTCCTACTGTCCTATTGTCTAAATTTACCTATACATATTTTGCTTTTGTTTATGTTTATATCATACCTGTTATCTTGTACACGTGTTTGACAAAATAAATAAAATAAATAAAAATAAAATAAATGTAAATATATGGGGGTTTTTTCTGCCAGATAGATTGAATCTTTTAAAAAGTTACAAATGAAGGCACATTGTTTAAAACTTGCAGACATTTCAAGGGCTAACTGTATTGCAATTTCTGAATGGACCGATGGGTGGTATGCCTGCCACCATAGTCCTACAATTTCAGAGGCAGGTTGTAGGAAGCACATCTCAAATGAGCAGCAAATAAAGGCTTTTACATTTGATCCAATTGGTAACTGCCCCTAGCAGGTTATTCTTGGAGCAGTGTGT
The DNA here is from genome assembly GCA_023053685.1 of Diadophis punctatus similis. NCBI lineage: Eukaryota > Metazoa > Chordata > Lepidosauria > Squamata > Dipsadidae > Diadophis > Diadophis punctatus. Next base: position 229,809 of record JALIGW010000049.1, read on the forward strand.
GATTGTACTGTATTGGGAAGGCATGGCCTTGTGCAAAAGGGGGTAGGAGATCTGTAATGTTGAAGAACAGATGCAAATGGTCATGCAGAAATGAACAACAGGCAATGTGGTGCTTGCCAGATGTTTTAGAAAACAGCCTTGAAGACTTGACTTTTCCCTCAGGTGTTGGGGCCAGGAGCCTGTATATGTATTTTGCCTACCGTATATGCTGCCAGGCTGTTTATAAACGGTCTCGATTATTATTTCAATTAGAGTTGCCTATGGTTTCTATATTGTGTTTTTGTCTAATGCTGTGTTAGCTACCCAGAGTTATTGAATTAACACGGGCAACTAAATGCATTTGCTAAATAAAGAAATAAACCCTCCTGAATCCTGGGCAGCAGGATCAGTGGTGGGTTCCTACAGGTGCGGTCCACTCTATAGCACCGGTAGCGGCCCGTTGGTGACATCACAGTACCAGTGCAGTCGGTTGCTGGTGCCTGGGAGCCGCCATTTATAAAAAACATTTTTAATTTTTAAAAAAAATTTCTTCTGCGCATGCCCAGAAGCCGAGCTTCCTGCACTGCGCATGTGCTGCCTTCCTACCCCACAGTGAGTCCAAGCAGGGGAGGATGGCTGAGGGAGCATGTGAGACGCTGAAAGAACGGGCGGCAGGAGCTATCTCCATTCCCCTCCCTTCAGCAGTCCGAGAAGCCACAAACGTGCGGTGATGATCCTAGGCATTTTTGCACATTCGAGGCTTCTCAAGCTGCTGAAGGGAGGGGGAATGGGCGGCAGGACCTATCTCAGTTCCCCTCCCTTCAGCAGTCTGAGAAGCCACGCCCACCCAGTCACATGGCCAGCAAGCCACACCCACAAAATAAGCCACGCCCACAGAGTGATAGTAAAAAAAAATAGGAACCCACCCCTGAGCAGGATCAATGCTAAGGAAATTCTGAACGTGATTGTCCCCAAAATCCAGAAGGCATCTAACTAAGCCCTACCTTTGGGGATAATGACACTGGCCAACCACAGTGGCTTATGGACAGACCAGCAAGTTAATGCTTGTAAAGTATTTTAATATTTTACTACATGAAGGAAGAGGAGCAGTAGAAGTTTCTACTACCACAGTATATGGAGAAGCAGTAAAGAAATACAGTTCAGTTTAAAAGTGACAGTATAAAGCAGGTCTTAGACTTATGCAAAAATAAATAAAATCTGACTTTCCCCAAGGAACATCATGAAACTCTCTTCTGTTAGCCAGGGAGGCTGTGGTATGTTTTTTTTCTCCCAGTTAACTGATGCAGTAGTGTTACCATCAAACCAGAAATACTCCACAGGTTAGTGGCCAAGTATATGCCCTTCCTACAGGATCCCCTGAAGTCAACAAATGGTCTGGAGAGATTTCTAGGCTTCTAGTCTAAGCCCTACCTTTGGGGATAACAACACTGGCCAACCACAGTAGCTTATAAGACAGGCCAGCAAGTTAATGTGTGTGAACCATTGTAACATTTTACTACATGAAGGAAAGCGGCGTAGTAGAAGTTTCTACCACCACAGTATATGGAGAAGCAGTAAAGAATTACAGTTCAGTTTAAAAGTGACACTATAAAGCAGGAGCAGTTGGTTGTAATAATATCACAATATACTCTCACCTTATTAAAGAATGCATATGAATAATGCCAGAGATCCTTCTGTTATAGGCCTGCCGAGTAGGCGTGGATCATGGTAGCAACAATTAAAGAAAACCATCTGGTAAAGCTATTATCTGTGTGGATCCAAATTCACTTTATAGGACATTCAGAAAGAGTCATTGCCCATTATCAGTGACTGAGGGCAAACTACTACACTTAGCCAAGTGTGACAGTAACAGGAACTGGCCTCTATTTGGATTGCCAGATTTTGCAGTGAGTTTTGTAACCCTAACCAAAGCAGTCATTCGGGCCCATGTCTTTATCTCTGTCTTCTCCTGCCATCACTGTGGGAAGGGAAGTGGAGGGATAGCATCCAAATGAGCTGGGTTTTTTCTCATTAAGTAGTATCTGAAGAACCTTTTCTCCACTTCTCTTCACATGAAACACTTCCTACAATGAAACCATGGGCAGCCTTATGGTGGAACTGCAGAGCTACAGTTCTTCTGTAGATGCCTCCCCACCCCCCACCCGCCCCCAAACACAAGTAAGTGCAACCCCATCATGGCATAGGTCCTACAGCAACCAACATGTGTCAAAAGCATCCATTTTCTACATCAGTACTTGGAATAATATGTGGGAATGACCTTGGAAGACAGGGGAACAAGCACAGCCAGGGGAATGATTGGCTAAGAGGCAGATTATTCAATTGAAAGATTGTGGGTGTGTCTCAGAAGGGACCCTCCTTAATTTCTTGAGCAGTGAAGGCAACGCAAAGGAGCATATTTTTAGACTTGCAAGATTCTGTTAATGTAACCTGACAATAAAGTACAGTTAATTCATATGGGTGTGCTTACTGTTTGGATTACCTGACAAGGCTGATGGCATTTCAACTCCCAAATCCTTAGGGAGACATTTATGATATATGTCTAGTGGTCTTCCAGAAGAAGGCCCCTGCCTTCTTCTGCACACAGGAGCTGAGGTGGTGCAGTGGTTAAATGCAGCACTGCAGGCTACTGCTAGTTCAGCAGTTCAGCTGTTCAAATCTCACCGGCTCAAGGTTGACTCAGCCTTCCATCCTTCTGAGGTCAGTAAAATGAGGACCCAGATTGTTGGGGGCAATATGCTGAACTCTGTAAACCGCTTAGAGAGGGCTGTAAAGCACTATGAAGCGGTATATAAGTCTAAGTGCTATTGCTATATGCTACACCAGCTAAGCCAGAGGAGTGGATAGTTGCTGTTTGAAGAGCTGCTTCTCTACCACTTTTCTTTCCTGTGGAATGTAATTGGAGAACTTCCACATCATGGAGGGAAACAGATGTTTTCTGTGCCAGGAAAAACTGGCACCAAAGGGACTGACTTTTCTTCTCTCCCTTCTCCCTAATTCTCTTTTCCATGCATGGCAATAAGGATAACAGAGATAAGGCAGCTCTTTGCTACCGGTTCTTTGATCCCATTGCTCTGTGTGGTTGGAGACCTGACAGCAGAACTTCCACTTGTCCTTCTTCTCCCTTCCACGATGCAAAGTGGGGTTTTTTTTAGTGGCAGGAAAAACCACATGCCCCTCTTTCTCTCTCCATTTCTACCACCTGTAGATTGGCAAGAGAAGTAGGACAAAGCTTTTGGCACGGTGAGAGAGGCCTGAATGCCTCACTGCTAAAGAAACAACAAATAGCCGTTTTGAATTATAATCAATTGCATAAAAATCAGTGGCATCATGCCCATGGCTTCCTATGGCCAAAAAAGAAACAGACAGAACTTCAGCCCTAACCTTATCTCAGGATGAATCACATGAATTTGCCAAGAAAACAGCTGAGACTAGTCCGGGCAGCCTCTGAGAATCAGACAGAAGAAAAAGAAAACAATATGAGAGGATAGATGGGGAACTCATCAAATTTGCAGACGACACCAAACTGGCAGGAATAGCCAACTCTCCAGAAGATAGGCTCAAGATACAGAAGGATCTTGACAGACTTGAACATTGGGCGCTATCAAACAAAATGAAATTCAATGGTGAAAAAAGCAAGATTCTACATTTAGGCAAGAAAAACAAAATGCACAGGTACAGTATATGTGGTACCTTGCTCAAACAGTAGTAACAGTGAGAGGGATCTTGGAGTCCTAGTGGACAACCGTTGAAATATGAGCCAACAATGTGCAGCAGCTGCCAAAAAAGCCAACACAGTTCTAGGCTGCATTAACAGAGGGATAGAATCAAGATCACGTGAAGTGTTAATACCACTTTATAATGCCTTGGTAAGGCCACACTTGGAATTCAGTTTTGGTCGCCACAATGCAAAAAGGATGTTGAGACTCTAGAAAGAGTGCAGAGAAGAGCAACGAAGATGATTAGGGAACTGGAGGCTAAAACATATGAAGAATGGTTGCAGGAACTGGGTATGTCTAGTTTAATGAAAAGAAGGACTAGGGGAGACATGATAGCAGTGTTCCAATATCTCAGGGGTTGCCACAAAGAAGAGGGAGTCAAACTATTCTCCAAAGCACCTGAGAGTAGAACAAGAAGCAATGGGTGGAAACTGAACAAGGAGAGAAGCAACTTAGAACTAAGGAGAAATTTCCTGACAGTTAGAACAATTAATCAGTGGAACAGCTTGCCTCCAGAAGTTGTGAATGCTCCAACACTGGAAGTTTTTAAGATGTTGGATAACCATTTGTCTGAAGTGATGTAGGGTTTCCTGCCTAAGCAGGGGGTTGGACTAGAAGACCTCCAAGGTCCCTTCCAACTCTGTTGTTGTTGTTGCTGCTGCTGCTGCTGCTGCTGCTGCTGCTGCTGCTGTTGCTGTTGCTGTTGTTGTTGTTGTTGTTGTTGTTGTTGTTGTTGTTGTTATTATTATTATTATTATTATTATTATTATTATTATTATTATTATTATTATTATTATTATTATTATTATTATTATTATTGGCAGAAGCTGCCTCTGCAGTGATCTAGGAATGAGTGAAATGCAATGTTGGGCATTTTTGTCCTCAGCACACTATTAGAGGGGCATCTTTGTGTTACGCCAAGCGGGATGTATGGATAAGACTTAGACAAGCATCTTTGCCAAAATGCTTTTTTCTATCTCCTGCTTTGTGATCCTATTACAGCAGGAAGCAGTCACCTGGAACCGTCCTTCAGAAGTCTTGGAGGAGTCATGCCTATGTTTCCTTGGTGGTACTGACCTTCTAAATATCCTTCTCAGAACTCCCGTTCCAAAGCAAAGACCTTCCCAGAGGAAGTCTGTAATCAAACTGCTGAGTAGAACTGAAACGCATGAGGCTTTTTATGTTCATGAATCAAATTCAAGAATTCATTTCCTTTTTGATGAATGCCCACATTTTGAATCAGGAAACCTTTGGGAATCTTCAAGAGATGTCAAGGAATGCTCTGATTTACCATTTGTGAACTCACTTTTCATAATCTCTTATTTCTGTATTTATGTGCTATGTGGTTGACAGCCCACTTGCTTTGGCATTGAAGTAACACACTGCAAAATACATAAAGTAGATTGCAAAAAAGGTGATGTTACACCCGACAAACCTGAAGCTGAGTTTTAGTGACAGAAAAAGTTATCACATCCATCTTGACTTTCATTCTTTTAATACTTATCAAGATATCTGAGAAAGCTTTATATGACCATGTTCAGTGATTTCATACAAGATAATGTTCTCTAGTCATTCTGCTTTCCATTAAACATCGGTTCCCCAATATGGAGAAAACAAAACAGCATGCAAAGGCCTTAGTTATGTATATCCCAAATTTTTTTATCTACATCCAGGTTACAGGTAGTTCTCAATTTACGACCTCAATTGTGCCCAGAATTTTGGTCATGAATCGTTGAAGTCATTAAGCAGGTTATCTTGTCTTGATTTTACAACCATTTTATGATGTTGTTAAGCAAATCACCATGGTCTTTAAGTGAACCAAGTGCTCATTAAGCAAATCCAGCATGTCCAATGGACAAGTTTTGCCATTTTCTGAAAACAGCAAAAGTTGCAAAACATGGTCTCATAATCATGGGACATTGCAACCAGTCATAAATGTGAGCCAGTTGCCGAGCGCCAAAATGCAATCACATGATTGCAAAAGGGGGATGCAGCAGTCATAACTGTGAAGCCTGTTTATGCGTAGCTTTTTTCTGCCGCAACTTCAAACGGTCATTAATCAACCAGTCACTAAGCAAGGACTACCTGTATAATCTACATTACAAGGGAGCCGATACGAACAGCCTGGGGAAACCTATACACAATTGCCAAGGAAACATAGAGGCTCTCTTCAAACAACATGGTTATGTCGGTCAAGGTAAGTTAGCATGTCGGCATGGGGGATTCAAAGGGACTGCTAACAGAGGGATGAAACCCTGCAAAAATGAACAGCTCTAGGAATTCTGTTGTTTTTGATCAGCTGTTCTTTAGTGGCCCCAAGTTGATCTCCTGGTGATCTGAAACACATGAATCTGGTTGCTTATTATGAACATTACTGGAGTCTTTTCTCTGTACCCATTTATCTTTGAAAGTAGGATCATTTGAGAAATGAGACAGCATGTATAATAATTATACACATATAATATGTATTATATATGTATAATATTATATGTAATAATATGTATAATATTATGTATAATATTATAATATTATATATATATATATATTATATTAATTATATATATAAAGTATATAATATTATACATATAATAATATGTATAATATTATACATATATAATAATGTCTGTAAGGGGCGTGCGTATGCGCACCATTTTGCCTACTGTCCTGTCCTACTGTCCTATAGCCTAATTTACCTGTACCTATTTTGCTAATGTTTATGTTTATACCAATACCTACTATCTTGTACATGTTTTGACAAACAAACAAATAAATAAAATAATAAATAAATAAAATCTTTCTATTGGAAGTTTGGTCAGTTCCCCCTTTTTAAGTGAGTAGTCCAAGCTTTCTTGTCTCATTAAGCTTTTGAAATGTCTGAACTTTGCACCCTGCTGCGACAAATTATATTTTTCAGCATTGCTTTCTTGAAAATAAAACTTTTAATATGCCACTCTCACAATATATATGTGTTAATGTCTTAGATACAAAAGCTCGTCTTGAAATTGCATCCATTTACAGTAGATGAAACTGTATTGTGTCCCATACTAAGCCTTTTCTGTTATAGTCAGACCAGCCACTCTTCCCATAAACTACCCACTATTTTTATTTCACGTATAGGAGCAGCCGGTCTGAAAAGCCACCCACTTTCAACCTTTCTGTAAAGCTTTATTTTCTTCTGGCTCTTATTGAAAAATATAATGAAATCTCTCCTCTACTGCTCTACATTAGATCAAGGTGAGGACATGGATGTATTGATATTTACTCTCATATAGTTGAGGCAGGTAAATCCACCAGCAACATTGGTTCCTACTGTCCCTGGGACTAATATCCTTGATTATTATAGAGGATTTTGTTTCTGCAGTTCTTTTCATATGCAAAAATAATTCTGAGACTTTAGTTCCAGGTAGAGTATATAGCATGTAAATTGACTTTTCGATGTGCACTGTACCTGTACAATTCCACAGGGGTAATTCCAGATTATGACATCCTTTAGGTGTGAATTCATGTTGCACCTCATTTTCATCCAGTTTTCCTCTTGATGGCAATAATCCATTTAAATGGGAAGATCCAGAACAGAAGAATATAAATTCCAAAATTCCAACAGAAGAACAGGTTTCCAGAGGTGTGGGGGAGAAGGTGAAGGAGGACTGTAATGTTAATCCATCTCATACTAAATCGTTTTGAAGATATGCACCTTTTAAAATAATAGTTTGACATCAGAATTCTTGAGTTTTCAGATACACAAAGATTATTCTAAAATGAGTTCCATGCTTTGTCCCTGCCTGTCATTTTATATATTTTTGCTTGCTAATTAGCATTTTAATATGTATGTACAGTTTGGAGATGCCAAGAAGCATGTTTATGTAAGAGTGGTAGATATTTTTGTATGTCCATGTAATTACTCTGATTCTGATGATGGGAAATGGGCATAGAGCATTCACTAAGGGTGAAAGCTTTGCTTCCTATGGAAAGTTATTCTACTGATTAAATAGCAGTAAACTGGATTATGCATTTTGAAGTAATGATTTTGACATTTTAATACCTTTTCCTCATGATTGCAAAGTAAAGATTAAAATAATGTTTTCTAATATAGGAATAGTTTGTCTTTCCAAAATTCTGGTGTGAAATATTAACAGATGAACAACATTCTTCTGCACAACCTCACAACTGCTGTTCCCTTCAGAAAGAAGAAGAAAAGACTGTGGTAACAGCGCTAAGTATATAAAATCAAGAATACACCATCATAATCTGCCCACTAGTGCAAAGAGATACAGCCCCTCAATATAGCTCCATTTAAGAGTCTCAACTGTATTGTGATATTATTTTATTTGTTTTTAATCTATCTTCTAACCATTTTGGGAGAGTCCACGCAGACACAACACAAGATGTAAACAATGAGAAAAGAAAGAAATTAATTTTCTTTGCTTCTCCACAGACTCTATTATAATTAGTAAGAAATATAATTCCCATACTGATGCCTTTACCAACTACAGAAGCAGGCAGGAGCAAGGCTGGGGGTCTACTGGTAGATTCCTTTGTGATTTGCAGTAGATCTCTAATGACAGCAGAAAGTAAAACGTGGGCTTGCGTTATTTGGTTTGCCTGCACTCAAAATTCCTTATCTGTAAATCAGGAATACAAACGGAATGTTTCTGGACAGGTTTTTGGGCAAATTGGCTGGCAAAGCTCATAGAATCATAGAGTTGGAGCCATTGGATCCAACCCCTTGCTTGGTGCTGGAATATAAATTAAAGCATCCCAGACAGATGGCTGTCTAACTTTTAACACTTCCAATGAAGAAGTGCCCATCACCTCTACGGGTAATTTGGAAGAACTGCATTATAACATTCCAGGTCGCCTGGAAACTTATAGCTAGATTTGTATGTCTGCCAATCCCTGTGGCCACAGCGGATAATTAACTCCACTTCCTAAGCCGCCATGTTGGGTTTGAAGTCTTCCATCATCCACTATCCTACCACTGCCCCTGTTCAGGAAAACTTCTGTAAGGAAGCAGGAAAGACAAGACTGATCTGTTTACTGCCTCTTCCTCTTCTTCATATCATACATAGAGAGATGTCAAGAACATATACAGATACAAAGATAGATGGTATAGACTCATATACTGTATGTTTTCTGTTTTCCATATTCTATTTTAAAAAAAACTGTCAAGGAGAGGTCTGATTGGATTCCCTTCTGCCAAACTGATCTTCCTAATCCTGTTTTTGGTGGACCGTGAATGTATAACACTGAAGCTCATTTTGTCCATTTCTTTCACCTGCCGTCCCGCTCCAAAATTAACTCTGCCCCATTGTACCATGAAGTCCAGAAGAGACCTTGGATTTACAACTCTGAATCCTTGAACCTTTGGAATCATGGAGCTTTGCAATGATGTCTTATTTTTCACCATAGGGCTGGGGGTACATCTGCTGAAACTTTATTTTCTGTTATCAAACTCCCCCCCCCAACACACACGCACACACTTTTTATTTTATTTTTGCTCCTGTCTTTTTCTCCACCCACCCTTCATCTCTCCTCCTCCTTCCCCCCACCCCCCACCCCGCCCTGCTTCTTTCATTGGGCCTTGTAATGCAGATCTAGTTTTCAGGTCATGTTTTCAGTAATAACCTTTAATGCAGCTGGCATGGGTCCAAATTGTTGCTATGGTGCCCTGTGTGTAACTGATCAGATGGACTATGAAGTGTTAAGCTGCCTCCGGGGTGCACTCCCACATAAAGCTATCATTAATTTCTCTGAATTACACCAATTCCGGGACATTCTTTATAGACAGATAGTGAGAGAGACAGTTATATGACAGGACTTGCTGTGCTAAGCAGATGTGCCTGCTTTTCTGCTATTCTATGAATACTAAATGACTGCTCTGGAGAGCCCACATTACTCCTTGCTTTATTGCCAGACAGGAAAATGGCCGACCACATGCCTCTTTGCCAAAGCGGTAGGGAGGGCAGGGCAGCTTAGTGGAGTCCTCAGAAGTTGGATTGTTTGGAATTGCCATTTCCCTCCAACTTTCCAGAGACTCTCTGGGGTGGGGAAGTGCAAAAGGAGGGAGCTCTTTCCCTCCCTTCTTTCCAATTTATCCCCCTTCTGTGTATAAAACAACCTGGAGATATTCACATATGTGAAATCTCTGAAATTCAGACAATTTTTTTTACAAAAAAATGTTTGGGGAAAGAAAAGAAAGAATGGGAGACAGAAAAACCAGTATATAATCTTTCAGAGCAGTTGAAATGGTGGATGGTATATAACCTTTCAGAGCAGTTGAAATGGTGGATAACATCCATTAGTCTTTGGATGTTATTCCCTCACTCTCTCACTCATTTTTTTATGCTAGTCTCCTTCTCCATAATACATTTCCTCCATTCTTCTTCTGTTTCCCCATGTCCTCTTGAGCTCATGATAGGAAAGTTGATGCAACTTGAACAATGGGTGGGAAACAATTAAGAGGACCAACCAATGTAAAAACACCACCGGGACAAACACAGATTACTTCAACAGTTTAACCCTTAGGGTCTTGATTATTTGACGTTGATTGAAAAAACAGCAAAACCATGGAAACTACATCAAGGTTTAATCACGGGTAGAAATATGAGAAGCCTATTGAAATGGAGAGAATAAATATGAGAAGTGGCCATATCTTGCTGTGAATGCTTTGTGGGTCAGTGTTGGGAGATGCTTGAAATTCCTCATTACTGCTTTAAGGCAGCGACTCCTAAACATGTTGCCATCACATCTCCTAAGATCCAAAAACCAAAATGAATACAAATGAACAATGAAAACAATACAATGAACCTTTGAGAAAGGTGGAATTCTTCATACTGCCCTGGACTCGGTCTGCACCCTCCAAGGGACACCTCACAATTTTGGAAACTTGACTTTATGAGGTCCTGGATATTTAAGAGTTAGCTACAAATACTAGATAGTAGAGGAGAGTGAGTTGCATTATCCCTGAATCCTCCTTTACAAAAGATAGACCTCTATTGGAAGATATCCTCATTTGAAAGGTTTTAAAGTCTAATTTAAACAGTACTCTAAGTAAGATCATAGAGAAACACCTTGAACATGCTAATAACACACAACAGCAGAATCAAATAACACACAACAGCAGAATCATACAAGTCAAATCATTTGATTATAGTCTTCCCCAGGATATTTCCATTTATGTTGCAGTAATTATTTCTAAATATATGCCTCTGTCAATCTACTGGAATGTGCTCATATTTATACAGATATTTGCTCTTTTTTGTTCTCTTGGTGATACATTTGTTCTTTCTTCTTAAGATGGATAGATGGTCATCCTTAAGCATGCCAAATTTCAGCTGATTTATTGTTCTTCTAGCACCAGGTAATGGGAAGCTGGCATTTCAAAAGCATTGGATGTTCCTTCCTCATTTTAGATTTTTAATTCATGAATAAAAGGATCTAACAATACAGCATCTGACTCAACAAAATCTGAAATTAGCACTGTGTGGAGGAAGATATTATTAAGCTGCCTGAATTAAGAAGAGTGGGCTGCTTTCTAGAATGATTCTTAAACATTCTTTGAATTTATTTTTTGTATTTCCGTTTATTTTTATTTTCATTCGGATTTAATACATCCCTTTCTTCCTCTGCCAATTTTGCAAATATACCATTTAATTTTCATTTAAAACCAGTGTTACTGGTAACTTGAGAATTCCTACAGTATTTAGGTAAAATTTTTCCCCTTTTTGCTTGAGGAAAGGAAAGAATATATTTATTTATTTATTATTTATTTATTTTTATTTATTTATTTGTTTTTGTCAAGTACATATTGATGATATACATAGATATAACATTGTTTATATACATAAGATGGGTACTAATAAAAGGGAACATTAGGACAGGGACGGTAGGCACGCTGGTGCGCTTATGCACGCCCCTTACTGACCTCTTGGGAATTGGGTGAAGTCAACAGTGGACAGTCTAAGGGTAACTAATGGTTATATTAGTTATAACCATGAATTTGATGCCAGTCCTTATACTGGAGAGAGTTTTCTCCCTGTCAATTTTTGAAGGGGTTCAGAAAGATGGGCTTATTTTTATTTTAAAAATAAATAATGTTCTTTTTGCTTGCTAGGAAAAAAAGAACTATTTTAAATGTGCTTATTTTGAATTTTTTTTTCATAAGCAAATGATTATGGATGGGTTATTTATTTTTGTGGGATTAAGGGTCTGTCAAACAACCTAGGGGAGAATAAAAAATACTTCAATGGTTTCTCCTTATCAGTGGACTACATATTCTTGATCATTTAATGAACACTGTTGAGGATTAATAGACTTTTGAAAAATCAGAGTAGAACTCTTGGATTGAATCTTTTTCGCTGGGACATGGCCTTAAAACTGTTTCCCATTTAATAGGTTCAGTACCCTATGTGTAATAGCACAGTAAAGACTATGTCCCCTAAATATACAGTACCTATTAATACTAAACATTCTGTCCAGTTACAGCTTAGCGAGTACACACACAGAGCATATTAAAATCCTGAATGCACTCAGATTTGGGAACAAGCTTTTATGGTGCTTTGATAACATACTGATTTATGGCATTCAGGAGCAGAAATATGTGATTTGTACTGAATGGCAAATGTGCATTTTGAAGTTTAGGCTTCTCAAAAACGATTCAAAGGGGATTGCCAGCTGCCAAATCCTATGGAAACAAGCTACTTACCCTGTTTGTAATCTCTATCCCATGATGTGGATCTGCTCTTTGGATTTTAATCTTTTAACACACGTAATGTTGTTTTTGTATTTTATTTAAGGACTTGGTCAGATACAGCCTCGTTTTTAAACTTGGAGTGGCATACAAATAAAAAATAAAAACTGCAGCAACACCAAAGGGGAAAGTGATAAAGTAACACCATAAAATAGGATCATCACAATCCTGCATCAAGAAGTACTGACTAAAACATACACACACACACTCTCTCTCTCACTCTCTCACTCACTCACTCACTCAATTTCAAAACTGCCTACTGGAATGTAATAGCTAAAAGAACCCAATGAGCAAATATTGATGGGCCATTTCGTAGCTTATTTATTTATCAAACTTTTTTTTTGCAGCATAATAATGCTTGGCTGGGTGATTAAAAATCTAAAATCAAAATCAGTTAAAAAGCACACCAAAAATTATTAAATAAATAAGCTCCAATTGTTAAAAGCTATTTAGATAAGGACGATGTAACCAAAGGTTGTCTGGAGCAAAACATCATGATCTTCCTGAGGTAGAACCAAGCCTTGGAACAGTCATTCAGAAGACCCTACCTCACCAAATGGTCCTCATGTGAGCAGGCCAGAGGTGGGTTCCTGCCGGAGCTGTCCAGTAGGGAGCTCCGGTAGGGAGCAGCTGATCACGCAATTTGCGCGCGACCGCTCCGGAGCCCTCTCTGCCGATCCGTTGTGCACGTTGCCATTTTTTTCGGTGAATTTTTGAGCGATTTTGCTTCTGCACATGCGCGAAAGCAAAATCATGCCAAAATTTTGTGAGGGGATGGGCGCACGGGATTTCAGCGAGATTTTGCTTCTGCGCATGCCCACGTGCGTGCGCGTCCCCTTGTGAAATTTTGGCACGATTTTACTTCCACGCATGCACAGAAGCAAAATCATGCGTTATTTAACTTTTAGTGAAAGAATATAAATCAACACAAATACAAATTAGAAAACAAAAAGAACAAAGCACAAAGGAATAAACAAATGTCAAGGTTATATTTTTTTAGTATTTCATTAGTAAAATTATGAATGATTGAATATATCACTTTAAATTACTAAAATTCACCATTAAACTTTAAGAAAGGTTAAATATCAAGAACCATGGTCAACACAGTATACTGTAAATCACAAAATAATATTATTAGCTATAATAGACTGAGTCAACACTGAAAATCTATTCAGTGTAAATACCCCATAAAACTGAAGTATGGATACTGTAGATAAACAAAAAACAAATTTTCAGATGATGTAGTCCAAAAAAAATCTCATTCTGAATTAAATGCTAAGTCAGATTTACTTAGAAGTATAAAACTATTTTCAATGGCAAAGAATACACAACTTGGTTAACCATTCTTTCAAAGTAAATCCAGTATCCTTTTCCAGAATCATATAATATTGTTTAAAAAGTTAGCATATAAATAGCAGACTCAGTGTACCTAAAGATAATATATTGTTTAATTAACTGTAATAATATCATAGGCTGAAATGGGAATTCAACTTTAAAAATTTGTTTAATTATAGAATGAATCATTTTTCAGAATTATTGAGCTTTAAAACATTGTCACCAATTATGAAAAAATTATCTGACTTGCATGTAACATTGACTTGTACATTACATTTCCAGCTATTGTTAGAGAATGAATTATTCATTTTAGCAATTAAGACTACAGTGATATACCAATGATAAAACATCTTGAACTGATATTCTCTGAGTATGATATTTAGAGTAAATTTAATTTTTTTGCACCAAACTTTTCGTCTCTTATTTCATTCGGCATCCATTTAATCTCAAAACCTTTAATTTGTTCAGATTTTGAAGCATGTTTCACAACAATTTATAAATTTGGTCTAACAAATGATCCAAATCATGTGTTAGAAGCAATTCAAATTCTAGTCAAGTCTCTTGGTATTTACCCTTGTTTCTGCTGTTATTTGAAGATAACAAACGAGACCATTACAAAGTAAGAATCTCAAAAGATTTCGTCTTCCATTTAATTGATAACTCAATTTTGCAAAATAAATGAGCTATTAACCTTCCATTGAACAAATGTCTTAGTGCTTTCCTCTTCATAAAAGTAGACATTTAATAATTAAGCGAAGGGGGGAAATCTGGATGTATTATCTTCCTATATTTGTCCCAGACATCCAATATATTACTTATTATTCTATGATCTCTCATAAATTGTTTATTTCTGCATCAGTCCAGAGATATTTATGCAGACCATCTGGAGGTCCTGACCCTTCCATAGAGGTATCTGGGCTATAAAGAGATACAATTCTGAGACTCATTTTAATCCAGCAACATTTCAGAAGAATGAAATGAAACTAAGTCAGGGGTGGGCAATTAATTTTCCCAAGGGGGCACATGAGAAACTGGGACTGTTGTGGAAGGCCACTGCTGCCAATGCCCCATCCTCCACTGATGCCCCGCCCAGGATGATGCCCCTCCCCCTGACTCTGATGCCATGGGATGGGCCACATAGGGACAGCCAAAGAGCTGGATGTGGCCCATGGGCCATCAAATGCCCAGGTCTGAATTAATTAAGGTATGTATTACTGCAGACATAATACCTTAATGTATGATGTATGGACACAGTTGGCACCAACCATTAGCTGAGAAAACATATACTGCTGGGCTATGTAGAAACCTAGATGTCCAGATACCATCATATTGCAAAACTGGGTTGGCAAGAATGTAGTCCCAAATTATGTGAAGTCCAGTTTCCCTATCTGCCTTCTGAATGGCAAGAAATACATTTGTCTGGTCTGGATTAAGCTTTAGTGAGATGATTCCTATCTACTCCGTAACTGAAATCAGATTTAAAACTTGAGGTGCTTTCTTGGATTTGGATAAAATAAAATAAATGTGAGGCATGACTGAAAAGCTTTTCCTTCTGTTGGAGAAGGGGCATCTGTGTACCATGTGATCTGCTGAGCAAAGTGAAAATGAGGCTTAATTTTAGAAAATTCTGCTTTTAAAAAAACCTGGTTCTGATTCACATATCCCGAAGGCACACGAATGTTCTGTTCTGGGCCTGGAAAAGAATGATCAGCTGCTAGTTCAAGTGACACATGATATGGCTCCACTGGGTTAAAATAATTTTAATTCGGTGCAGCAGAGAAAAAGGAGATGCCAATAATGAAAACCATGAATATATATCTTTCCCACATTATTCTAGGAAATATGTAATTTCTCAGCATCATAGCTCCTGGATCCCAGCATGATGTTTGCCAATGTCTTTTTCCACAGCCCAAAATGTTTACAAAATTCCACAGCTTTTTACTAAGGTGCTCCTCGCATCAGGTAGAAGGGCTGCCTCACTCCCACCTTAATAACTTGGCTACCATTTTAAGAGTTTTGTAGTATCTGCAAACATTTAATTTATTTCTAATCTCTGTAACACCAGCATTAAGTCATAGAAACAACATACAGTATTAAGCCTACACAAATATTCAATGTAGAAAGATGTGTATTATATCAAAGTACATATGTGTGAATCAGGGGTGGATTCCAGATTCTGCTACTGCCGGTTCACTCAGGGATGCGCCTTGCGGGTATGCATGCTTCGTGGGCGGGCGCGGCATGCGCAGTACTAAAAAACCATGCGCAGAAGCAAAAAACAAGATGGCAGCGCCTATGGCGACACCGAGAGAACCGGCTCAGGGGCGTGGCAGGCCTGGGTCGCTGCCGGTTCCAGCAACCCAGGCCACCAAGTTACTAACGGTTCTATAGAACTGGTCAGAACCGGTAGGAACCCACCTCTGGTATGAAAGTATTCAGAGTTACATCATGCAGATTAAATAAATGAATTACACACACACAGAGAGAGAGAGAAATTTATCTATCTATCTATCTATATACACACATACATACATACATACATACATACATTTATCTGAAACTGGAAGAAATCTACTGTAGTACTTACCATTCAACTGCTAGGTCTTTGTAGCACTATTAGATGGTCTGTTATCCTACTTGTGGGAACTGTTGCCTCACTTTGTCTCCTAGCACTCAACTCAAGGCAAACTTGAAGAGCCGAGGTGGCGCAGTGGTTAGAGTGCAGCACTGCAGGCTAGTTCAGCTGACTGCTAGCTGCAGTTCAGCTGTTCAAATCTCACTAGGCTCAAGGTTGACTCAGCCTTCCATCCTTCCGAGGTGGGTAAAATGAGGACCCAGATTGTTGGAGGCAATATGCTGATCTCTGTAAACCGCTTAGAGAGGGCTGTAAAGCACTATGAAGCGGTATATAAGTCTAAGTGCTATTGCTATTTACCTTCCCTCTCTCCCACACTGCTTCATCATCTTTTTCCTGTTGCTCATCTATAGGCATTACTTTAACTTCCTTTTCTCCCATCCAGCACGACAGCAAAAAGCAATACTGGAATGTTATTGGGGAAAGTGCCTTGCTTGAATTTGTCAACAATATCATGTTGCCTTTCCAGTTTGCAATGCTTTTCAATGCAATAAGCATGGCTGCTAAGTAGCCAAGAAGCTTCCCCTCACAGTAACGAGTGATTTTGCTTTGTTTTGCAAACAACTAGAAAAATAAATTAAGACAGCATAGCTAATGGGTGGCAGAGGGGTTCCAGCAATTTCTTATTTCCTTTTTGCTTATAGGGGGGATTTTTGTTTCTCTGGGATTGTTGAAGCTCAGAGTAGGGTACTATTTGAATTATATCATTTGCAGCCTCCTATTGATCAACTGGGGGAGTGCACTAACTGACTGACTGCTTTTTCTGAATGTTCTTCGTGTTCGCAGAGATGCAGAAGTGAAGCCAATTGTAGAACAGGTTCCAATTGCTCGCTCAGAGATTGGGGACTAGAATAAGCAGTGGTAGGAAAGTGAATTGAGTTAACAGAGGTGTCTGTTATGTGTCATCACTCTGCATTTCCTAGTTCTGCCCTGACAGTAAAACCAATAAAATGGAATGGGGGCAATAACATCACATCTTATGTCATCATTAAATAAGTGATGTAGACAAGCTTAGTTGAAGACACAGGTCAAATGCTCATTTATTGTCATTTAAAATTGATGAAGATCCTCTCTACATTTTTTTCGTGCAAGAATTGATAGAGAATTGTTCCTCTTTCTTGCATGAGTAAAAAGAAAAAAATGTTTTTCTCTGAATATATTGCATTTCTCCATTGCCACCCACCTCACATCCCACCACCTATAAGCAAAGTAATCAAAAATACGTTTAGGGGCAGTTAGTAAAGGAAAAAATGGAAAAACTTTCACCTGTATCCCTGCCTTCCCAGAATAAGACAGAAAACAATTAAAATTTCGTAAAAGAGGCTTAACGAGTCCCCAAGCTCTATTCAAAGTCATCAGGTCTATGCCACCAAAAGGCTGTGATGCACAGAGACTTATATATAGCTGGTAATTTACGTAAAGCAAGTCAGCAGATGGTTCGGCAATTTAGCAATTACCGGGTGTTAGAACATGTAGATCCTCGGCTTTATGTAGAATTTTATTATTCCTAATTGTCTCACTTTTTTTCTTTGCCTTTTTTTAAAAAAAAGAAAGAAAGAAAAGAAAATCTTAAACAATATCTATGGCTTTCTTTCTCTCTGGCTCCTGCTATTTGAGGGTTGGCTCAAGGAAATCCCAATCATCCTGTTTCCAGCGCCCAAGAGACAGGATCCTTGTTTGTCTGGATGCAGAGAAGGGGCACTTAGTTACAAGGTTGTTGTTCTTTTTTCAATTTGTCCTTAAGGATAAGTCACGATAAAGGTGTAATCGTAAAAAATAATTGCCAGGCATAAAGCTTTCGTGAAAATGTTGTGCCCATTACAAATTGCCGTTGCTTTCTTATTGGGCTCTGGTGACATCTTGTGCTAATGCACTCCACTAATTGCCTCAGGAGAGGCTGGGTTCAAATCCTAGGTAAGGTCACTCATGAAACAATCTCTTGGGACCTCAGCATTACAACCAGCACTGCTATTGTAGGGGCATTGAGGTGTTGTCTTTAACAACTGAATACCTTAGTAATTTGAAGAGCAGTGGTGGCGGGCGGGTGGGTGGGACCCAGTGGTGGGTTCCTACCGGTGCGGTCCACTCTATAGCACCGGTAGCAGCCTGCTGGTGACGTCACAGTACCAGTGTGGTCAGTTGCCGGTGCCTGGGCGCCGCCATTTTTTTAAAAAAATTATAATTTTTTTCAAAATTTTCTTCTGCGTATGCCCAGAAGCCGAGCTTCTGGCACTGCGCATGCACTGCCTTCCTATCCCACAGTGAGTCCAAGCAGGGGAGGATGGCTGAGGGAGCATGTGAGATGCTGAAAGAACGGGTGGCAGGAGCTATCTCCATTCCCCTTCCTTCAGCAGTCCGAGAAGCCACGAACGCACAGTGATGATCATAGGCATTTTCACATGTTCGATGCTTCTCGAGCTGCTGAGGGGAGGGGGAACAGGCGGCAGGAGCCTAGGATCATCGAATGGGGAGAAGCATTCAGGCCGGACAGAGCCTCCTAGAAGAACCGCTGCCGCGGACTTGCTGCTCCTGCTGCGGGAGGCTGCGTTGCGGGTGGGCAATGCCCCCTGCTTCTCCGGCTGCTGCCAAGCTCCCGAGGCCCACGCCCACCTGGTCACATGGCCTGCAAGACACACCCACAAAATAAGCCACGCCCACAGAGTGGTAGTAAAAAAATTAGGAACTCTCCCCTGGTGGGACCCAAGAGAGACCTATCAAAGCTGCTTCTAAACTTGTGTTTTTGCCAATACAGCTAAAATATGCAGAGAAGGGATGGTGAACGCTGGAAGGAGGACAGATGTTGGACTAGCTTATATGGTGATCTGACACATTGTGGTGGCTGACTCCAACCTAACGAGCACTGAACATCTTTTACAAGATGTTGTAAAACATCTTGTAAACAGACTCACAACAGAAGTATGCAGCTGGCGATCTGGCACCACCACGTTGAAGAATACGAGTTTTACATGTAAAAGGCCTGCATCCAATCCTTAGTATCTTCAGGTAGAGCTTTTAAAGACCCCCACTTGAAAATCTGTAGGTGGATGAGGGAATGGCCTTGAGGGGACAGGAGGAAGAGCCTATACTGAGACAATAGTCAGATGAAAGAAACCTGTGTCCGGGACAGAACTGCGCTGAGGTGGCGCAGCGGTTAGAGAGCAGTACTGCAGGCTACTTTAGCTGACTGTGATCATTTGAGTTCAGCTGTTCAAATCTCACCGGCTCAGGGTTGACTCAGCCTTCCATCCTTCCGAGGTAGGTAAAATGAGGACCCAGATTGTTGGGGGCAATGTAAATGTAAATATATACATTGCTTAATGGTGTAAACGGCTTAGAGAGTGCTTGCACTATGAGGCAGTATATAAATCTCACTAATAAATAAATAAATAAATAAATAAACTGTAATCTGAGAACAACACCCTTCCTGATTCCCACAGAGATAAAGAGGGAGGGGAAAGCATATTCAGACTTGCAAGATTCTGCAGGAATATCTGAAAAGCTCAGGAAGATCTTCAGCCAACACAACATATGTGCACACTTTAAACCCAAGAATGCAATAAGGCAGAAGCTTGCCCACCCCAAGGATAAAAACACCCAAACACAAACTGAGCAATGTGGTATATGCAGCACAGTGCAGTGAGACATGTGCAGATCTGTACATTGGGGAAACAAAACAACCCCTTCATAAACACATGGCACAACATAGCACAACAAACCCATTAGGACAAGATTCAGCAGTCAGCCTGCATTTAGAAGACAAAGGCTACTCTTTTGAAGACCGCAAAGTCCACATTTTGGACAGAGAGGACTGCTGGTTTGAAAAAGGGGTCAAAGAGGCCATCTGTGTCAAAATTGAACAACCCTCTCTCAACAGAGGGGAAGGATACGATAGACATCATCTATCTCCAGTCTACAACAGAGTCCTTTCAGCAGTTTCAAGAAGGCACCACACCCATTTACACTACTCAGGTGATCCTGAGGACACAGATAAACCTTCAGGTGGCCTCAACAACCCTCTAAAAAGAATGCGAATGACCAGCTGTCTGCAAGGAGTATAAATCCTTCCATTCCCCAACATCCAGTAAGAGCTGAAGAAGCTTCTTGGATGAAAAGTGAAACATCTTCAAAGAAAAACAGTCCAGTTGCCTCCAAAGCACCTTTGGAACCTTTCTGTTACTATATCTTTATAATATAATTCTGAGATGACAGGGACAGGTCTTAGTCCCACTTTGTGGGAGGAGTTTGAACCCGCGACTCCTGAGGAAGTGGACAAGGCCGTAGGAGTGATGAGCACCTCCACTTGTTTGTTGGACCCGTGCCCCTCCTGGCTGGTATCTTCTAGCAGGGAGGTGACACGAGGTTGGATTCAGGTGATAGTCAACGCCTCCTTGAGGGAGGGTTTCGTTCTGCAGCTACTTAAGGTAGCGGTTGTGAGGCCCCTCCTCAAAAAGCCTTCCCTGGACCCAACTGATTTAAAAAACTACCGTCCAGTCTCCAACCTACTCTTTGTGGGTAAGGTTGTAAAGAAAGTCACAAGATTGTCACAAGAATAACAACAAATTAAAAGAAACTCACCAAGCGCAGGTTTCCCAAGATGTCCCTTCTCTGAAGCTTGCTCTGCTAGCTCTGCTTGACTGACTACTTCCTCCTCTGCTATGCTCTTCTATGACTTGTGGACTTCAACTCCCAGAATTCCTGAGCTCGCATGATTGGCTCAGGAATTCTGGGAGTTAAAGTCCAAAAGTCATAAAAGAGCCAACTTTGTCGCTTTGTTTCGTCACTGGCGGAGTTTGACTTCGAACTGCATGTGCTCTCCAGAATTATGCAGGAAGAAGGGGATCAGACAATAAGAAGGTCGGAATCACTTTCACTCGCTAAATTTTAGCGAAAAAAAGTGATTCCGACCTTTTTATTGTCCGATCCCCTTCTTCCCGCATAATAAGAGTCAGCCTTTTCTGTCTGTTGGATGATTGCAATGCGCCACTTGCATTCATCCAATGCGCCACGTTTGCCGCATGCGCCACGGTTTGGCCACCCCTGCTCTAGGGAAACGATGCATTTGTCCCTACCTTGAGATGGGTCTGGCTTTATCACTGCCTAGGACAGTGCTTCTCAATTATTTTCTGTTATGCCCCCCCTAGGAAGAAGTAAAAATTTCGCGCCCCCCCCAACTCTCCACAGGGGGATCTCCTCAGCCCTGGCTTAACAGACATAGGGAGAGCAGGAAGAGGAGCGGGAGGGAAGCAGGATTCCCAGCCTCCTCTCTAGGTTGCGAGAGAAGGAGGGGGCAAGGAGAACAGTTGGCCGAAGGGAAGCTGCTGCTGGCAATCGTTCCTCTGCTAGCCTGGATTTCCAAAAAGAAGAAATAAAAAAACATAGCAAAGCGCTCCAAAAATTTAAAATTTAAAATTAATTAAATTAAATTAAATTAAATAATTAATTTAAAAAATTAAATTTAAAATTTTTTAAATTAAATTTAATTTAATTTAAAAAATTAAAAAACATTTAAATTTTAAATTTTAAATTTAATTTATTATTTAATAATTAAATTTAATTTTAAATTTTAAATTTTAATTTTTTTTATTTTATTTTAATAATTTTAAATTTTAAATTTTAATTATTTAATTATTTTATTTTTAAAATAATTTTTAATTTTTAATTATTAAAGTAATTCAACAACCATACATACTTGGGGGTGAGCTCGAGTGAATTAAGCTCTACCCCCAGCCTGCAGGAAAAGCCATGTCTTAACGGCTTTTCGGAAGGCCAGCAGAGTGGGGATAGTTCGGGTCTCTGGGGGAAGTTGGTTCCAGAGCGCAGGGCCGGCCACAGAGAAGGGTCTCCCCCTAGGGCCCACCAGCCGGCATATTTAAATTTTAAATTTTATAAAATTAATAAATAAAATAAAATAAAATAAAATAAAATTAAATTAAAAAAATTTAAAAACATTTAAAATAAAAAATAAAAATTTAAAATTTAATTAATTTATTTTATTTTATATTTTTTATAATTTATTTTAATATATATTTAATATATATAATATATTAATTTATTTTATTTTATTATTATTTTATTTTATTTATTTTATTTTATTTTATTTTATTTATTATTTATTTTATTTTATTTCATTATCTTATTTTATTTTATTATTTTATTATTTTATTTTATTTTATTTTATTATTTAATTTAATATAATTTAATTTTTAATTAATTATTAATTATTAATTATTAAAGTAACAAGTAAAATTTTAAATTTT